>WNWU01000012.1:5166957-5193218 GCA_012654045.1 Ptyas mucosa | reverse complement strand
GGAAGGAAGGAAGGAAGGAAGGAAGGAAGGAAGGAAGGAAGGAAGGATTGTGCTCAACAACAAGCAGAGCAGGCCTTCTCTGTACTTCTTTCCAGTTCCTTAATAATAATATTACCAATCTAGTTCTAGAAAGGATGAGAGTTTAGAATGAATATATCAGCCATCATTCCAAGCCCTTGCCATAGATATGCAGTAGAAAAATAATTTTAGAAAATTTAAAAAAATAGAAAAAGGGATTCAGGCCATTTTAAAACTTATTCATTTATCCCTTTTATTCATTAAACATGAAACTCAGTCAACTGAACATTTAAAAATGTATCACAAATATCATTGACTAACGCTGATGGTTGATACGTGTTGCTGCCAGCATCCTAGGTATCAACCAAGTATCTTCTTAAAATGTACGATGTTCCGAGTAGCGCAGTTTTTTGCAATTCCACTGGTGTTATTGCAGGAAGCTGCAATTTCTTGATGTATTTTGTAAAATTCTTGGACATGGTACCAAGTGCCCCAATGACAATGGGTATCACTGTTACATGTTTCATCCATAATTGCATAGTTTCGATGGCCAGGTCACAATATTTCATGATTTTTTTCCAGTTCTTTTTCTTCGACTTGGCATCTCCTGGTACAGCGATATCAATAAATTGTACACTTCGGTTTTCAACAACTGTGGTATCTGGCATATTGTGTTCCAAATGACGATCCGTCTGTATTCCAAAGTCCCACAAGATCTTCACCTTCTCATTTTTGACAACTTTTTTCACTTTATGTTCCCATGACTTTTCGGATACAGATAAGTCATATTTTTTACATAATGACCAGTGGATTTAGCAACTCAGTCATGTCTAGGTTTCTAATCAGTTTGCATGATTTTGCTGCACTCACATATTAAGTGTGAAACAGTTTCAACTTTGTCATTGCAAAGTCGGCAGTTTGGATTGTCAGTGGATTTTTGTATCTTCGCTTTCATTGCATTAGTTTGTAGTGCTTGTTCTTGAGCAGCAAGTATTAAATCTTCCATTTCTTGATGGTTCCTCTCTTAAGCCATGCCCATGTCAAGTTATTATCACATTTTCCTTCAATGTTTTTCAAGTGCTGTCCATGCAAAGCTTTGGTTTTCCATCCATTTAATCTGTCACCCAGCTGTTTTTCCTTATATTCTGCCTTTGTTTCTGTTGTTTTTATAATGTTATCTGTTTTCACAGCCTGTAGCAATTTTTCTGTTCTTTGTTGTTGTCAGTTTCTCCCCCAATACCAAATGTGCTCCTACCGGTTCATTTTTAGTGATACATCTGCTTGAGGGCAGACAGAGATCTTATTACATTCACATTTCTCTCATTTCTCTCAGATGTAACGGAATGAATGCCTTCATTCATTTAAAACAGTGTTTCTCAAGTTTGGCAACTTTAAGATGAATGGACTTCAACTCCCAGAATTCCCCAACTAGCCATGCTGGCTAAGGAATTCTAGGAGTTGAAATTCACATACTGTATGTTAAAGTTGCCACGCTTGAGAAATGATGATATAAAGCCTGTTAGTTTCCAGAACAATGTTGGAGTTTATCCAATATTTTTCACAATAAAGTCCATATTAAAGAAGCACCATTTCTATGTAGGAAATATACATTATATTTAATTAAGTTTTTTTTTACTTGACAGGGAAAATTAACTAAATAAATTAATGAAGATAACAGTATAATTCTCTGAGTTTGGATATTAAGGGGGAGATGGAAGATTTGCAAAAAGTTGCATAGCCAGAACATCTATACTTTCATTCCTTATCAAGCAAATTGGTATTAACACTTCCCATGCATCAAGAAGCAAGTTGAAAGAGGATCACTCTAATCAAAGAGACTCCATCTACTTATTAAAAAATATTGCTATTTTTTACAAACACAAATCCAGTTTCCAAAATTGTATATGAAACCTGATCCCTTTTTGCTTTTAATAAATCTGATCAATTGTTGAATCATAACAATCAAAGCTTTCTTGGCCATGGGTACTGATAGGGCAGGGATGTCAAACTGGCGGCCTGCGGGCTGGATGCGTCACACCCAGGCCACATCCATCCCAGCTCCGCAAATGCAAAAAACGCCGTGATATGTCACGTGAAATCAATGTGACGCAATGAGTTTGACACCCATGTGCTAGGGCCTTGAAATAAAATCATCTTTAAAAATTGTGAATCCAAAAGAAGAGTGCCATATTGGAGAATTTCTTTTACATGAGAGAAACAACTTCCTCCTTGCCTTCTTACAAAATTAGATATAAATTTTCATATAGCAATAACAATAGTATTTATGCTTATATACCGCTTTACAGTGCTTTATAGCCCTCTCTAAGCGATTTACAAAGTCAACAAATTGCCCCCAACAATTTGGGTCCTCATTTTACCCACCTCAAAAGGATGGAAGGCTGAGTAAACCTTGAGCCTAGTGAAACTGCCAAATTGCAGGCAGACAGCAGTCAGCAAAAGTAGCCTACAGTACTGCATTCTAACCGCTGTGCCATCGTGGCTCATATGAATTTGTAACCAACCTCTACAATTTTTGTTCAATAAAGATGATCCCTTGGTATGCTAGGTAGACACAACAAATACCAACTTTATAGGGAGTTATTTCTGCTGATGTAGATATACGTTACCTTACATGCAATGCCATTCTACAAACCACTAGCGGACAGCTGTCCAGACACAGTGTTTAGATTTAGTGAACACAAGTTTGTTGTGTCAGTTATGGTGCCCTCCCATTTTAGCTACAGGTAATCCTCGACTTGCGACCACAATCAAGTCCAAAATTTATGTTGCTAAGTGAGAAATTTGTTAAATCAGTTTTATCCCATTTTTATTATTTTTTTCTGCCACATTTGTTAAGTGAATCACTTCACTTATTAAATTAGTAATATGGTTATTAAGTGAATCTGGCTTCCCCATTGACTTTGCTTGTCAGAAGGTCACAAAAAGGGATCACATGACCCTGGGACGCTGCCACCGTCATAAATATGAACCACTTGTCAAGCGTCCGAATGTAAATCAGGTGACCATGGGGATGCTGCGACAGTCATAAGTCTGAAAAATGGTCATAAGTCACTTTTTTCAGTGCCATTGTAACTTCAAGCTGTCACTAAATGAACTGTTGTAAGTCAAGGACTACCTGTATTTGTATCCTGATTCTTAAGCATGGTGTGAAGTGGAGTCACCAGTTCTACATATATTGGTTGTTGTTTTTTACATGCTTTCCCACCTCAGTATAATTAGCCCATTTCATGTTCATAGAAATTGGACTTTATTATCTGGAAAGGTTTTCAGCCTCATTTCCTTCCTTAAAAGTTGGAACAATTACCTATTTTTCTGCTCTATAAGGAGACAAAATAACATGCATTTATAGCCTATGGCACTATTAAAATACTACAGAAAGGCTAAAGCACAAACATAACACTTGGGACTCCTCTGAACTTTTGTTAGACAATGTAACATTCATTCTAAATCATTATAGCCCAAGACAATTTTAAGGTCAGGAAAAGTAATGCAATTTACTTAGATCAGTCTTGCATTCAATTTGTCCTAAGACTCGGTTGCTTTCTTTCTGCACCATAATATTTGAACTTCTTTGAAAATAGACTTCGTAAAATTCCCAGAATGCAGTGTAAGAGTTTGGATTTGGGTTATGTAACCAAAAAAAGAGTTTATAATAAATCAAGAACTTTTTATTTCAGAGGTAATGAGACACTTGATTTGAGTACATGCTTCTAAACATACTAAAACTACATACAGGTGAAACTCGAAAAATTAGAATATTGTGCAAAAGTTCATTTATTTCAGTAATGCAACTTAAAAAGTGAAACTAATATATGAGATAGACTCATTACATACAAAGCGAGATAGTTCAAGCCTTGATTTGTCATAATTTTGATGATTATGGCTTACAGATCATGAAAACCCCAAATTCACAATCTCAGAAAATTAGAATATTACATGAAATCAATAAAACAAGGATTGTACATAGAACAATATCGGACCTCTGAAAAGTATAAGCATGCATATGTACTCAGTACTTGGTTTGGGCCCCTTTTGCATCAATTACTGCCTCAATGCGGCATGGCATGGATGCTATCAGCCTGTGGCACTGCTGAGGTGTTATGGAAGACCAGGATGCTTCAATAGTGGCCTTCAGCTCTTCTGCATTGTTCGGTCTCATGTTTCTCATCTTTCTCTTGGCAATGCCCCATAGATTCTCTATGGGGTTCAGGTCAGGTGAGTTTGCTGGCCAATCAAGCACAGTAATCCCATGGTCATTGAACCAGGTTTTGGTACTTTTGGCAGTGTGGTCAGGTGCCAAGTCCTGCTGGAAAATGAAGTCAGCATCCCCATAAAGCTCGTCTGCGGAAGGAAGCATGAAGTGCTCCAAAATCTCCTGGTAGACGGCTGTAATGAAGCACAGTGGACCAACACCAGCAGATGACATGGCTCCTCAAATCAACACAGACTGTGGAAACTTTGCACTGGACTTCAAGCATCTTGCAGTGTGTGCCTCTCCATTCTTCCTCCAGACTCTGGGTCCTTGGTTTCCAAATGAGATGCAAAAGTTGTTCTCATCAGAAAAGAGGACTTTGGACCACTGAGCAACAGACCAGTTCTTTTTGTCTTTAGCCCAGGTAAGATGCTTCTGACATTGTTTGTTGTTCAGGAGCGACTTGACAAGGGGAATACAACATTTGAAGCCCATGTCCAGGATCCATCTGTGTGTGGTGGCTCTTGATGCACTGATTCCAGCCTCAGTCCACTCCTTGTGAAAGTCCCCAACACTTTTGAATGGCCTTTTCCTGACAATCCTCTCCAGGCTGAGGTCATCCCTGCTGCTTGTGCACCTTTTTCTTCCACACTTTTCCCTTCCACATAACTTTCTATTAATGTGCTTTGATACAGCACTTTGGGAACATCCAACTTCTTTTGCAATTACCTTTTGAGGCTTTCCCTCCTTATGGAGGGTGTCAATGATGGTTTTCTGCACAACTGTCAGGTCAGCAGTCTTTCCCATGATTGTGATTCCTATTGAACCAGACTGAGAGACCATTTAAAGGCTCAGGAACCCTTTGCAGGTGTTATGGCTTAATTAGCTGATTAGAGTGGGACACTTTGAGCCTAGAATATTGAACCTTTTCACAATATTCTAATTTTCTGAGATTGTGAATTTGGGGTTTTCATGAGCTGTAAACCATAATCATCAAAATTATGACAAATCAAGGCTTGAACTATCTCGCTTTGCATGTAATGAATCTATCTCATATATTAGTTTCACCTTTTAAGTTGCATTACTGAAATAAATGAACTTTTGCATGATATTCTAATTTTTCGAGTTTCACCTGTATATTTTAATATATATTTCTTCCACCAAATCATCCTGATTATACAGTATATAACACTATGTAAATGTGACAGTCTATCCCAGGGCAGTAACTATATTGAATTCTACTGTATAGTGAAATACTGATGCAATATCAGGTTTTCAATACAATTATATAGAATGTGAAGGATGTGTGTTTGTGTTTTATTTTTATAACATAGTTATAATGTACGCTGAAGATCGCATTTAATTTCGTTGTATGAGGTGCAATGACAATAAAGTAAACTTAACTTAAGATGGTTGACATAGGTCTTCTCAAATTTCTTTCTATATGTTCATTACAATCAGACATATCTCTAGGGGAGTACTGCCCAAATATTTATTATAAATGGAAATTGTACAAGTTATCATAGTGGAATGGCATTAATGACACTTAGCATCTGATCGTTTACACAAGATATACAGATTGTATGAGCAATCAAGAAGAATTATTATTTTTTAATTATCAGAACAATGGACAACATACTACCCTTTGCAAATATAGATCACAGTGATACGCATGCTGCATTATAGTTTAGCAATATCTGCCTATGCTAGTCTCCTTTTCCACTCCACAAGAATGCCAGACTGAAAAAAACTGCTTTTATTTTCAATTATTCTCAGATTTTATCCAAACCCTGAACTGCAAATAAGTTTAACTAGAGTTTCACCGAAACAATGGCTTTAGTTTAGATCAAAAGCCGTGGTTTGATGACATCAGTCACAGGAAAGACGTCCAATAATGAGGAGCTGCAGCAGGAATGCTTGGGTCTGGCCATGAGACTCTGTTTGTGATCTGAAGTCTTATTCCTCTGCCCCTTTGACTCTGCCCCTTTGACTCTGCCACACATAAACTTTGTTGAATAATGTTTTTAAATAGCAAAAGGAAACTCTGTCATACAGTAAATAACACTTCCTTCTCTCCTTTTTAAAAAAACATAAATTACAGATGTCAACACCTCCATATTCTACCTGGGAAAAAAGGAGAGGATGCTGTTCTTGTTCTAAAACAGTAAAAGCCATAGAATTAAAGTATTTGGAGCTAGTGTCTTCAAACTTTTTAAAACTATGAAATTTGGTTCTCAAAACTAATAGCTCCCCAAAGCCCTGAGCAAAAGGATCAGCTAATAAGCCCTTTCTGATTCATCTTTAAAAATTGCTATGGACATGCGTGAGACGATAGCTAGGTACATTCTGATTTTTATCCTTAATCCTTTGTTAAAAAAAAAATGTTTCTTAGTCCTGCAGACCCTTTCAAGTCCCTTGAGTTTCATGGAACCCAATTTCAGAACTTATTGTAAGTTAAGTAGCCTGGCAATTCTGTGCATTTTGATCATGCATTGGTGCAATGGTGCTGTGTCAACTATTTAGGCAGACTCAGTAGAACAGTAGTAATCAATTGTAAAGGAAAATAGGAGGAGGAAGGAATATTAGGTATGTTCACCACACTTTGAGTTATTTAAAAAATAATAAAGGTGGGATGAAGAATATAAAATAAATAAAAATAAAAATTACATATTGGTCGTTCATTGTGAAATATCATAAAATCTTTTATCTACTTTAAATCTTTCTGTTAACTGTAAATAAGAAAACCATTTGACAACTATGTCCCTCTGCCATCAAAAAGTGAAGTAGTAAATTATCAATGAACTTTGTGATCTTCCAGAATACAAATGCAGGTAGACAACATTCTTACTAAGCTTTTTAGCCAAGTCTGTTCCTATGGTAATAAAAACACAGCAAGATGATACTTAGTAAAAGGAACGAGTCTTCAATGAATTCAAGGAACCATTATCCAGCAAAGGATTCCTAACAGGTGAAAGAAACAGGGATTTTCTCCAATCCTGCCCAGAGGTCCCTCAAATAGAATAGAATAGAATAACAGAGTTGGAAGGGACCTTGGAGGTCTTCTAGTCCAACCCCCTGCCCAAGCAGGAAACCCTACACCACTTCAGACAAATGGTTATCCAACATCTTCTTAAAAATTTCCAGTGTTGGGGCATTTACAACTTCTGCAGGCAAGTTGTTCCACCTATTAATTATTCTAACTGTCAGGAAATTTCTCCTTAGTTCTAAATTGCTTCTCTCCTTGATCAGTTTCCACCCATTCCTTCTTGTTCTACCCTCAGGTGCTTTGAAGAATAGTTTGACTCCTTCTTCTTTGTGGCAACCTCTGAAATACTGGAACACTGCTATCATGTCTCCCCTAGTCCTTCTCTTCATCAAACTAGACATACCCAGTTCCTGCAACTGTTCTTCATATGTTTTAGCCTCCAGTTCCCTAATCATTTTTGTTGCTCTTCTCTGCACTCTTTCTAGAGTCTCTAGAAAATATTAAGGTACTTTCATTCTGGGGAAGATAATATGATGAATGCTTGCCACTTCCTTCAGCAGCAGCAAAGTTTCACGGAATATACAATAGAATCCACCTGCTTGTTATTTGTTGTTGCACAGTTTATCTTTAAACAGAAATTAATGCATAGAAGCCAAATACAACAGATTATATTTCTGGTTTTGTGCCATCATATGAATAAAGGAGTTTGGCCAGGTAATAATAATCATTTAAAGAAAACATCTTAGAATGAAATAATTAATGAGATAAATTCAGGCAAGATTAGACACCTTCTGAGTTCTAGCCCCAGAAGTCAAACTTTTCATTTCCTTAGACAACTCTCTTGACACTGTTTAGAGATGAAGCAAAGTAAAAACTTGAATTCATTGCCTGTCAGTTCAACATTTTATGAGCATCTCCAAGAGAAACAAATGGATCAATTGGACCTTGAAACCTTTCTGAAAGGTAAATAGGTCTTTTCAAAATGCTTTCAGATAAATAACCAATTAAATTGTATCAGTTTGAAAACTGCAGTATCTGACAAGATTAAAAATGTATTCATGTGGAGGACATTACCAGCAAAATAATTTGGAGGCCCATAGAGTTTGTGATTTCTTTCTTGGTGAAATTACTTTTGAAGAGACCCAGCATTGCTAACTGAGAGCACTGATATAATTTTTAATAATTTGGGAAAGGAATATGAAGGGGGGTTGAATAAAATTGAAAACATCACAGGTTATTTGTTTTGTATTGAAATAAGTGCCTTATCTCAAAGGGAAATTTAGTTGAATTCAAACAAAACAAAGAAATGTAGTCATTTGTTTGAAAGGGTACTAAATATCTTCTCTTTGAGTCACAAAATAATTTCTATCTTAGATACGTAAGCACAATTACACCTATATCTGCAGCAGCTTTCTGCAATGGGCCAAGAGCTCTGTGTTCCCAAGCAGCATGGTAGCTGGCAATGTAAACTCATCTGAATGTATTTGCCATTTAAGTACATACTGAAGGCACTTTTCTCTCCCTGTTCAATGTCATGGTCCATCAGAAGATCAAAAAGTTGGAGCAAATTCATTGGGAGGAAAGATTTATGAGTTGAAAATTAAAAGGGGCACGGAGATCACTCATACCTAATGCTCTGACTAGACAGAACCTGTTCTGGCTACAGAAACAGTGGAGAAAAGAACTGCTATACTTTCCTTCATGCTGGAGAAGACATTTGCTGGTTTCCATGTGCAGGAAATTAGCATAATAGGCTTACTTTAATTGCAAGGTTGGAGTGGAATCTGCTTTCCACCATTATCATAATTCTTCTACTGTAAGCTTTCTACCCAACACAATGCCAGCTTTGGGTTAAATATCAATATATCCTTCAGAATCACACATAGCAATTGCTAAAATATATATAATAAAGTTGTCACAAATACACTTCAAACAATCTACAGTGCACTTAAAGGGCATAAAGAATGTGCCTCTGGCTCTTATTGGAAATTCGGTCACTGCACAAATGGTGTTATTCATGAAATCTACATAACAGTATCATGTAGTCTGAAATTCAGAACTTTCGATTACAGAGCTAATTATTCAAAAGCCCAAGCTTAAATCTAACTTTCCCAATTTCATTTATGATCATATGCTATTTCTAATTCTAGCTATTAGAAGAAAAAGATGGGGGTAAGAATCAATCATTTATCACAAGAGAAACTGCAGCTTTTTCATCCAATCTCTTTCATCAAAGCTCAAAAACCACCTAAATAAAACTAACAGGTTTATAATATCGTATTTTTAACCAGTCTGTTCTGAAACTGGCAGCACCAATTTTCCTAGAGTCTAACGCAGGAAAGTAAATGTGACTTAAAGAATTTAATCTCCAGATATTGTGGTTTGTAAAATTGTTGTACATTCATTAAGAAACACTTCAGTCCCTTACTCATCTCATTATGAGTCATTTATCTATGAAAGAATTATTAGTTTGGAAGACTGAGCAAATACAGTGGATAAAGTGTACCCATATCTCAGTAAATGATCTCAGTAAAATGTTCAGTAAAACTTCTCATTATTTCTTTATGGACAAGATATGTAAGTGCTAGAGGGTACAGCAATGGATTTACAACTTGTTAAGCAACCATACCTAAAGGGGTCTTGAAAATAGCTCTGCATTGACCTCAGTGAAAGTATTGAATGAAGTCTTCCAGGGCTTTTTCCTCAGCTGTCAGCCTCATTATGTAGACCAAACCAAGAATCCGAAACTACAGAAAGGCTAAAACTGCTTTTATTAATAAAGACTATAATAACCGAATCTTGCCTGTTTGATTGTGCTGTACATCCATTTCATCCTTCTTATACTGTATATCAGTGAATTAGGGAGGTGTCTGTCTGCTTCCAAATGTCATTTGAACATTCTGGATTTAAAAATATTAAACTTAAATAGAAAACTTAAAAATATTTCACCTATGTAATGGTTTGGTGAGCGAACAGATCATTAAGTAAGACACCCTCATGTCTACTTTGCTTAATGACAGCAATCCTGGCACCTCCAGTTGGGGTCATTAATAGCAATAGCAATGGCACTTAGACTTATATACTGTTTCACAGTGCTTTACGCCCCTCTCTAAGCTGTTTACAGAGTCAGCATATTGCCCCCCAACAATCTGGGTCCTCATTTTATCCACCTCGGAAGGATGGAAGGCTGAGTCAACCTTGAGCTGGTGAGATTTGAACTGCCGAACTGCAGCTAGCAGTCAGCTGAAGTTGCCTGCAGTACTGCACTCTAACCACTGCGCCACCTAAGCTCTATAAGTAATCACATTAAGGGATCACATAGGCTGTTAAGCAAATGGCTACAATGCCCACCCATATTTTTGCAGGTTCGAATCTCACCAAGGCTCAAGGTTGACTCAGCCTTCCATCCTTTCTAAGGTAGGTTAAATGAGGACCTGGTTTATGGGGGCAATAAGCTGACTTGGTATAAATATACAAAAGTATGAAGGCTATTGCTTAGCGCATTGTAAGCCGCCCTGAGTCTCCGGAGAAGGGCGGCATATAAATCAAAAAAAAAAAAATATGTGGAAACTTGCCATGACCCAGGAGGCCTCACCCAGCTATTCGTCCCACTAAGCGGCTCACTTAACCTTCATGATTTTTCTTCAAATGCTGATAAGACAGACCCAGCCTGACACAAGACGCAACCTTGGAGACAGAGTGGGGTGGAGAAGACAGGCGATCCTGAAAAGGCGAACACTTTTCGCCCGAATGGAGAAATGATGGAGACTCAAAGCTTCATGTACTTCCAAAGGGAAAGGTTTGAAATGGAGTGATTAGCTCCGTTTCAAAGCGTTCCTTTTGCAAGCAGACAAAACTCCCTCTGGGTGAAAAGTGTTTGGGCAGCTACCACAGGCCCCGCCCTTTCTGTCCCACTGTCTACTTGCCCGCGGCCTCAATTGGAGCCAAGCTCTCAGCACATCCCGGCCTCCACCCACCCTGACAGGAGGATGAAGAGCCCCCGCGAGGCCAGCAGCAGCATGAGCAGCAGCTTGGCGGCCAGCACAGCACCCGCTACAGCCAAGAAGTGTCCCGGCAGCAGCCGGGCCAGCAGACAGGGCAAGTAGAAGCCGAGGCATGCCGAGAGCTTGGCCTATTGCAGCTGCGGGCAAGCAGACAGTGGAATGGAGACGTCGGGGCCAATGGTAGCTGTACTCCCGCTCCCGTCCCACTCACATTCGTCGCCTCCCACACTTAAAAAAAGAAACCTCCCCCAAAATAAGTCTGAATGCTTCTTTTCAAGCCCAAAAGAAAATAAGACTGGGTCTTATTTTGGGGAAAACACAGTAGCTACCCAGCTTGCTGTTACAGAACCAGCAAGTAATTCTACAGAATTTATTTCTGTTTTTTCTTTTGATTTACCAGAAACCAACATAGTTGTAAGAATTCCACCTCTATCACTCCCTCAGGTTAGAAGAGAAGCAATAGGTGAGATACTCCCTGGAAGAGCTGGCAGCGGGAAATTAGTATGTACAGGAATTTGAAGAAAGGTTTCTTCTTGTAGAACCTAGATGAATGTGCACTGTATGTAAATTGTCTATTTTGCTAGAGGAATAAAAGCTGGCTTGAACCTCAGCTTCCTAATATATGCAAATACACTATGTATTGTACCTTCATTAAAATGATCGTCTTTTTGCTTTACTTGGCTGAATTAATTCTTCACATTCCTAAATGCAACAAAAATCAGTAATTCTACATTCTACTAGTTTCACTTCTACATACTCCTCAGTGGTCTTCCGTAGCTTTTTCCCCCTTACATTCGAGTAAAGGGAATGAGGCAGCCAGCCTTGAATACAGCAATGTTGTAATTGTCTCCTACAAGAGAAAAAAAAGATTGGATTCTCTGATGCTCCCTTCCATTTTCTTCAGAATAGATTCTCTCTGTTCCTGTATCCAGTGCTATGGTGATACCGGCGCCAAAACCAAGTAGTTGCATTTATATATTATATTTCCTTTTTTTGGGGACAAATAATTGCTACAGCCACTGCTACAGTACAAACGTTCAAGACATAAAATGGTAATTAATTCCTGCTAATGCATCCCATGGAAAATGAGTTGGAATCAGTTCCTGCATCTTATTTCTAGAGAGAGAGAAAATGCCCCTAGTGCAGTAATGGCTAACCTTTTCCAGATGCCAGAACCCCCAAAATGCAATGCATACGCTGCCCCTATGTGCAAGTGCCCTACCCTGTGCATGCACATGTGCCCGTTCCATGCCCTCCATCCCATGCATGTGCACACCCACCCCGCGTATGCGCCCCCATGCGCATCCCTGCACATGCACAGCCAAGACCCAAAGACCAGGGTCAGTGGGAGGCACATGTGCTGTGGAGCTGAACTGGGGCAACGGCTCCCATGCCATCAGAGAGGGCACTGTGTGTCTCCTCTGGCACGTGTGCCATAGGTTCACCATCACGGCCCTAGTAGAAGACAGTAGAATGTTGTAAAGTTTTATTTTTTTTATCCCTTCCTCTGAACAATGAAGTCCCCCAACAATGGGACTGTAACTGGACCAGATGTAATTTAGAAAAATGAGGGTAGAAGTGAAGGAATCCATAACTTATTTGCCATCAACAGTACGAAAAAGAGGTAGAATCTGAGGCAATTCTTTGCCTGATTACGAGATTCGCCTAGCCATGCTGATCTCAGCATTACAATCTTCAAATCCTAATTTTTCTCCACAAAGCATGCTTGTATACTGAGAAGCAGATTTTTCCAAGGCATTGCAGTTTCATGCATTCTTTATTTATTTCACTTTTATTTTGAGGCTACCAAGGAGCTTGTTTTAAGTATGGGTGCTTGCAACATAACTTTAGGTCCACACTAGGCAGTTTATGATTTTGAAGCACTGTATTATATGGTCTGTATTATATGGTCTGTATTATATATTCTGAAAATATATTTTTTTATTTTAATATATTAATATATTTAAATAATATAATATATAATATATCTGAATTCTCCTGCCCATCCATCAATTACTTTCTTTGAATTGAATCTGTTATAATTGGAAATAGGTCTGGTATTAAATAGTCACTCTCTAGAGAAAGAAAAAGATAGCATCCGTTTGGTGGGGAAAACCTACTGTAAAAGAGAAAGGAGGATGGGGTAAATTTACAGTATTAGATTCAACATAGGACTCCAGTCCTAAGCCAATATTACTACAACAATATGAATATGTTAGCGTGTTTCCCCGAAACTAAGACCTCGCTGGATAATAAGCCAAATCAAGCTTTTCAGCACATGCGTTAAAATAAGCCCCCCCCCCCTAAAAAATAAGCCCTCCACCAATTAGTTACACGCATGCACAGCCGGTCCTGCCATTTCCTCTGGTTGCTTGCCGCACAACCAAAATGAGTTGAGGAGGCGAGGCCAGAGGTGGGGAAGGGAGGAGCATGCTCTGACATATTCCACCACCACCGCTGCCTCATGGAGCAGAACTCTGCAATGGTTGTTGTGCCATTGCACGCACGAACTGCAGCACCACCACGAACTTCATTATACCAGCACAGGTGGTGTCCTGCTGCTCATGGCTGCACCAGTATGTCAAACTTCACGGTAGTGCTGCCGTTTGTGCGTGCAAGGGCACACATCTTGCAGAGTCCTGCTCCACGAGGCGGAGGCGGCGCGATGAGTCTCAAAAAGACTCATTTCTGACAGGTGGGGCGGGGGAGAAGCGAGATGCGTGGAGCAAGACATGGCTCACTTTGCTGTCTCTTCTCTCCCACCACCACCAAGCATGGCAAGGCTCCTGCCCCTTGCTTAGCCACCTGCCCCCTTTAGGGATGCAATTTGGGGGTGACAAGTGGGGCCTTCCTGTTCCTCCCTAAAGGGGGCAGGTGGCTAAGCAAGGGGCAGGAGCCCTGCCATGCCCAGCGAGGGGGTGGAGAAGAGACGGCAAGGGGACCAACGTCTCGCTCCACACGTCTCACTTCTCCCCCGCCCCACCTGTCAGAAATGAGTCTTTGTGAGATTGTTTAATTTGGAATACTTATCCTGCCAAGACCACCAGATAAAAGGAAGAGCACAGGTAATTAGAAAAAGTTCTATTACGGCTAATGGTGGTATATTAAGTTAGTGCACCAAAGCCCAGTAAAGATAAATATTCCTCCCTCCCCAGTTTATTATAACATGTATGAGAATTGCTAGATATGTATTGATAATTTAATAATTGCATCATGCATTCATTTCAGTAAATCCTATTGATCTAGCAGGGTTTACACCTCTAAATAAATATACCTAGGATTGTACCGCAAGTTAATTTAGCATGATTAATAAGAAAACGATTTTTGGAAGCCTTTGGTGTCCTTCGGGGAAACCACTTATTAGGAAGGAAAAAGGAAATCTCTTTAGTGCAGAGAAGAAAAGGCATGCATTTTAGACAATATTTTACAGGTAGTAAAGTTTATTACTAAGGAAACAGAATTCAGCCACAAGTCTCTGATGGCTTTGTGTCAAGCATTCATTATAATATTAAGAAGCACTTTGTGCATAGAATTTCAGACATTTTGTCATAAAAGCGCTGCTGGCTGGGGGATTCTGGGAGTTGAAATCCACCCATCTTCAAGCTTCCGAGGTTGAGAAACACTGCCTTAAAGCTAAATTCTGAGTAATTTCTCAGTTCATTGACCTCCTGTGACAAAAACTTAACTTTCACATTTAGCCTGTTTCAATGTGGATCTGGAGAAAAAGATTCACACTCTTTAAAAGGCACTATCAATAAAACCATAGCATCATCATGCCTGTATGGAAACTACTATGACTTCAACTGTGGGGAGATTGTAACAAGTTGTTGTGGTTGCTATTATGGTTGGAAAGAAGCATGATTTTTTTTTCTTTAAACTGCAACATTAAAAATGACTCAAGCATTATAAAATATAAACCAAATCCTAATACAGTGAAGTTTACCTTATTTTTTTAAGCCAGCAAAGATGGTTTAAGATAAAGACCAAAATGTACTTTGTTTGTTTGGAAATATATACCAGTAACATATAGAAATATATAATAAAAATGACCACACACTGGGATATTTAGAGGTTTTCAGCCACAATCCTGAGAGTCGAGATTGGAAGATTGGGGGGAGGAGGGAGAGGAGAAGGAGAAGGAGATTTCTCACAGTGGGAAAGCATCCAAAGGTGCTCCCAATGCCCAAACAAAAGAGGAATTCAATATTCAAGTGGCAGAAGACCAACCTTTATCCATAGCAACTTTAGAAAAGTTCATTTTCCAAAATATATGTCATTGTTCAAGGACACTAGCTTTCAAATTCTTTAGCATCTTTTCCAAATAGATTTATTGTACCAATGCAAAATATTTACTCTCAAACCATCCACCTCTCCATTTCTCCCTCTTTTAGATATGAAACTATGGGTTTGGCTACAATCCCTCCTTTTATTTGATTCACTTCTTAAATTTACCATGGGTACTTGCTGAGGGCCCAGGAAAATTATAATTAGGCAGACTTGAATAAGGAAATTGGTGTGACCAATATCTTAATTTTCTTTCTGAGCAACTCCTCTCCCATCCCACTCTGCCTTTTCTTGGCATTCTTCATACTGGAACACAAAACATTTGGTAGGTGTGAGTAACCCTCTGTAAAATGAAATTTTAAAAAAGGGGGGAGCTTCAACTGATGCCCCAAAGAAAGGCTTCCCTAGAAAATTGGAAAAGGGAGAATTAATATAGAGAGACAGGGAACAATTACAAAAATATGTACAATTAACTTCACTGTTTTTTAAAAGTTATTATACACAGGCAAGTCTTATGCAACCCTAGTAAGCAACCCCATGGGACATGGAAATGCAAGAAAACCCATGTTAGTTAGCTAGTGCAACAGTACTACAAAAACCATATCACAAGTATGAGGACCCAAATTGTTGGGGGCAATATGCTGACTCAGTAAACCGCTTAGAGAGGGCTGTAAAGCACTGTAAAACGGTATATAAGTCCAAGTGCTATTGCTATTACAAAGCCCATACTGTGTGACTCTTAAGCTCTTCCTGAAAATCAGACGAGGGAATTTCAGATGGAAGATAGTTTTCTCTAAGCCTAAAGATAAGCAAGCCAGAATTATAACCCCTTCTGCCTTCTTCATAAAAGTTCTATTGCTGTGATTGGAAGACAAATCTGCACAAGGCCAAAATGAAAGTAAAGGGTGCCTGGTCCTTCCGTCTAGCACAATGTTTGCACTGCTTACTCCCTTGCATTTTGTTTTCAATGCAATTTCCTAGAGTTTTTTCTGTTTGTTTTCAAAAAAACCCCAGAGTATCAAATAATGAGAAATGTTTTAAATCGTTATCCTGCCTTTAGCATCATTCACAAATAAGTGCATACAGCTGTGCCTTACCTTGTATGAACACAGCATCCCAACAACAACCAAACTTCAGACCTACCATGTTTCCCCAAAAATAAGACCCTTATATTTTTTTGAACCCTGAAATAAGCACTTGGCCTTATTGCCATGCACTCAAAAGCCCAATTATTATCAGGGGATGTCTTATTTGGGGGAATATGTCATACTGTTTATGAGTAAACAGTATGTAATTGCATCACATTTTATATGTCTGAAGACTTTGCTTCCATGCTCCTGTTTTTAGCAATAAATTAACATTAAAGGTTCCAGAAGCAAAGTAAATTAAATATTCATCGCACATATTTCTATTTAACAGAGACATCACTATCTGCATTTCTGAATACAATTTCTAAGGCTATATACAACACATGGGATCTTTATATGATTAATATTGTTTCAATAAATCACACAACTGAAATGTTATGTTCTGCTGGATTATGTTATATTAGGAAGTAAATAATAAATAGGGATATTTTAATAAATGAAACAGGAAAATAATCCTTGAAATTAGCTCTTCTGTTCCCTGTATTTACTTCTCTACATTATCAACATCATTCACTATTCACTTCTCTCAGTGATAGACAAGCTTCTAAGAGCCGTCAAGAAAGAACTCCAGACTTGGTTTCTTCACCAGTTTCTTAGTCTTTTTCACCTTTTCATGAGTCAAGCAGATGCCCACAAAGATGCACCTTAAATTGTGGAGAAAAATGGAGGTTCCCTGGCATGTTTGGTTTCTATGGTTCATGGGATAGCACAGGCATCTCTTGGGGGAGTCATGAGGTATGAGGCACAATGTTTTGTTTTGTTTAATTTGATTTATAAGCAGTCCTTCTCCGGAGACTCAGGGCGGCTTACAATGCGTTAAGCAATAGCCTTCATACTTTTGTATATTTATACAAAGTCAGCTTATTGCCCCCACAATCTGGGTCCTCATTTTACCTACCTTTGAAAGGATGAAAGGTTGAGTCAACCTTGAGCCTGGTGAGATTAGAACTTGCAGTAATTGCAGGCAGCTGAATGTTAATTGCAGTGCATTAGTCTACTGCGCCACCAGGCTCTTATGTTGTCATGTTGCAGCAAAATGTCTTTCTTGCACTTCCAAATTTTGCTTAACTGTGTTTCAAATGTTTGAGTGTTGTAATGATAGGGTTGCTACACTTAAGGGAATCCATTTCAATAATCCTGCATCGGTATTAAATCCAAGCTGTAACCATGACGTTGAAAAAAAAATTCCTCTGCTTCATCCTTGTGGCAGGGCGGCATCTGATAGCAAATTTCAACTCTTGACACTTTGATACCTGCTGTCAGTACCCATCTTGTACAAACCTTCCAATACTGAAAAACATCAATGTGACCCACGTGTTCCTGTGAAATGCCAAGCTTGATGGCAATTTCCCTGAGTGAGCTACCAATTGTCCTTAAATGTGAAACTCATCAGTTGCTGTCATAGGTCGTCCATTTCATTCTTGATCACACAAATCAGTTCTGCTCATTCACCATCATTATCCATTTGGGCCCATTAAGGTACAATATTCACATCAGCAAACTCATCACTATAACCAATCTGTTTGGCAATACATTTCACTTGGAAGGACTCCTTCAGCAGTCAAAAATTTAATGCATTGCTTAAAGTGCATTAATGAGAAGTCTTTGCAGAGTTCCATTTTCACAAACAACAACAGTACCACTGTTTCTCATAGCAACTTTCTACCAACTAAATAGAAAAACAGATTCTTAAAACTATGCCAACTTCTAGCACAGTTTAGAACATTGAAGACATTACTTTTCATTCAGCCCTCCTATTTAAAATTAACAATTATGTTATAGTAACCTAACATGGCAACTATCACAAGAGGTAGAGAACAGTTGAATAAGTTCTGAAAAACAGATTGCATCTTCCAATCTTCATTCATATAGTGTCAGAAAGAGAGCCTATTTGTAATTGGGGACAATACACAAGAAAGATAACTGTGGTTGATGTACAGACCTGAACTCCAAAAGTAGCAAGCTCACTGCAAAAACAGAAAATAACAGGATTTTTTCTAGGACAATTAAGAATTAGGTTTCCCTCTAAGTTAACAGCAAATACTTTGCTAACCTAAGTAGTTCCTCAAATAATAATTCTTATAGTAATTATTGACCAGGACTCTGCAATCATGACTTGCAATTATTGTAACAAGTTTATGATCCTTCCCAGTATATATTTGCAGCAAGTTTGAACTTATAGCAAACTTACAATAAGTCAATAGTACTTTTATAAGAGTATAGCAGTCGTAGTTCATCTGCTGTGTTAAGCTAATTTTATTGGGTTGATTTGTAATTATATTGGTGTATTGTTGTTTTGTAATACAACAAAACGCATAACAAAAAATGGAAGACTTATCAGATAAAAGGTGCTGATAGAAGAGAATGTTTGTTGCTCAGGGCTGAACTGTGTGATCCTGGGTCATTTGCTTACAGACGTTTCAAAAACAAACTAGGTAACAATATCGATGCTAGAAGGGAGTGGGATTTGCTCTTTTTATATACTAGTAGCTTGACCTGTCAGTCTTGGTGGGAGTGTTCTAGGGAATTCTTTGATTAGGCTGTTGTTTACTGTTAGCTTGTTTTTCTGAGTTGGTAGTTGCTTGATTGAGGTATTATTGACATCTTGATTGTTGGTCTAGTGTTAATCATGATGTTAAATATTAAAGGTGGTACTACAAGAATAGCTTAACAGAGAAAGCAACTTTCCATAATGCAAACAAAGCAGCAAATCCTATGGACAATAACAACCAGAAAACAGACACATGAACAATATTATTCTATAATACCAGAACTCAGAAACATCTTTCAGTTACCTCAAAAGAAACATTCCAAGGCTTCAGAAAAATACAGAACTACAGAAAATGAGACAAGGCAGTAAAGACAGAAGGAATGTTGTGTCCAGTAAAAAGACAGTCATTAGATATGGTGATTTAAAGAGTGAAAAAAGATCTCCTGAATGAGCCCATCAGCTTGCGAATATCAGCAGTGAATGTGAGAGAATGTCCAATGCTTACCATGTTCTTTAATAATTACAACCTTCTGCTAAATCAGAACAAGCAATACTGAAAAGAACAGTTACGCCATCCATTATGAACTCTGAAACTCTAAGATGAAAGCTCAAGAACCTGATGGTTCAAATGGTCTCTTTCAGCCATGGAAGAAGACCAAAAAGGGAAAGAGTGAAATTGCAAGCCAGGAGTGGGGAACCATGGCTCTTTTATGATTTGTGCACTTCAACTCCCAGAATTCCTGGCTCAGTCCACAAGTCATAAAAGGTTATCCAAATGATGCTAACAAGATCTGATTTCTGGGACCATAACATGAATTTAGTGATTGATGGATTGCAAACATAGGATGGGTTGCACCTCAAAGACAAACATACATACATACATACACACACACACATACATACATAAACTCCTAAAGAAACATCACAGATAATTCATTAATGCAACTTATTATCACTGGATATTATTTCAGAAATAACATTGGCTAATTAATAACACCCAGATTTTTGGAAACAAATTATCTTCACCTCTTAGAACAAGAAAATAAATATGATTTAAGAGGTAAAGCAGATATTGGCAAGATGATTCAGGTTATTGGAATGTAACAATCAAAGATGAACTGTGACAGAAAGGCAAGTTGAAGATTTGCATTTAAAATATCCACACTGGCTCAGAAATCCAAATGAATAAACTTGGCAATACCTCAGAGAGCATCTAGCTTAAAGTTAATTCATTAAAGTAAAGCCTGCCCAACCCATGATAAGATACTGGGAGGGAGGGGGGGAGTTGGATGATTTAAAACTAAGCTATAGATTTTTTTCAAAGAAGCATTGAGTAGCTGTGATGGAAGACTTTGCCTTAATTACCAATTTAGGGTAGACAAACTGTTAAACGGCCCTTCCTGAAAATGCTTAGCTTGTGTTGTTTCACAATTTGCCCCTTCAGGGTGACAGAAGCTGTCCTTCATATTAACCAATAACAAAAACTTACTTGAAAAGGGAAAGTAACCTTGGGAGAAGCGATCATCTAATTCTGTAGTCCTTGACTGTTAGGGAAACTTCAACCAAAGATAGCCCAATAACGTTTTCGGATTCAAGAAAAATTATAAAAGTATCACAGCAATGATGACTAGGATTCCACAGTAGAAGCAGCAGTGGGAAAAAGGAATTCACAGTGAAGGAAAATTCCTAAAAAAAAAGATCCTGACAAGGATTGCTTGTATATGGAATTGCTGGAATTGTATAACAAGCAATTCCAGCAAATGGGGGGAAATGGACAAAATCAGGCAACACAATTGCCTACAGATAGTCCCTGACTTACAGCCACAATTGGAACCAGAATTTCCATTGCTAAGCAAGATTGTTAAGTGAGGATTCCCAATTTAATGAACTTTTTTTGCCAGAGTTGTTAACTGCAGTTTTTAAATGAATCAGATTACAGTAACACGTCTCCATCATGAAAAAAAATATTTTATATCTGTGCCTGTTTGGCACATAGATTGTCAGCTCCGAATGTCACTTGGTGACCAGTCATTTAGAATAGGATCATATAATCATTCTCAACTACACAAGCCATTTCTATATCCCAGAACAGGATTGTTAGATTTGGGAGATTGAAATTAGAATTTCAATTATGTAATGCAACTTCTTTGCCAGAATAGCAATGGCACTAAAAGGAATGTTGCGGTGTTGAGTTCAGCTCGACAACAATTAAACCTAGTTTCATTGCCCAGATGTTTAAATTAGCAAACTTCAGAATTATATATAAATTAAAATTGCACTGTGTTCATACAACATGCTAACTCCTGCTTCACTGAATGAATTCATCTGCCTAAGCATTTGTAACAAAGGGATGGGAGAGGGGATTTGCAAACAACTCTCAACAACAAACTACTGTAGTCAATCACATTTTAGCCTAGTATGTTGTACAAATCCAGTCTAGAAGTTTGGGTCGACACAAAACGTTGCACCCACTCTTTCTGCTAACCATGTCTGTAGTATTAAATATGTTCAAGTGCATACATTTGCATATTTTATCAGACCAGCAGGCAAAATAAAAAGCATATACTTATTATTCTTACCCTACAGGAAAAGTGTTTTGTTCCCAAATTATTACCTGTAAATATGATAGGAGAAATCCTCTTATGTTTGCTGAAGGTAGAAGATATTAAAGTAAAAGGGGAAATGGACAATTGGCTGCAAACACTGCTGCTGAAAAACAGTTTTGTTTGGTGTTTGCTTTTTATATTCTCCTTTGTGAGGTTCATCTTAAACTCAGAATTGTCTTTCTTTGGGGTAAAAATGGTAAATAAATAATTTCATTATATGAAATTCTTTTCCCCAAATCTAGCAGTAGTTCAAACAAGATAAGAGTTACAACTACAAGTACTTACAACTACAAGTTCTTTATTATAACATTAAAACGGATACAACATTGTTCAAAATACAACTTTAAAATATAGCTTGTTTACTTGTTACACGGGAGGGGGAAGATCAATTACTATTTCATCCAGAGTGGCCAGAAAATCCTTAGTTGATTGCAGACAATCTAAAAAAAATAAAAATAAAAGATGAGAATATCTCGAATCAGTTATATTCTCTGATTTAGCTCTAACTTTAAGTATTTTTCTAAAGTGACTAAATCATTCTTAAAGTAGGTGTTATTGAATAATTCCTAAACAGTTGTTACCCTTTTTCTTTCTACTATCTCTAGCCCTTCCTAACCAGGTGCCTAGCCAATTACCTTAGGACTTCAGTTTGCAAAACTATTAACCCACATGACTAAGAAATACCGGTAGATAGTAAAACTAGAAATTATGGTTTCAGTACATCTTGAAGACCCCAGATTGAACAAGGCAGTTAAAGAAAAAACATCACAGCTGCTAGGTTTTCAGAATACACTCTAACTATTTACCATAGTCCCTTGAAATTAAAGGTTGTTTTGAAGGCAGAGGGATGCTGCTTGCAAATCTATCAGGCGCACTATCAAATGTCATAAGAGGAACTCCAGTCAAAGACATATGGCTCAGCCGGTGCTCTTCAGGAACATCAAAACTCTCAAAATCTATTAATGGAAAGCAGTAGAACAAAATACAATGAAATGGAACTTAGTTAAAATCATGCTTAAATTTAGTCAATATAACTTCTAACTTTTCATTATCTTTATTAACTGGACCAAGAATGGAAGCCTACTTCACTATATACAGGATGACATGCCAGTGGTATCACATCTTATTGTCCAGATGTTTATTTATGAAACCTAATTGTTCAATAATGAGTCCTCTGTTGCCAAAAAAACTGAAGCTCTTTCCTTTTGGGGCATTACCTAGAGGATTATAAGAAAAAAGATTCTCCTTCTCTGGACATTCTTCAGGAACCATGCTGTTGTCTTCAGTTCTGCTTGTATTTTCATTTACCTAAGTAAGAAGAATAATAATAAAGTTACAACATCCTCTCAAGACAAAGATTAGAGATTGTAGCACATGAATATCTGGAGTATATAAGAGGCTGTTTTATTCCAGAGTTACTAGCCTAGGTAATTAGCCCACAATGCCCCATTATAGTCAAGATTCATACTGTAAGCAGCAGCTCCAATCTTCCAAGCAGAAGTTTTATTCCTCCACATCAGAGGTTCCCAACCTTTTCTATAACCTACACCCAGTGGTGGGTTGCTACCGGTTCTCCCCGGTTCGGGCGAGCCGGTAGTGCTGGAGGTGAGCTAAGAGCAAACCGGTTCCCTCCGACAGTCAGCTGGGCCCTCCAGCCCACCCCTGCACAATACCTACCTATATTAATTCATTTTTAGCCCAACTGATAGGCGCAACAGAGTGGATTGCCGTGCCTCAGATGTTGTGAAATGCAATGCGCTTGTGCGAAGCAAATCACGCGCAAAGCATATGTGCGAAGTGAACCAGTGGTAACACCGGTTGAAACCCACCACTGCCTGCACCCCAAGAACACTTGATATATTCTCACACCACTTAAAAAATTATTATATGCATATGCATATAATTATACATATACACTATAATTTTGAAACTTCTAAACCCAAGTTTTCGCACTCCCTGCAAGCACCCCCAGTTCAGAACTGAGTATACATGAAGATGCCAGAGATTAAATTCGGGACAAGTGCTTTTTTATGGAGTCACTTCACCTGCTGTGATCAAAGGCTTCCGTAGAATGTACAATAAAATGTATACAGAATTACTGTCCTTATCAAAAATTCCCTCACATTGCTTATGGGTATAAACTACCCATTTCAAGTCTTAAATCACTGTTTAACAATGTGAAATAGTAGCAATTGCATTTAATATTGTTAACATAATTTTATATGTTTTCATTAAATATGAAATCTGACAATCATTTGCTTACATATTCTGATAAACCAAGGGAAGGAGGAAGAGTGAACTTAAATTTAATATTTTAAGAGATCCGGTGCAGGACATATTTGTTAGGATTAGTTAATCCCCAAATGATGATATGCAAAAGAAAGCATTCTGGCCCCCATTTCCTGGACCTAAAGTGTATAAAACCGACACCTAGATAATTTTATCAAAAAGTTAAGAGGGGGAAGAGCTGGTTAGGAGATGGATAAGCAACTACCAAGAGTAGGCCATCAAAACATCAATAACAAAATAGCAAACTATTCCTATTTTGTTAAGAATAAAACTATATGGATGTTCCTGAATAGTCATCAGGCATCTAGCCTGACATGAAGACTTTGCATCAAAACAAAACCTTGCTGTTCAGAGAAAAATCAGTTCTTTCTGCAATAGAAGAATGCACCAAGAAGAACTGATAAGGGTAAAGTAAACTGAACATTGCAGAAATCTTTATTACTTGGAATATTTTCTTGGAAATCCCATAATACTATCCTGATTTGTTCAGTCTCTAAATTATAATTAGTTTAGAACCTACCTACATAGGGATCTCTGTTCTCCTTCTCCATATATATGCCTACTATAACTTTTGTTAGGCTTAATCCATCTTCTTGAATTGTAGGGCAAGCAATTTCTCTGACCAGATCATTCCTCTAAAATTGGTTTGTGCTTCCCTTCACACAATTCAGGTTACTAAAGCCCTTCCCCTCTTTTTAGTCTTAAATATCACCTTTGTCCTGGTCTATTTGTTTTATCTTTCCTTTCACCACAAGCACCACAAGCAATTAATCATGTAGATATCAATGTCATTTCCCTTCCAATGGAATGGCATGGAAGCGCTGTTATATTGCTTTTCTGGCTCTCCATCAGCTTCCAATATATTATTTCTTTCTGTTTTTGTGTAGCTGCTTGAATGCTATACATGGCAGATTAGGAGACACCTCTAAAGCTTTATGTTCAACTTCTATAAATTGGGATTCATGCTTTCTATTCATTCTTTGGTTTAAAATTATTCTAAGTTATTTAACACAAACACTGTTAGTTTCTTCTGTCTGAGCATCTCAATGGCATCCAACGGAAAATTAGCTTTACTAACCTTTTTCAACAAGAACTTTTTTCCTTTAGGAAATTGACTCTTTGTTGTTGCTAGAGGTCTGTTCAAGCTTCCCAGAGCCTTCCTGACTGATTGAGATTCTGTTAGAGTCACATTAGCTGTCCTTCCAACAAGTGGGGTTTTAGGATGAGACCTTTCTACAAACACTTTTGCTGTAGAGGGAGAAAAGTCCTGTTATACAATGCAAATTAGGTCCTATATTCCAACATTTCTTTATTAAAGTAGGTTTTCTCTAATACAGATTTAGCATCCCCAAAGGCACTAAAAGCATACAACTGGACAATTCAGAATAGGGCTATGGAGGAATCAGTACAACCACATTTGCCTTTGTATCTATTAGATAATAATTTTAATAAAAATTGCTTGTCTAGTAAACTAAGACAATATCCTGCAGTTTAGCTCAGCTTTTTCCATTCATGACAGAATCCACACAGTGGACCTTTCTACAAAGCAAAAAGATGGCCACTTTTCATTTCTCTTTCTTCCCAACCTGCCATTTCCACAAGAGTTACATCACCAAGTTACACCTATAGTCTCAAGATTAGCTGTTTTGTCAGTGCTTTCCATTATACAAAAGCCACATTGATATCATATTTAGATAGCTATTCATCTTCCATCCTCTTAAAATAAGAAATCACTCTAATTAAACAGCATCCAAATCAATTAATATGTTGAGTGAGCCTTTTTAGAGACAGATTTTTTTGCTCATTTAGACTACAGCTGTATTATATAAATGCAAACTCACAAGGTGCCAATAGCTGTTTTAGTCGATCCTTAGTAGCAGTAGTGGTAACAGTTTCTCCGTTCTCTTTGTCTATGAAGATATGTGTTGCCATTTCTATGGCATCAAATGATTCCTAAAACAGATACCCACAATATTATAGCACATCTAAGCTTATTCTCTAAACCTCTCACATCAATACAAGACTGCAATTGTACTCTTCTCCTAGAACAGGGCAGTCAAATTCCCGGCCCACAGGCCAGATGAGTCACATGCTGGCCATGCCCACGCCCAGTTTAGCAAAGGGAAAAAAGTCCTGATATGTCACATGACACCACCATGACACCGTGAGTTTGACATCCCACATTTCTTCCCAATTTGGAAAACAGAGTCTCCCATCTACTA
>WNWU01000012.1:5100301-5163542 GCA_012654045.1 Ptyas mucosa | reverse complement strand
TTCCCCAGCCAGCAACGCTGGCTGGGGAATTCTGGGAGTTGAAGTCCGCCAGGCTTAAAGCGGCCAAGGTTGGAGACCCCTGGACTAACTCCTCTGCCCCAATTTAGAAAAGCAGCATATTAACTAATTGTGAACTTTTGGGAAGGTGACTGGGAATGCTTTAGATGATACTCTACACCATATGTGCGAATGTACTTTAGAATTTATATGGCTATCTGTCTCGCATACTGATCCCAGACTATTCACAACCACTAACAAAAACCAGAGTAACAACAGAACAACCCTTCCCCATCAGATGCCACAGTAACCGCACCATTAATTTCCTGACTCAACCCCCATCCAAGCCCAGTATTTGGGGTAAGAGCCAGGTGGTCTTCATAGCCTTCTGGAAGGCTAAAAGTCAGGACCAGCTGTAGAGAAGGAGTGTCTCCAAAGCCCCAACAGATGACAGCCTTTAAAGCAGGGGTAGTCAACCTTTTTATACCTACTGCCCACTTTTGTATCTCTTAATAGAAAAATTTTCTAACCGCCCACCGGTTCCACAGTAATGGTGATTTATAAAATAGGGGCAAAACCCCTACCGCCCACCATGAAAGCTGGAACGCCCACTAGTGGGCGGTAGGGACCAGGTTGACTACCACTGCTTTAAAGGAAGGGAACTGGAACTCATCCAGGTCAGATTATGGGATGGCATATACCCTCGGAGAGAGGCAGTCCCATAAGTAACTCATCCTGTGCCATGTATTTCTTTAAAGGTGATAAGCAGCACCTAGAAAGCAACTGGGAGCCAGTCCAGTTCACACTGTGACAGTCACACTATAACTTGGGGGAAGCACAGGGCACCCATTCTGGACCAGTTGCAGTGAAGGATCCCCAAATTGCACAACAGTTCTGTCTGGAGGGAGAGGTTACCTCATCCAAACAACAGAGGACAATGACCCACAAACATTGTGTCTTGGTAAAGTTGACTGAGCCAATTTCTACCCAACCATGCCCATAGAGCATCCCTGGGCTGACCAAACTCCTGAACAGTATAATATACCTAGCATGGGTAGAGATGTATGATTGGGTATAATCAGCGCCCACAATGGGTATAACGAGCCCACAATTGGGACGTAAGTTGTGATGGTCATAAAGCAGGTCACAACATGCCTATACCCAATTTTACGACCTGTTTTGTGGCAATTGTAAAACAAACACGATGGTCTTTAAGTGAACCCATTGATCACTTTAGAGTGGTTTTTGCCAGAATCTGGAATAAACACTAGTTTCAGTCATGTCATTGCAGGGTGCTGCATAAATACAAACTGGTTGCTAATGTCCCAGATGTGGTCATGTGACTGGACATGGGGGTTGTCACAAGACATCAGAACTTTGAATTCAGGTTGTAAGTTCCATTTTTGTGATCTGTCCTAACTTGAGAATGTACAAATTATGGCAAAATCCATACCATTAAAGTTCATATTCCCATATTCCCATTATATGTAGGTTTGTAAAAAAAAATTGTAATATGTCCAGAAGGCAAAGAAAAATGGAAGATATTTTTAAAATAATAAAAATGGCAATAAAATATCATAAATTAAAAGTCTTGACTGAACTCATAACATTGGTATAAAATTATAATAAGAAAACACTTAAGTATTTGAATGAGGCACTAGCTCTCACAACTAAAAATAGCATGAAAGCTCAGATCCATGGATTGCTGTCAAAGAAAAAAATTGGTCTTCCACACTCATCCACATCCTGGTACCCATGGGAGAGAATTTGCTTTTTAAGCTAGATTAATTAATCAAAAATGGTCAGGACTTTTTTAGCATTTATTAAAATAATTTGAAAAACTAAAAACTGTTAAAATAGTTTGAAAACCTATTAACAAATACAAACATGGATTTGTTAATAGGTCAAAGAACAGAATCTGGCAGCATGGAAACTATAGCTGCTAATCCTCCTGGAGGATCAAATGGCTTGGAAGAACCCAAGAAGATGACGAGAGAAGATTGGAGAAAGAAGAAGGAATTGGAAGAACAACGAAAACTGGGAAATGCACCAGCTGAAGTCGATGAAGAAGGAAAGTAAGTATTGTTTGTAATCCCAATACAACTTTCTTTAGTTTTTTTAGCACATTATAACAAAACTAAGTGTGGGACTTCTTCTGAAAGATTAGTAGATATTGATCTCAATTATGAAGTGAACAAAGTTAATTGATTTCCATCTTTGATCTATGCTGCATTTTCCTAACCTTTTCTAGAC
The DNA here is from genome assembly GCA_012654045.1 of Ptyas mucosa. Lineage (NCBI taxonomy): Eukaryota > Metazoa > Chordata > Lepidosauria > Squamata > Colubridae > Ptyas > Ptyas mucosa. The sequence continues at coordinate 5,161,292 of WNWU01000012.1, read as the reverse complement.
TAGGGCAGGCAATTGGGAGTACATAAATTTGGAAAGTCAATTCTAATGTGGCTAGAATCAAAAGAGATTACAATATATTCTCTAGTTCAGAATTTTAAAACTCTTGGAACTCCAAGAGTATTGTAGACACTTCTGATTCTATTAGGTTAGGACCAAGACCCCATTGATTGATTGATTTATTTATTTTATTTATTTATTATATTTATATACCGCTCTACTCCCGGGGGACTCAGGGCGGTGTACAGACAAATGATAAAATACATATAATACAAATATTTTAAAGATTGATTAAAATACAATTAAATAATTTGGTCTTGAACCTAAAATTAAAACTCTAAATTTATGAGATTAAGATTTAAGAATTTAAGAGCAGTTTTAGAAGAGGTTAGTCCAGGCCGGCCTGTTGGAATAGAAACGTCTTGAGGGCACGGCGGAAAGCGCGAAGATTCGGGATTGTCTGTATCTCTGGGGGGAGCTTGTTCCACATGGTGGGTGCCCCCACAGAGAAGGTTCTCCCCCTGGGGGCCGCCAGTTGACACTGTTTGACCGACGGCACCCTGAGAAGCCCATCTCTATGGGAGCGTACTGGTCGGTGAGAGGGTACTGATGGCAGAAGGCAGTCTCAAAGATACCCCGGTCCTAAGCCATGGAGCGTTCTAAAGGTGGTAACCAAAACCTTGAAGTGCACCCTGAAGAACACAGGAAGCCAGTGCAGCTCGCGCAGGAGGGGTGTCACATGGGAGCGCCACGTCGCTCCCATAACTACCCGCACGGCTGCATTCTGGACCAACTGGAGCCTCCGGGTGCTCTTCAAGGGGAGCCCCATGTAAAGAGCATTGCAGTAGTCCAGACGGGAAGTGACGAGGGCATGACTGACCATGTTTAATGAGTCCCGATTCAGAAAGGTGCGCAACTGGCGTATCGGGCGAACCTGATAAAAAGCCCTTCTGGCCACAGCCGTCAGGTGTTCTTCTAAAGACAGCTGTGAGTCCAGAAGGACACCTAAGTTGCGAGCCCTCTCTGTGGGGGCCAGTGACTTGCCCCCAATAGTCAGTGTTGGCACCAACTGACTATATCGGGATGTCGGAAACCACAGCCACTCGGTCTTGGATGGGTTGAGCCTGAGTCTGTTCCTCCCCATCCAGATCCGTACAGCCTCCAGGCACCGGGACATCACTTCAAGGGCATCATTAGGGTGGTCTGGGGTAGAGATGTACAGCTGGGTGTCATCAGCGTACTGGTGGTACTTCACCCCGAAACCACAGATGATCTCACCCAGCGGCTTCACATAAATGTTGAACAGAAAGGGCGAGAGAACCGATCCCTGTGGTACCCAGCATATAAGGGGCCTCGGGGTCGATCTCTGCCCCCCTGCCAACACAGACTGTGACCGGTCAGAGAGAAAGGAGGAGAACCATCGCAACACGGTGCCCCTCTCTCCCAACTCTTCCAGCCGGTGCAGCATGATACCGTGGTCGATGGTATCAAAAGCCGCTGAGAGATATAATAGGACCAGGACAGAGGAACAACCCTTGTCCCGAGCCCTCCAGAGATCATCGACCAATGCCATTTCCGTGCTGTGTCCAGGCCTGAAGCCCGACTGGAACGGATCGAGATAAGCCGATTCATCCAGGTACTGAGGAAGCTGTCGTGCTACCACACTCTCAACAACTTTCGCAACGAAGCGAAAGTTGGAGACTGGATGGTAATTAGCCAATACTGCTGGGTCCAGGGAAGGCTTCTTGAGGAGAGGTCTCACCACCGCCTCTTTCAAGGCGGCAGGAAAAACACCCTCACTCAGAGAAGCATTTATAATCCCCTGGAGCCAGCCTCGTGTAACCTCCCGAGAGGCCAGCATCAACCAGGAGGGACACGGGTCCAATAAACATGTGGTAGCATTCAGCCTCCCCAGTATCCTGTCCACATTTTCGGGAGTCACAGAATCAAACTCTTCCCAGGTGGTATTCTCAAGACCTGCCTCCGTCCTGTCCCCTGAATCTACTATGTCAGAGTCCAGGTGTTCCCGAATCTGAGCAAGAATTTAAGTGGGGTTAAATTATTAGTCCTAACCTAATACTAAGACAGCATTTTGGTGTTGGCATGGAGGATCTTAGTCTTGGCCAGAATGCTTTCTTGGTTTCTTTGCCAGTCACTGGGAGACAAAGAACAGGAAAGCCAATCAGAGACAGAGTCCATGTACAGAAAGCTTATGATAATGTAAGTGAAGATATTTTATTATGCATGAGGTGTATTGTTGAGCCACATGAGCATCTGTGAAAATCTTGCTCCATCCCCCATATCATACAAATAAAGTTCCAGTTAAGATCTTAAAAGTATGGTATAATAGAAGTGGTTCCTGAATTTTTAAAAAATATTGGAAAATAAGTGCCGTGTTCAGTGATTCCTACTTAATGACTGGAGCCTAAATTCTCATCTAATTGTAACACTACTTATTACAGAGACATCAATCCTCATATTCCACAGTATATTTCCTCAGTACCATGGTACATAGATCCTTCAAAAAGGCCTACACTGAAACATCAGAGGCCTCAACCAGAGAAACAAGAAGAATTTACAACACTAGGAGAATGGTATAAGCGAGGAGTTAAAGAGGTAGGTATCTATATGTAAAAGTGATACTGTTGTGTAAGACTATTAATAAACCTTAGCGAATTTGTTGGACTTTTTTTATTATGACTGGTCTTCAAAAACTCAAATTCTGTGATGGTGAATTTATATTCAAATGTGAAAGGCCATAGTTTGTTAGCTATTTTTGGCTAAAAATTCCCTCCAATAAGCATTTCAGAGTAATTTATATAGTTAGATAATTTCTTTGTAAAGTTAGAATGGGCCTGCCATATTCTATATTCTCATATAGGAGAAAATAAACTAAATACTCTACTGCTACAAATGACTTGGTATTTCTTTTTGTCTTTAGAATGCCTTTGCAACCAAATACCGTAAAGGTGCTTGTGAGAACTGTGGTGCATTGACCCATAAGAAGAAAGATTGCCTAGAGGTAAATAACATTCCATAAAAGCAATATGACCCTATGTCTCAGGTAAAATGTTGTAGTCTGTGTGGAAAAATATGTTTTTAGAGTACATTTAATGAGGAGGGGGGGGGTAATCCTCAAGGTACAGTTCATTTAATGACCATTACAGCAGACCCCACTCCCCCAAAATATTTACCACCTTGTTTCAAAATTACAAATTCTACAAAACTCACACGGTCATTTGCCCTTCTGGCCAACCACTAAGATGCAACATGCCCTCCTATCTATTCCCCCCCACCCCCATCGTGCCCTGCCAGGTCCCCAATTGTGGAATTCCACATGGCCCTCCTCCAGCTGTCACAATGCTTGCTTACCTTATGAAGATCTACAGAGCTCAGGAGGTGGGGGAAAGGAAACAGAGAAAGCCTCTCTTACTGGGCCACATGGGAGAATTCCAGTGGCATTTTTTTCCTTTTTCCATCCTCAGCACATGCATTTTGAAACAGTTGCTGTAATTCTCAGCAAACAAGGCCTTCCCCCTCCCTCTGCATCGCTTTTTCTTAACTCTTCATTGTATGTTCTCCATACAGGCAGAGGCAGCTCAAGCTTGCCTTTTGAAACCTGAACTGCCTCTGCCTGAGGCGTGCCTCATCAACAGCAGAAGGAAAAAGGTGGTGAAGGTCAGCTGGGAGTGGCAGGGGCTTTGCAATTGAAGCAGCAGCACCAGGCCTGAAGTAGAGGCTTGGGGACAGCAGTCAGCTGATGCTGCTAAAGGCTCCAGGCCTCTACTTTAGCCCCTGCACTGCTGCCGAGGAATGCCGCTGCGCAGGGTAGCAGAAAGGGCAAAGATATTAGGGAGATAGGCAGGTGGGTGGAATTGTAGTATCCCTGTAGTTGTAAGTGGACTGCCAAATGCCTAAATTCTGATCACATGACCGTGGAGGTACTTATAACAGATATAACTTTATGGGCCGGGCATAAATCCCATTTGTTCAATGCTGCTGTAATTTTGAATAGTCGCTGAACAAATAGTCCTTAAGAAAGGACTGCCTGTATGAGGAAGAGGTTGATCAGATGACAAACAGGAACCACTTTTCCAAAAGATAACTGAATTCGGTAAAATAGCAAGAGAATTGAGTATGTTGTTAAATATAGCTAAATCAAGGCTATTTGCAATTGTTAAACTGGCTTTCCCATATTTTTTAATCACAAAGAACTGGGAGAACTTTGGATGTCAGAAAATTCAAGTTTCCAGTCCATCCCATGATAGAGAATAAGGCATATTGTTACGCAGCTATTGCAGTGAGGTTACCATGGGATATGGTGGTCCAAGCCACAATGGATGGGCCAATAGGAATTTAGTTTATCATTCCAAATTTTAGGTTTTTGAAGCTCCTCTTTATTTATTTATAACATTTTAGTAGTGTTTTCATTTAAAAGAAAAGTTACTTTTTTGTAAGGAGTTATATTCATTTGTCCCTCGTGGTCCTTGGTTTCAGTGTTAACAGTAGAGCTGTAGTTCAGTCACATAAATATAGTAGCTGCATTACACCTGGAAAAAACTTAATGCCACTAGGGAAGAGTCTGCAGGAAGGAAAAGGTAGGAAAAAGTATCAGTGCTATGTGAAGATGGAGGGGCTATGTTTCCCTAATGTCTGCTAAGAAACAGGAATAATTGTAGGCAGTTTTCTTGCTGAAAAGCAAAGATTTCATTGCATATTGTTCCCTGCAGAGACCTAGAAAAGTTGGAGCAAAATTTACAGGAACTAACATTGCAGCAGATGAGCACATGCAGCCTCAATTGATGTTTGACTATGATGGGAAAAGAGACCGTTGGAATGGTTATAACCCAGAAGAACATATGAAGATTGTAGAAGAATATTCCAAGGTTGATCTAGTAAGTAGAATGGCATTTTTTTTCCTCTTTGGATATAACATCCACAATACCTTTGTGTAATTGTGTCATGTTGGCATAAAAAAGAAATAACGTATTATTCAGAACTGACCCTTGTGCTAATATAAACATATAGACGCGTTTCTAAAATAGTGCCAGAAGCTGTTATTGATTCATTTACTTTCATTTTCCAAGTGTTCAGATTTTTCCTCTTCCATGCTTGGAGACCCTGGGGATATACTGTACCTGTTCATGTTTGCATGTAAATTAAGTACTCTTTCATCAAGCAGCATCTTTCTCTAATAATCTCCAAACGTAGTTAGTCAACAATTAATCACAAAGTATTTACATTACTAAAAAAGGGGACAAGAGGAAGGTGCATCTCCCTACACATCATTCATAGTTTGAAGGGAACCAAGGTGAATCTCTGGCTGCCTTTACTTCTTATTCCATTGCTATTTTCTCGTTAGCTGCCTCTGAATTAAGACACCAAAGAGGCTAAACATTCTTAAGTCTTGAGAAAGTCATTAAAGAAAGGAAGAACAGACAGAGTTTAGCAAACGAGTAAAGATTTGGGGGGGGGGGGGGTAGACATAAATCCATTTTCTGTCTGTAAATTGCTTACACTTCTGTATTGTTGACTCTTAAATTATGCCTTGCTCATCAAAACCAAGAAGAACATTTATTATTTCATGATAAATATGGAATGGTTAGGAAATCTTTTAAGAGATATACTAACCCTGTTTTTCCTTTAATGTACAGGCTAAACGCACACTCAAAGCTCAGAAACTGCAGGAGGAACTGGCTTCAGGAAAACTGACGGAGCAAGTGGTAAGTCAGGGGACAAGAACATCTAAATCAGAAGGATACGGCAGTGTTATCCTGTTTTTTAAACATATTTTTCTAGCTAGTATATTGACACAAAAGCACTGAATATGGCTAAAATCTGTAAGGTAAAGCTTTCTCCGGTAACTGAGTTAAAGGAATGCATGGGCTGCTTTCACTTTGCTGTAAATTCTTAATTGTTTCACTAGATGGCAGTGTAAACTTTATTCTTCTGAATGTGAGGAATCAAAGCTTTTCAGGATGAAAAGATATTTTTATTGTTTGGAATTTATTTTCCCTTGCCTGGAAACCTAATTATTTATTCAGGTAGCTAAACATTTCTTAATCTGGTTTGCAGCAACTCCCCAAGTTGGGCAAGAGTTTGGGGGTTTTTTTTGCATCACTGGCTACCTGATCTTTTGAACTGGAAATTTCAGAGATTAACATTGCACACAGAATGGACTCATTTCTCTCTATATATGAGCATGTGTTCTTTTTAGTAATGATGAAGTCCTATTTCATACTGGGTCTTTACATAACCAACACAAGGTTGCCATCATAAGCGCTATGATCCATTTTGATTTCTTATCACCTTTTTACAACTACTTTTAAAATTAAATTGGAAGCCAATTTAATTTTAATTGTTGCATTAAAATTAATTTACTGTAACACTTATTCTATATTATAAAAATATTAATGTCTCAGTTCTTGATTTTAAGACTGGGTATGAAATTTAAGAAATATTTTAAGAGATTTGTTTTGTGACTAAGAAAGCATGAAAGAAGGATCTGTCAAAAGCTATTTTGAGGAAAGAATGTTAGATAAATAAAATGGCTTGAAGCTAATAATCAGACTGGGGTCTAGCTTGAGACAAGTGGAGGCCTTTCTTTTCAGAATGTGTTTTCTCAAACAATTTATCATTTCTTCTGATAACTTCACTGTATAGTTACTGTGATTGTGCTGATTTTGAGAGATTGTTTTTGTTTATTTTTTCCAGAACTCCCCACGTCATCGATGGGGAGAAGAGGAACTAAATTCACAAACGGTGAGTGTTGTCTTTTTAAAAATGCAAGGGTTTTTTTTATATAAATATATCTTTCACATAAAGAATTTAATATTCTGTGTGGCATTCCTCGATTTTTAAGGAGCCTTTATCATTTTGCCTTCTTATACGGAAATATATAGATTCATCTCTCGTTACAGCTGCAGTTTTTCAGGCAAGTGATATAATGAAACTTTGGCCCAAAGCAGAATTTAAATACCTAGCAATCTCAGGCTTTATATAATTGCAAACTACTTAGCCAACTAATTCAGCCCTTCACTAATAGAATCATATTAGTATTAGTATTTTTTTTAAAAAAATCTCCTAAAATTCGGTATATGTATTTTGTTACTGATGCAAATGAAATCACACCAGTTAGTTAATGCCACACTCTCTCTTTTTAGGAAAGAGATCATAACAGTGAAGATGAAGACGAAGACAAATATGCAGATGACATTGATATGCCTGGACAGAATTTTGACTCCAAAAGACGCATTACAGTCCGAAACTTGCGAATTCGAGAGGACATTGCTAAAGTAAGCTGGACAACATCAAGAACTGTCATTGTGACGCTAATATTCTCCATATTATTCTCAAAGGCACAACTTTCTTCTGCTTATCTTCCTGTCACATCAGTAGTATCATCAGGTAGTAACTAAGTATGCCACTCTATGGCTTAGGATACTGTGTGAATTCAGTGTATGCAACATAATAGTGTAAATACAGTGTAAATCATTCAATACTGTGTAAAATGATCAAAATAATCCAAGATACAGAATTTCAGCTATCCTCCCTTTCTGCAGAATGGCCTTCCTTCCTTATAGGATAAAAGAGAACTGGTTATGGATATAGTGATGGGTGATAGCTGTAATGCATCCTAACTTTGGGTTGGCCTAATTCACATTATTGATTATCTGATTTTATTGGTAGCTTTACATGATAATCTCGGAATAGTTATATTAAATTGATAATGTTATTAATTGTATCAGAATTTCAAGTTGATATTTTTATGTTCTTGCTCTTTAGTACCTGCGGAATCTAGACCCCAATTCTGCCTACTATGATCCTAAAACCAGAGCAATGAGGGAGAATCCTTATGCCAATGCAGGAAAGAATCCAGATGAGTAAGTTAGTTTCAAATTGCTTCAGCAAATACATGGTCTTATATACTGCCGAAGAACTGATATATGGGAAGATCTCTCCTGATTGATTTTCAGTTTGAAGAAAGTTAAAAGAGAGAGAGAGAAGTGTGTCATAGTGCTCTTTTCTCAAAGCAGGTTGTCTGGAATGCTCATAGATCTTGGAAAACTTGGAGAGTTGGCAGTGAACACATACGAATATTAGTTGCTTACAGTATAACTCTGGTATAAAATAAATACCTCAGATTTCTGTAATTATCTTCAGAAAGCTTTTAACTCTCAGTGAATAACCATGCCATATAGGAAAAAGTCTTTTTGAATCCCTTATATGTTGTTGAAATAGACGTTTTGCTGCAGAAGAATGTCTATCCTTTTTTCTTGATCAGATTTTATTTGGAGATTGTTTCTCATAGTACATTTTATTTATTTATTTATTTTTTCAAATACTTTATTAAGTTTCAAAATTAAAAGAAAACTAAAAAATTTACAAGGTCTCTTTGTTATCCGGAGGTACAGTGTTCTTATAAATTAAATATCATGTATCTAATCTACTTTGTCTTAAACTATCATTTTTCCCATCATTATATTTACATTCTATAAGTACATAGTCATGTTTCACAGTATCTATTCACAAAAAAAAACAGGTCATCATCTTTTTCTGTTATCTAGCCAGTTATACCAATTTTCCCATACTTCATAATATTTAGATATCTCATCATCCATTAGCAGACTCGTTAACTTTGCCATTTCTGCACACTCTAATATTTTGTTTATTAACATTTCTTCTGGGGGTTGAGTTTTACTCTTCCAGGATTTCGCAAATACCAATCTAGCCACAGTTAATACTTGGGTTATAAGCTGGGTTTTATTATTTTTTAGGCCATCACCCACTATACCTAAAAGGAAGAGTTCTGGAGATAAGATTACATCTTGCTCTAACATTTCACAGAGCCATTGTCGTACTTTTGTCCAGAACCTTTTAGCTACTGGGCAGGACCACCACATATGGTAATACGTGCCGATTTCTTTCTCGCATTTCCAACACGTGGGTGAGAGATTTGGAAACATTTTTGCTAACCTAGCAGGCGCTAGATGCCATCTATGTAGCATTTTATAATGGTTCTCTCGGAATGTTGCTGCTTTTGTCATTTTAAAATTTCTGTTCCACGCCTCTTCCCAATCATTAAAATTAACACAATATCCAAAGTTTTTTTCCCAAATACTCAATTGGTTTTTTGCTATGGCCTCTGCCTTATCCTCATCTAATATAAAATTGTATATTTTTGTTAACATTTTCTTATCTACTCCCCATATAATTTTATCGAAGTCTACATATTTCCTTTCAATACCAAATTGGTCCCTATCTTTTTGGAATCTTGAGTTCAACTGCCAATATTTCCACCAATCCAGCTTGAATCTGTGATCTCTCAGAGTTTCTAGAGGTTTAAGCCTTCCGTTTTCATCCAAAATATCTTTGTATGTGCCAAATTTTTCAGTTTCCGTCTTGTTTGGGGCAGTCAAAGCTTCCATAATAGAGAGCCAGTTTGGGGCCTTAACGTAAATTTTCTGTCTGATTTCCTCCCAGGTTTGTAAAAGAGTTTCTCTGATTTTATGATTGTGAAAATAGGTTTTCTTCTTTTTTTTGAAGTCCCAAAGGTGGGCATGCCAACCTTCTTGTAGGTCATGTCCTTCTATCGTCAATATTCTCTTGTTACGTAGCGTTACCCATTCCTTGATCCAAATTACTTTCGCTGCTTTTTGATATACTTCCCAATCCGGGAGTCCAAATCCGCCCATTTTTCTCTTGCCCTGTAGTATTTTAAATGATATTCTCGATTTTTTTCCCTCCCATATAAAATTCCTAATATATCTATTCAGATCTAAGAAAAAATTTTTATCCAAACTTAGTGGAATATTTTGGAATAAAAATAGGATTTTTGGTAAAATGCTCATTTTAATTGCGGCTATTTTCCCTGTGAGAGATAGTTTTAGTTTTTCCCATCTTTTAAGTTCCTGATGTATTTTATGTAACAGTGGAGTGAAGTTATCCTCTTTCAAAGATGAATATCTCGCAGTGATCCAAATTCCTAGGTATTTAATTTTTTTTACTACCTGAAAACCTAATAGAGCTTCCAATTCCTTTTTTTGTATGTCTGTCATGTTTTTAGCTATTATTTTGGTTTTTTCCTTGTTAAGTTTAAGACCCGCCACTTGGCCATAGTTTTGTATTTCTAATAGAACTCTTGGTCCGGTTTCTAGTGGGTCTTCCATGATAAGGGCTACGTCGTCTGCGAAGGCTTGTATCTTATAAATTTCCTTCCTCACCTTAGGTCCTTTAATTTCTTTAGTGGCTCTAATCTTTATCAGCAACACCTCTAGTGCAAGAATATAAAGTAAGGGAGATAGGGGGCATCCCTGCCTTACTCCTTTTTGGATCTGGAATGTTTGGGTCTTATCCCCGTTCATCAATATATTGGCCCTCTGATTATGATAAATATTTTGGATCATTTTCCTAAAGTTTGTCCCGAATTCCATTAAATTTATTTGGTTTATCATAAAATTCCAATTTAAATTATCAGAGGCCTTTTGGGCGTCAACAAACATCAGTGCAAGCTGTTTTTCAGGGTGCTGTTCATAATATTCTATGGCATTTAATACTATTCTTAGGTTGTCTCTGATTTGCCTCCCCGGGAGGAATCCGTTTTGATCTTTGTGTATCCAGGAGTTTAAGATTTTTTTAACTCTTTCGGCTATTATATTCATAAATAATTTGTAGTCGGAGTTTAAGAGAGAAATGGGCCTGTAATTTGCTAATCTTTTTGGGTCAGCGCCGTCTTTCAAAATGAGCGTTAAGTATGCTTCCCTCCAGGTGTCTGGGATTATTGAACCTACTAAGGCTTCGTTAAATATTTCTAATAGCTCTAGGCTTAATGCTTCTTCCAATTTTACATAGAATTCCCCAGGGAGGCCGTCTGGACCTGGAGTTTTATTCTTTTTTATTTTAGAGAAAGCTGCTTTTAATTCTTCTATTGTAATTTTTCTGTTCAGCATTTCTCTTTCTTTTTCCGTGATTTGGGGTAGGCCAGCGTCCATCAGATATTTTTCTACCTTATTTGGTTCTATTTTCTCATCTTGATACAGATTTTCATAGAATTCCCTCACATACTCTAATTTTTCCTCTTCCCTTATTAAGAGATTTCCTTTAGAATCTTCCAGTACCAAAATCTGATTCTTTTCCTTTTCCTTCTTTAGTTTGTAGGCGAGCCATCTTCCTGACTTGTTGGCATTTTCAAAACAGTAGTGTTTGGATCTCTTTATTTTTTGTGCCATCTCGTCCTGGTCTAACAGATTTATTCTATGTCTCGCCATCAACCACCTCTGTTTGGCCCCCTCGTCTCCCGGATTTTGTTGTAATTCTTTTTCTGATTCTATTAAGGTTTTAGTGTAACCCTCCCTGGCCTTTCGTTCTGTTTTGTTTTTAAATGCCATGTGCGAGATGACTATCCCTCTCACATAAGCTTTCATAGTGTCCCAGACAATTTCTCTTGCCGTGCCTTGTTCCCCGTTTTCTACAAAAAATTGTTTAATTTAGTACATTTTAATGACAGCTAAATTACGAATTACTCTGTCGACACATTGGTCTAAATTACTAACGAGTAATTTAAAACAACATTTTAAGGCCGAAAAGATTGGCTGATGTAATCAAAATGCAATAGGAGAAGCAATAATGAATCCCAGAATCACATTAATGAATAAAGAATGGGTCTTATTAAATTTATACTTTTTAATCAAAATGGCCTTGTATTTGCTTTGCTTCTGTTTGTGCAAAATAGAACCACAAGCTAAATACTTACAGAATAAACTATTTTTGCTTACAGAGTCAGTTATGCAGGAGATAACTTTGTTCGTTACACGGGGGCCACCATTTCCATGGCCCAAACTCAGTGTAAGTACTAAATCTGAGATGTATCTTTTAATGCTGCTCACTTGTTTTTAAGTTAAATTTGTTTAGATAAGATTATTCTTTAAGGAAGAATATTTATATATCACACTTCTTAACTGTCCATCTCCCTCATAGATGCCCATTTTATGTCATATTTGGTACTATATTTCCCAAACAAAGGTGGAGGGGCACCTACTAGAGGCAAAGTCCTCTAGCAGTGCCCTCTCCCAAAGTATATTAAAACCAGTGCTTTTTTGAAAGGTATGCATATACCTTTGAAAGGTATGCATATACTTTTCCAGACACTTGAAAGACTGTACGTGCATGCTTCCTTGTAGTGTCAAAGGGCCACTGACTACAGAAAGAAAATAAGCACTTTTATGAATTCTTAGGGGGCGTACTGATTCAGTGATTAAAGACACTGAGCTTGTCAGATAGAAAGCTAACAGACTGGGTTCGAGACCCAAGTGTGGTGCGACGGGGTGAGCTCCCATTACTTGCCCCAGTTTTTTGTTTTTTTTATTTGATTTATATGCCGCCCTTCTCTGGAGACTCAGGGCGGCTTACAATGCACTAAGCAATAGCCTTCATACTTTTGTATATTTATACAAAGTGGGCTATTGCCCCCACAAACTGGGTCCTCAATTTACCTACCTTAGAAAGGATGGAAGGCTGAGTCAACCTTGAGCCTGGTGAGATTCGAACCTGCAATAATTGCAGGCAGCTGGTGTTAATAACAGGGTGCTTTAGACCACTGTACTACCAAGGCTCTTTTCTGCCCACCTAGCAGTTGGAAAGCATGCAAATGCAAGTAGATAAATAGGTACCACTTTAGTGGGAAGAGAACAGTGTTCTGTGAGTCTTTGGTGTGTAGCCATGCTGATCACATGACCACCAAAAGTGTCTTCAGACAACTCTGGCTCCCTCAGCTAAGAAATGGACATGAGCACTGCCCCTTGGAGTCAGGCATGGCTAGACAGGGGATAACTTTACCTTTTATCTTTACCTTTATGAATTCTTAGCAGATTGGAGCTGGAAATGGATTAACTTATGATATCAAGGGAGGGAGGGATGGGATGATACCAAGTAAAATGTCCTCCAGTCCCCTTTACCTCTCTCAGGTCCTTGGTCTAAAAATGGACCTGGCAGGGATAAGTGTTTATCCTCCACACTGATTCTCCTCCTTTTGTCTCTTGAAGTATCCCAGACGATGGGAAAGAGTAAGAATCCTCTTTTCTAGGGTTTCCTTCACAGAGAATTTTTTCACAATATTTTCTAAGTGCCTATTAAATAAAAGCTAGTTAATAGTTCAACGTTCATGTATTTCAAAAAACCTGAAAATGTTTTCCTTTCTTTAATTTTCAAAGTATTCGCCTGGGAGGCCTATGAAAAAGGCTCTGAAGTTCATCTTCAAGCAGATCCTACAAAACTTGAACTCTTGTACAAATCTTTCAAAGTGAAAAAAGAAGACTTTAAACATGAACAGAAAGAAAGCATCTTAGAGAAGGTAAATTAACAGACATTCAGTCTCCTTCAGAATGCCCTTTTAAAAGTTTTTTACCATTTTACTCGAAAAAAAATGTTTGCAGCACTATGGCATCATTTCACATTTCTAAATTAATTAAAACTTTATAAAGTTAAGTAATTAGATGTCAAATTATCAGAGACTTTACCAGATCAATATTACTAAAGAAAAAAATCAATTAAAAATGGAAATAATCTCACATATCACCAGAGAAAGCTAAAATCTTTACAATTATAAACATAGCTAACTTCAAAGTCAGAGTGAACTTACGTAACTCTTGGCTTTTGGTATTTTTTGTATGGTACCTTAAATTCAGATGATTTTGAGACAGTTTTTTAAATGTTTAAATGTTGACTGAAGGGGGGGGTTTGAGCTTCAGAAACAGGTTGTAAGGATGTTTGAGGGGAGTCCATTGTAACTTTGAACAGTCACTAACAGTCTGACTAACAGCCATAACTTTGTCAGTACTCTCTCCATTATGGGAATCTCATAGTATAAATGCAAACACCAAGTATAAAATGCTGCAATTTTTTTTTATTTGAAAAATGTATATGATTACTCATACCACAGCTCTGGATGGCTTACAATAACAATAAAGACAAAAGCAATCAAAACAATAAAACCAAAACCTGGCACCTGAACCATCTTTCATGCTGCATCCAAAAAAGTCATCCTCAGGCCACAACCTCATCCTGTTCCAACCTTTGAGGGGAACAGTCAGCACTTTACCGTTATCCAGAAGGCTGAAAGGGTGAGGGCCTACCAGATCCTGGCGGTAGGCCGTTCCACAAGGCAGGGCCTACTATGGAAGAGGCACTTTTCCTAGGACTTGCTAGATAACAACATTTAAGGGAAGGGATCCGGAGCCTCTCGACCCTATCCAGTCTGGTGAATGGACAGATATCTTCAGGGAACAGGAGTTCTTGCAAATGAATTTTTCAAAATTCTTTTTTTTTCCCTTGTAGTATGGAGGTCAAGAACATCTGGATGCCCCACCATCTGAATTGTTACTTGCTCAGACAGAAGACTATGTGGAGTATTCTAGACATGGAACAGTTATTAAAGGTCAAGAGAAAGCTGTTGCTCGCTCTAAATATGAGGAGGATGTAATGATCAACAACCACACAGTAAGCACCTCAAACAGGACTTGGCAATTTGTGGTTCTTGAACTGATTTCAAATACTTTCTGCATAGAATAAGTGTAACTATTTGCATTGCTTAGCGATGGCAATCCCTGCAGTCCCAATTGCCTCTGTTAACCAAATCCCACAGTCATGAGGCAAGGTAAACTTCTTGCTGGTTTCCCACAACCAAAGTCGTTAGGGAAACCACAGCAACTGGCAAGTTCCAGGTTGCAGGGAAGTAAGTGGCTGCTGCTGGATGGGAGCAAAGGGGACTCTAGGGGGTACACAAGAAGCATGGACGGGTGCATAAGAGTTGTGTGAGTCTGGGAGTGGGTGCAAGAGTGCAAGTTGAGAAGGGGTTGCAGGAGGAGGCATGAGTCGGAGGGCACACAGGGTGCATGGGGCTAGCATGAGCACAGAGGAGCCGTGGGAGGCTGGACAGGTGAGGAGACTTATCCTAATGACTTCCAACCTTCTCTGCCAGCTTCCCCATTGACTATGGGGAAACCAGCAGGGAAGGTCACAAATGGCAATCGTGATCATGGCTGCTGCAACTGACTGTAAATGTGAACCAGTTGCCAAGCACTCAGATCACAATCACATGACTGTAGGGTGCTGGAATAGCTGGAACTCTGAGGATCGATTATAACCATTCTTTCAACACCATCATAACATCAGTCACTGAAAGAATGCTCATACATCAAGGACTTGTTGTGCTGATAACTTCATCCCTGTCCTGTTGTGTGCTCTCCTCAATAGGCCATTCTCAGTGAATTGCTGCCATTGATTAAAAAATTGGCTGGTCTGACCTAAAATAAAAAAACCCCTCTGTTTCTATTAGAAATAAGTCTTTTCAAGTAATGAACAGTTAGTAAGAATTCTCTGCTTAGAATTATTCTGCAATTTACAATTGTAAAAATTCAGCAAAAATCTGGAAGACAATATAATTTTTGGCTTCTGTGATTTTTTTTTAAATTACTTTTTAGAATTGCTTTATTTAGGAAAATGTATACTGTACAATATTTTTCCTTGTCTTCCACTTTCTTGTCTTAATAATCTTGTTCTGTTAAAGTTAGCTAACTGGCATGTGATCCATTAGGGAGTTTTCATGGCAGAATTAAGATGAAGCCAACAGATTGAATTGAGGCTGGTTACTAACTTTACTCAGAATCAGATTTAAAACATGAGAAATCACTTTGTAATGTTCAATCAGTTTATTATCTAAACATTAAGACTCTAATTTTTGTTAGTCATTCCTAACACTATGGTGTTAGTCATCACAAAGTGTTTGATGTTAGTCATGAATAGGTTCATAAGAGAGTGAAACATTTGTCGAGGAGATTTTAGCAGAATTGAAACTGAAGATACTGTAGATGCAGCTTATTTCTTTCGACAGAGCATTGACCTTTTCACTGAGCCACCAGTTTGTTTTCCTTATTTATTTCAAAATATTCTATGAGGAAAGTATTTAATATTTACCGAATTTTTCGGACTATAAGACACACCGGAGTATAAGACTTACTTAGTTTTTGGGGAGGAAAATAAGAAAAAAAAATCTTTGCCTACCAGGTATTCATCTGGCTAGCAACCTCAATCTGGTCAGCTTCAGCACATTAGTTTTGAGTGTGCACGCATGTTTTTTATCCCCTGGTTGGGGATAAAAAAAACAGCTTCTAAAGCACAGCTGATTGTCAGAGAGAGAAGCAATGAGAAAAGCAGGCGAAGGGAGGAAATTAAGGCTGAAAAAAAGCTTCGAAAAAGCTACATTCTGAGTATAAGATGCACCCAAAATTTCAGGCTCTTTTAGGGGGGAAAAAGTGTGTCTTATACTCCAAAAAATATGGTACTGGGTAAGGTTAAATGCAAAGGGAAAATTCATCGATAAAATGTGAAAAACATTGCAAGTGAAATCTATCCCGTACTTTTTAGATTCCATTAATTTCATTAGTAGAATTAAGCAGATGCTAAATCTTTCAAATAAACCAGTATAATAGAATAGGGATTTGGTTCTTGATACAAAGGAATTATCACATTACATGCAACTCAACTGAGTAGTGCATGTTTCATTGTGTCTGCTCATTTTTCTGCTGTAGAATGTTGTACCAAACCTGTATAGAAATTTAAATAATAACATTCTTCAGGAATAGAGTATTTCTTAAATTTTATCACAATCTCTTTGGGAATCAAAAAACCTTTTAAGAAATGTATTACATGAAATTGCAAGCCATTATTATAAGCAGTTAATACTTTTGTTTTCCTTGCAGTGTATTTGGGGTTCTTACTGGAAAGAAGGAAGATGGGGATATAAATGCTGCTACTCGTTTGTCAAGTTTTCATATTGTACAGGAGAAGCTGGAAAGGAAATTGCTGTAAGATACAGTTTATTTACTGGAACTATAAATTAACATTTTAAAAACAAACCTAATACTTAACGCTCTTTGTGAAATTGGATTTTTCTCATTCTTTTTCCTACACACAGAATGCCAGTGAAGAATTGCCAAGTGAGGTGCATGAGGAAGAGCAGTTAACCAAACCCAAAACTCTAATGGAGGTGGGCCTCTTTTGTTCTCCTCTTTCTAATGGATGGCTTTCTAACAAGCCTATTGCCAGTCAAGGACAAGAGAAGCTATTTTGGTATACAGCGTGTATTTATAATGTTTTTTTCCAGTAGCCAGAAAGGCCCCAGAAGGGATAGCAGTGGTATAATTATGTCACATGATGTGGCAGCTCCAATATTTTTTTCCTGTTTTAGAGGGCAGAAGATTTAAGTGAAATATATAAGACGTGAGAGGGTGCCACGCATTTCACTGCTTAATTTATCATCTGCCATTATTCAGTGGCATGATCTTAAGGCAAAAGAAAAGTAGGTTGCAAAGTGTGGATAGCCTTCTGTTTACTTGTTTCTGCCTTATATGAAGTCCTGAAAACATGACAACTATTGCAGCACTTTCTAGGCAGTTATAATACAACTATTGTACAACGGCAATTATGCATCTTTTGCAGTTGTTTGAAACTTTCAGGTAGGACAGGACTCTGCCAGGTAAGTGATATAGATACATGCCTCTGACCCCAAGAGGAAATTTCTGGGTCGTTGTGTCACTCCCTTAAGTACTTATTGCCTATAACTTAAGAGTACCCACATTCGTGTCAATCTGCATTTATGTTATCCTCTTTCCCACTGCCACAGATACACCAACAAAAACAAAAAGAAAAGAAGAAGAAAAAGAAAAAGCATAAGAAGAGTACAAGTTCTGATAGTGAGGGAGAAGACAGAAAGAAACAAGAAAAATTGAAAAAGGTATGCATAAAACCACTGTCAACTGTATTATCTGCAAATTCTCTTGAAGTGCACTGACTATCTGGCATACCAAGTTCCAACATGACAATAGAGGCTTATTTCCCTCCGTTCCCATGCTAGAACTTCTTTCCCATCAGCTGTCTTTCCAGCAACAGATCTTCAGACATCCATATTTATTTTCAGAAACCCATATTGAATTTAAGGGAGAGAAATTGCCTTTTCCAATCAGAACACATTGGCCTAATGAACTAAGTTCTGGTTTTCTTGGATTTAAAAGAGAATCAGAGATTCCTGTTCTGTCTTCTGATACCACTGTGAAATTACGTTCTCAGTCTATGGAACAGCAAACTGTATTCTCACAACTATGTGAGAGCAAGTTCCTGTTGATTATTGAAAGAGTCAGTGGAGGATGAAGCTTTTATATCTAGCATTAATTATTAGCAGTCTGTGAAATTTGAATAAATTTGCAGCGTAATACCATTTATATACTATTAGCTTAAGACAAATATATAATGTTTCGCTTCTGTGTTCATAGTGAGATGATTTTTTATTCTGTTCTGATATGTAACTCTTGAAGATTTTATATTGGCCATTCGCTGGAATCCTTTGGATCAAATCTGACTTTCACATGACCTATGTGACCTATTACGGATTGCAGCTTTTTCCAGCTTTCTCATTACTTTCTCCGAGTATCTTTTAGCACAGCTTCACTCTTTGTACCGTATTGAGTGTTACCATCTGCTTACTAGATAGTTGTAATTCCAGGGACAACTGTAACACAGCGGTGAATTTGTATTTTCAGGCACTGAATGCAGAAGAAGCCCGTCTCCTTCATGTGAAAGAAATCATGCAATTAGATGAGAGAAAGAGACCATATAATAGCATGTATGAAAACCGAGAACCAACAGAGGAGGAAATGGAAGCTTACCAAATGAAGCGCCAGCGACCAGATGACCCCATGGCCTCTTTTCTGGGGCAGTAGTTTTGGGCAAAAGACTTGCAAGCGCATAGGACTTGTATATAGGCATCTAAACAGATCAATGTTGTATGTGGGTCACTTTCCCTAAGCAAGTTGTCAGCTGATGTCCTGTTCTTTCGCATTATATTTACACATGGCCCAGCCAGCCTAGAACTCTTGAGTAAAAAAAAATAAATAGTGAGCAGTGTTTTTTGTTGAGCAGCTTTGCTCAAGTCCTTGGAAATTATACTGCTGAATGAATTTCTGAATTTAAAAAAAACCTATTGATTAGAAGAGTCAGTAGATATTGCAAATATCAAACAGCACACAATTGGTAGTGTATGTTTCAAAAATACATAATTGTTTACTTCCCTGAATAGATTAAAGATGACTTTGAGGGAAACTATCTGAATCTAATAGAATTCCACATTTCTGAAATGGTTTTCAGTTTCTCAGCAGAATTTATTTTAGCATTCCAGATATTAAAAGTGGCTCTAATATTTCACTTCTAATAGGGTACATTATTCTGTCACAGTTAAAGATTCTCTTTTCCTATAGATTGTGGATCATATTGGCCTGGGATTTTGGGGGTGGTTGTGTCACAACATCAGAATGGCATAACGTTGAAGGAATCTATTCTGCATTCTTTTAAAAGCATTGTGATTTTGAATAATTTTCAATTTAATAATTATTTTTTTGGAATTCAAGAATGAGGAATTCAAATTCTTATCAATTTGGAAATGCTCTAATTCTAACTATGATGTTTTAACAACATTGAATCTTGTGGTACCAAAGGCTAGTTCATTAATTGTAACATACGCCTAAATTGACTGCCTAGTCAAACTGAGGAGCTCAAATTGGAGGGAGGTTTTGCCACGTCGACATGGCAGGCCAGAAGTTAACAAAAAGCAGAGTACCGTCCAACATTAATATGTAATGCTCAATGAGAAGTAAAATGGATATTTATATTAGTTGATGTGTAATTGCTAAACTTCCTGGCTTTAGTATTTAATTGTAAAAGAAAAAAGTCATTTTGAAGCAATTCTAAATTAATAGAAACAACTTGGCAGTATACATTAGATTAATAATTTTTCCCTGCATAGTGGGAAATTCCTAACGGTGCTTATTGCTGTTTTTTATGTGGCTGTCCTTTGGCCAAAGTTATCCCTCTGGTTATAATAGAAAGGCATTGCTGACAAGTGATGGGATCTCTTTTATACACAGATAAAAATGCAATTGGACCCTCAAAAAGAAGATGCAAAAAATAATAGAGAATATTTTGACATTTGTAATTGTAGCATAGACAAAAAGATACCCCATTTTGAAATGTATTATTCCAAAAATGTATATATATTTTTACATAAGCTTTTCATTGCCTCAGTTTTAATAAGTTAATAATTCCCTTATTCTTTTATACTAATCTGTTTAGGTCCAAGTATTGCTTTCTAGTGTTCTGCAAGATCTTACTAAAATCTGCAAAATCCATACTACCTTGTTTGAGGATTTTATCTGCAAAAGGAAAATGTTTGCATTTCACACATTTCAAGTGCTTTGTTTTTGTCATCTATTCTGAACTGACACATTGAAAACATCAGCAAAATACTTTTAAGTGTTTTAGTTGCAAGAAAGCCAGCACACCACTAAGACTTGCAATACTGAACCAAGTTTTATACAAGGGAAAAAATGGGAAGATTAATAATTTTGCATGGTAACCTTTACGGTAAAGTGGGTTTTCATTTTAAACGGAGTTGGATTCTAGAAAAACTATTGTTTTCTAGATCTGTCCAATTTTTGCATATCCAATGCAACCCAAGAAAGGTTTTTCATTTCCTGTCATATTTGGTTTTTTTCCTAGTTCAGCTCTCATCCCATGTGTTTCCACATAATCTTTTTTATATCTTTCCTTTATTTTATACTGAAAACATTGTAATTGCTAACAGCAGGAGAACCTACCCACAGTCTACGTCTGCTTTTCCTTCTCTTTATCGAGTGGTAGGAGGCTGATATCCAAAACAGCATATCACCATCCGTAATTTTCCTAATACAAATCACACTGGAATTTCTTTACTTACTATATAAATATTGGACTATGTTCTGGCATATTATATTAATTGTAAAAGAGGTAGTACTAATTTTAAATATGAGCCCTGCTTTAGCTTAAACTAAATCGTAATGCTGTTCTGCTTTGCATCTGTGAATGTTTCATTTTAACAGCTTTTAGTTATACTAAACAGAGCAATTAAAACCTGGCTTCCCTCATAAAAGCCTAATATAGACTAAGCTAAGCATTTTGTTTTGCTGTTAGAACAGTTTTAAGATCTCTCTTGGGACAAACTCTCCCAGATTTCATAAGAAGCAAGAGCATACCATGTTCTAGCAAAGAATATAGCTGTAATATTGCAGTTTGCCAATGCTGGAACAAAGCCGGCTAAGGCTGGGAAACAGCAACTAAAAAGAAGTACAATAAGGCACAGTCAAATAGTCCTGGTGGTGAGCAATCACTGATTTACATCAAGGATCAACAAGCAAACAGATCACCAACATACGCTTTTGTCACTTTTATTGTGCCATTTAATATCACACTTGAAAAAGGTAGCAAAAACTGGGATTATAGGAAGTCTTCAACTCACATTCATTCATTTAGAGACTGTTGATGTTACAATGGTACTTTAAAAAGTGACATGACTTTTTCACACAACGGTTGCAGCATCCCGTGGTCACATGATCAAAATTTGGACACTTCGCAACTGACATGTATTTATGAAGGTAGCAGTATCCCTTGCATTTCTTTAAACAAAAAAAGCTTTCAAGATGGTTAAAGGTCTTTTGCTAAATATGTGTATTTTATAAACGAAAGCTTTGTTTAAAGAAAACTTTTCCCCAAGATTTATGCATTAGGTTTGGAATCTTGCCACAAAAACATACTGCGAAGATTTCCTTAGTAGTATATGTACAATATTTGTCTCCCTGAGCATATGCACACTTTTTTTTCTCACTACAGTATATCACTGATCTTAAAATAAATACATGATGTCTGCACCTGTTGAAATTTGGCAAAAATTATAAGGAACAGAATTAGAAATACTTGTGAGCTAAATTAAGGGCTACCTGCTGACCAGCAATGAGTAATGGTCCTCCACCTTAGAGACTTTAAGACATGTGGACTGTCCAAGGAATTCTGAGAGTTGAAGTTCACATATCTTAGTTGCTAAGATTGAGAAACATTGTTTAGCATCACTGGGTGGCATGTTGAACACTAGTAGTAGCTCCTGATCCTTAGAACTCTTTGCCTAAAACACAGGGGGATAAGGGATTTCTCCAAGTATTTAGCCACATGTGTGGAGGGTTTTCTTCCCTGTCTCACGTGACTCAAGGCAGACGCTCAAATACATTACACAATAATCAAAAAATGCCTCTGGCCAAGCTGAGCCAAAAAAGCAAGCTGCTGGAAGAAACTGGGATGCAAATGCAAGGCGGCCACTTCAGCAAACTATCTGAGAAGGCACGCTTCATTTAAAGGAAGTGCTTTGTGCCAGTAACTCCCAACAAAAGTGGACAACAAGGTCCGGCTGAAGAACATTTGTTTTTAGATTCAGCAGATTTCCAACTGGATGTCAGGCGCTGCTTGAAGAAAGTGGTGCTGGTAAGTAGTATTTTATTTTTGACTTCGTTAGAGCAGTTTTTTAAGTAGGGCTTTCAGCCAGAGGCTATGAAAGCGAAAAGTATGGGCAATTTACTGCTAAAGTAAGCGTGCCACCTTAAAACGGTTGATTTCTTGAGGTTTGTATGGCACTGACGGGACGTGGGGAGACACAAGTGCAGTGCAAAAATGCTGAGTTTTAAAGTTGCAGTTGTCTGTTGTGCAAAAAAATAAATAGTGTGCCAAGGAATCGCTGGAATTGTGACAAGGTCACACATGATCAATGACAAAAGGTGAAATTCTGATGAGCTCAGTTTTGAAATTGAAAAAATAAAAGTGAGGCGGCCACGATAGTCCTTAATTTGCACGTTTCTCTCATTGAACTCCACCGATTATTTGTCTTGGATTCTGCAGTCTCATAAACAACCTATTTGATTTCAACCGAGAAGCTGTTTTTAAAATAAAAGATATTAGCACCAAAAAATAAAGAAAACCACCAAATCTTTGCTCTTTCTAGGGAAGAGATAAAATTAATCCGGAACTAAAGTATTCATTTTAAGTAACTAAATAGTAAAACTAAGAGAACAATTGTTACACACAAAAAATAGCCAGAGGGATGTTTGACGTGGCTTTTGTGATACAAATGAAGGGGAGCTTCCTTTCTAATAAGATCCATCTGTTCCCCTTTAGCTGCTAAAAGAAATTTTAAGAGAAGGTTAAAAAATAGCAGATAGGTTCGCCTTTCACAACTAATCAAACTATACTCCATTTTAAAACTGTGGGTTTATCTTTTCCCATGCCTTCGGCCAACAAATTTGATACGCTTTTCCCTCCAAATACTCACCATTCAACTGGTCAATCTCTTAAGACTTTCTAACTGCTCTTGGGCATATCCTGTCTCTTTCTCCTTCCCTCCCCATCTCAAGGGAAGAGGGAGGAGTTAAACTGGAGGCTAGTAAAATACAGTCCATCCCATTTCCCCCCTCCTTCCCCTGCAAAAAAAGAATTGGCAAGGTTGAAGTTTCCCCCAAAACTGGTGCCAATCCTATTACTGAAGTAATTTCTAAGATTTAAGTAGCAATGTATGCTTACCTGTTCAAATGTGCCTTGCATTTTTTTTCCTACTGCTTTCTACATTTGAATTTTAAGAAACCAAAACAACATTGTGTGTGAGTGTGCTGTCTAAAATTAATACCATGACACACATTACTACATTCTTCCCAGTAAAAAATCACCCCAAAATTTACACATTGTTCATTGGGTAGTTTATGAAACTTTAAAATACAATGATAATCTAAGAGAATATAAAAATCGGTGTCACCAGGTAAGACTACATGATAAATTACTTTTTCATAAGAAAATGTGTAAAAACTCTTCTTCCCATTCTCTATTAATGCAGAACCAATTTGTGGGTATAATCTTCTAGTGTGAGATAGCTATGTCTGTTATGAGAAGAGTATTCTGTGCAATCACAGAGGCCTTTTGTTCATGCACCAGCCTCCACGCATAAGGAAAATAAATTCCACTCCTTACTAGGACTGCTGATGTTACTTAGTTTAGGTATTGAACCTTCTGCAAGAAAACAACCAAGCTCAAAGAAAACCCAGGACCTCTCATTTCAACCCTGGGCTACAAAAATTCTCCTTTACTGAAAATAAGTCCCAGAGGGAGACTTTAGGCATGGAAGCCAGATACGTGACCTTGGACCGGGTCTTCTCTCCTAGCCCTAGGAAAAAGGCAGGAGCAAATCACTGCCAAGAAAACTGTGTGGACTTGTCTATATACAGACAGGTCTCCACTTATAACACTTAATGGCACTGAAAAAAAGTGACTTATGACCATTTTTCACACTTATGATCGTGGCAGCATCCCCATGGCCACCTGATCAAAATTCAGATGCTTGGTAACTGACTCATATTTATGACGGTTGCAGTGTTCCTGGGGAAACCAGATTCATTTGACAACCGTTTTACTAATTTAACAACTGCAGTGATTCACTTAACAAATGAGACCAGAAAGGTCTTAAAATGGGGCAAAATTCATTTAACAAATTTCTCACTTAGCAACATAAATGTTGTGCTCAATTGTGATCGTAAGTTGAAAACTATCTGTAGTTGACAGGAGTCAAAGCTGAGTTGCAGGCACAAATATGTAAGGATGAGATTAGTAACTGGCACTAAGCATGAAAGATTGATTGCCTGAAACCAGAGGTGGGATTCAGCCAGTTCTGTCCAGTTCGGGCGAACCGGTAGTGGCAACTGCGGGAGGCTCCGCCCACATGAAATGTGCAAGCACAGAGCATGCACGGAAGGATGTGGGCATGTGCAGAGGAGGACATGCGCGCTCACATTTGCGAACCGGTAGGGAAGGCAAGTGAATTCCACCTCTGCCTGAAACATGTATACTATACAGTATATAGTATTTCCTATATATCTGCAAGAGGGACCTAAAGGCCCTGGGAATGGACATTAACAACTGGGAAACCTTGACCTCCAATCGTTCAGCTTGGAAGCTAAAAATGCAGCATAGCCTTCTCCAATTCGAAGAGACACCTGTTCGGCAGGCTGAGGTAAAGAGGCAGTCCCAGAACCAGCAAAATCTGGGAGCTGGGCAGGGGACATAATGTATCTGCCCTCAGTGTGGAAGGGATTGCCACTCTCAAATTGGCCTTTTTAGTCACACTAGATGCTGTTTTAGGACCTCTTTCAAGAGCACGATACCATAGTCTCTTGAGACTGAAGGATGCCAATGATTAGTATTTCCTAAGCAAACAATTCAAAAGAACTCTGATTTCCATTTCTGCATATAGAAAGGCCCCTTCCTTTCCTGCAGGGAACTGGATCCAATCAAACTTCCCCCTGGAGCTGAGGATTTTTTATTTTTTTATTTTTATTTTTTTGCCCCTTCCTCTGTCCCCATCCCCCAGGTATCAGCTTCCACAGGGTTCCAGATAAATTACCTGGAAGGGGCCAATACAGAAAATTCTCCAGGTCAGGCTTTCGGTTTATTGTTTGTATGTCTCTTTTAATTATTAAAACATCAATCAGATTCTTTTGTATGTCCAGTTTAGCATCCTTTCCATTCTTGTAGCCTCTTATCCATAAGTCCACTTTCAATTCAGTTTGTCTTGTCAAATAAAATTTGTTCCTTTAGAGACATTCTATCCACAGAGGAAGATATTTCTGTTGTCATTGTAGTAATTTCTGACTCCATTATTCAACAATATCTTTCAATATTTCCAATATTTCAATATTCTGCATCATTTTGTAACTGTTAGTCAAATTTATATGTTCTTCTTTAGTTGAAAGCTTTAGTTCTTTCTAGGGTTCAATATTTGAGCCTATTATGTTTTTTACCTTATTATCTTGTATTATTATGTTTGATAATTGCGACATCAAAAGGACATTGCATCTAATAGCAATTAGCAAGCCTTTTTTTCTGATTATGGTGCTTTAGAATAAAAACAGTAAGCTGTTAATGCTGTATTTTGTAAGTTGTTTGTTCTCCTTTCCCAGCTCAGAGTATAAACATTGGTTATA
Organism: Ptyas mucosa; assembly: GCA_012654045.1. Taxonomy (NCBI): domain Eukaryota; kingdom Metazoa; phylum Chordata; class Lepidosauria; order Squamata; family Colubridae; genus Ptyas; species Ptyas mucosa. The sequence continues at coordinate 5,135,370 of WNWU01000012.1, read as the reverse complement.
ATTCTTTGGCAGCCATGGGAAAAACAGATGTTTTCTTTCTTATTCTAAGTTCTAGCTAGCAAGTTTTGTGTTTGAAGTCTAGTGGTTTACTGATGTTTATTTCAACTCTCTGATTGATTCTGAGAGCATCCAAGAGAGGCCTGATACTTTAGAACAGATGTGGACGGGGGCTTGGCATCCCCCTGTACTATTTTTCATGATTTCGGTGGGTACAACATGGAATAGAGGAAAATATTGGAGACTAGTCTAAAAACAAAAATCATTTTCAGGGCTCAATTAATCATTCTCTTTCAGTTTCCCACTCTCCTGTGTGGTCTTAATTATGCATATTTTTAAATAGTGGAATTCTGTACATAAAAATAATTCATAACACATTTTTCCAGCAAGCAATTTGCAGTGAAGAAACACATCAGAAACTGTGCTTTATCTCCATTTCTCCCTTTCCCTGAAGACATACAGACTGTTTTATCATTCCTAATTCCTAATCATTAAGATATTCTAGGAAGTGATTATATTCTGATTTTATATTGTGTGATTTAAACTTAAACCTCCTCCCTTTAACTTGGAGCCAGAAAATTACATTCAAGTGCATTCTTTTTTAAAAATACGGTTTCTCTTTCTCTCTGTCACATACACACATTTATATATCTGCGTCTTTCTACATGATCTGCACTCTGTCTGATGGTCATTAGTTTGCTAGTCCCAGTTGTAAGCAATTTTTTCATGTCCTAAAAAAATGTTTTCACCCTTCCAAAGGTCAATACTCCCTCTCGATGACTCAAGGGAAATGTTCTCTGCTCTTCCTCTCTAGGGTGTCATTTCACAGCCATGAAAATAATTCTCACTGCAACTGAAAGAAGGAAATCCAGGCTTTAAAAGGGCAGAAGCTCCTACCTAGGGGTGCTATTCAGCAGGTTCTGACAGGTTCTGAAGAACCGGTAGTGGAAATTTTGAATAGTTCGGAGAACTGGCAAATATGACCTCTGGCTGGCCCCAGAGTGGGGTGGGAATGGAGATTTTGCAATATCCTTCCCCCAGGACTGGAGAGGGAATGGGGATTTTGCAGTATTCTTCCACTGGAGTAGGGTGTGAATCGAGATTTTTCAGTATTCTTCCCCTGCCATGCCCACCAAGCCACACCCACAGAACTTCCACCACTGCACCTACCAGTGGGGATTCATATTTCTCTGCCACTCCAGAGAAACACCATAAAATTGTCTCTGCAGTTTTACCCTGGAGACACCAATAGCTTCCCCACCTCCACAGAAGTCACAAAAGTTGTGGGAACATACTGGATGGCTCCACTCAGAGCACCCAGTCTTCATGTGTTATGAAGGCCCAGAGTTATAAACCTTCCACTCTCTTCTTTTCAAACTGCATTTCCTTACCTACAGGAAATTCAGAGCAGATGCCTACAGAAATATGGTACAAAGCTCCCAACATTTGAAATATACAATGGAGGGAAAAATCAATCCTTTTGCTACAAGGGGATACAATAATTTTAAGACATTCTCGCTGAAGATCTCTACCGTAAAACAGTGGTTAAAGAGGGAAAGCATTTCCCCAAGCCCAACCAAGCCATGCATCCTTGCAATATGTACATGTCAGTCATGGTTGGAATAACATAGAACTAACTGTCCTGAATATAAGCTGCCCCTTCAATTACCTTTTCCTCGATCCCACTGTGGAGCTTTTGCTCTGCCTTCTGTATCTCAGTCCAACAACTTCTTCTGTAATCATCTCACCATCTTTCTTGATTCTCTTAGAAGATTCCTTTGAAGCAGTGGCACTTACTGTAGTTCCTAGGAAACTTCTATAAAGTCAGGTTCTGCTGGATTAAATCTGTTTCCTCGATGATCCACTCTTTCAGAATTGGAAGTGTTAATTTCAGAAACAAAAGCAGATTTTACCTCACTGTATATTTTCAGACACTGATACATACTTCACGATCTTTTGCCTCCTGAGAACATTCCACAAAAACTTTTGTTGACAATAACATGGTCTAATATACCTGAGTTATCAGGCTGCAGTACTTACTAGAAAAAGGAGGTGGGGGCGGGAAATGGTGTAGGATTAACCACCAGGAATAATCCTTCTATGGTATATACCTTTAGTTATCTACTGTTCCCATCTAAAACTATCCAAACACATTCTGATGATCACTTCCAGGCCAATGCAATTTTTTTTCTTGCTTGCATAAAGCTATATATTTTGTTACAGATAATTGCCTGATCTAAGATAGAAATAACAATAAAGGAAGTAGAGCCTGTGTTGGGTGCCAGTTCTGCTGCTCCCCCTTCCCTATATCTAGTCTGACAACAGCATTTCAGGACCTAATAATATTCAAACTTTTACAAATTGATGTATTTACTTATCTTCCAATATGATACATGCTATTACTTTCTATCAGTGCCCCACTATTTTCTGCATGTATGATTTCATTCGTTTATTAATTTACATCCCTCATTTTTGAAGAGGCCACAAAGCATACTTGAGATCTCCCCTACTTTTATATGTTCATCATGACACAATGAGGTTGGACACTGAGAAAGAGTGAAGGGCCCCAAATCATCCATGAGCTCTGCAGTTGAGAAGGGACTTGAACCTAGACTTTCCCATAATTTTGGCCACTGCATTATGCTGGAGTAGTCTCAGTGTACCAGTCAGGTAGGTTAATCTACAAATTCTACAAAGGAAAGGAAAAAAAGAAAGAAATTGGTGCAAATCTGAAATAAGTGGGGAAGCATTTCAGCCTTTCAGACAAGCAGACACTGTTATTACCCGTTTAAAGAAGGCAACTATAAAAACAAATTTCAATAAGAGCTCTTCAAAACTTCCCATTTTGTATCTTGTGGCTTGAAAAAACAGACTTGCTAAAGAAAAATCCTACTATTTGCATAAATCAGCTATCCAATAGAGGGAGTGAATTTGTATGTTACTACTTAACAATTGCTTGGGAAATGACCATTATTAATAACATAATCCACTTTATTTAATTTCTTCATTTCATATTAATGTTTATAATTCCATCAGCTGTCAATTAGATCTATGCTTCTAACCAGTGGTGGGATTCAAGTAATTTAACAATCGGTTCTCTGCCCTAATGATTTCTTCCAATAACCAGTTCACCAAACTGCTCAGAAAGTTAACAACCGGTTCTCCCGAAGTGGTGCAAACTGGCTGAATCCCACCACTGCTTCTAACGCCGGTAACATTGTATGTGTCGGATTATGCGGGCTCTAGTGCTGTACTTAAAAGCTGCTGCCAGAATAGATAGTCTTGAAATGCCAAAAGAGTCCTTCTTGGGGGGGAGGGGTGCTTTCTACAACAGTTTATCAAAACCACACTTCTGAAAAGATTTTAGGATACATTCCTAATTCCTCTGAGCCCCAACCTTAAATGTTAATTACGTAACATGTTCCACTCCTGTAATGCTCCTGCCAGCCCTAGCTGCTTCTTGCAACACGCACCCATAATTGCTTCTGATTCATTTCCTGCAGGTATCACCATGATCTTCCTTTTTCTGGTTGCCTGGATTGCTCCCTGTATAGTTAATCAATTTCTCAGTAGCTTTGCCAAAGCAGAAGTTCAGAAAAATTCCAAGCAAGTAATTTGCAGTGTGCTAGGACCACAAGGCCCTCCAGGTGCTCCCGGAGCTCCGGGTGCTCCTGGGAATATAGGGAGGATGGGTTTTCCAGGAAAAGATGGACGAGATGGAGAAGATGGACAGAAAGGAGAGCCAGGGGATGAAGGTAAGAGATTCTTTTTCAAGATACTTTTCTACCTCAGAAGGAATCCCAAAAAGAATGGGGAAATCTAATCGGCCATTACAGTACTAAATCCATTTTCTTTCATAAGACCTTCCTACATAGTAGCTCTCTCCAAAATCAAATTAAGGAAGAATGTCATTTTTTAATATATTTGAATAACCAAAGTGTTAGTTGTGGCATCTTAGTGGAGTTTATTATTTCAGAAGTCCATAATCACAACTTATGATAGAGGTGCAACAAATGTCATTTAGAGGCTTCAGGCAGCCCACCAGCTTTACTCTTTTATGGAATCACAAAACTTCCCAGAGCAGCTGGGGCTGAAACTTTAGACCTTTGGGGTGTAGAGTTTAAATAGCAAAATGGTTTTTCCCCCCAGATTTATAGCTGTTTAAAGTAAGGGACCCCAACCCCAACCGCCAGGCCATGGCCTGGAATCAGGCCATGCAAGCAAAGCTCCACTTGCACACACAGCAGGCAAGCACGTGCACACGTGAAGCTCCATTTGCACAAATGAAATGGACCCATCCCCTCTCCTGCCACTGCCACCAGTCCACAAAGCCAGAAAGTTTGGGAACTGCTGGTTTAAGGCATATATCATGTGTTGTTTTTTTTTTAAAAAAAACCCAAAACTCTTTCCCAAAGCAGGTTTTGAACCTGCTCATTTGGGGAACAACGTGACATATTATGAAAAGTGTGATATGGTCCGCCACATGACAGATGTTACATTCACCAATTATTGTTATTGTTGTTAGTTACGAAGTCATGTCCGACCCATCGCAACTCCATGGACAACATTCCTCCAGGCCTTCCTGTCCTCTACCATCCTCTGAAGTCCATTTAAGCTCACGCCGACTGCTTCGGTGACTCCATCCAGCCACCTCATTCTCTGTCGTGCCCTTCTTCTTTTGCCCTCAGTTTTTCCCAGCATTAGGCTCTTCTCCAGTGAGTCCTTCCTTCTCATTAGGTGGCCAAAGTATTTGAGTTTCATCTTCAGGATCTGGCCTTCTAAAGAGCAGTCAGGGTTGATCTCCTCTAGGACCAACCAGTTTGATTGCCTTGCAGTCCAAGGGACTCGCAGGAGTCTTTTCCAGCACCATAGTTCAAAGGCCACAATTCTTTGGCACTCAGCCTTTCTCATGGTCCAACTTTCACAGCCATACATTGCAACTGGGAAAACCATAGCCTTGAGTATACGCACTTTTGTTGGCAGGGTGATGTCTCTGCTTTTTAGTCTAGATTTACCATAGCTTTCCTCCCCAGGAGCAAGTGTCTTTTAATTTCTTGGCTGTAGTCCCCATTTGCGGTGATCTCGGAGCCCAAGAAAATAAAATCAATTATAGGTTGCACAATTAACTATTGGCTTGAATTGGCATGTTAATTAGCATTACCATGCTAATTCAAGCAGGAGTTAACCCCGTTTACAAACCATAATGGCTTGTTTACATGAGTTTGCACTTCATATTCAGCACATTGTGGGACCCCAAACAATAAAACATAGATATCATTGTCAAATAGTCTAGTTCTATATCTCCATCAGAAATGAGATGAGTGGTAGGAGGTGACTGCTTACCTTTAAGCAGCAAGTAAAAACAGTCTATCCAGGTATATGCTTGAAGAAGGGAGACAAAATGACCAAAGAAGGATTTTGGGGTGCTCTGTATTTTTAATTTTAACTGAGCTTTTTATCAGCTGGACATGTTTGGGCAGGCTTTAGATGGTTCAGTTCACGTTTTGTTAAATAAAAAAAAATACAGTATAAATTAAATGAAACTCAAAGAACACAGATATTAATATTCCGTCTGGCTCCTAGGCCTGCTCAGAGATGAAATAGAAGAGAAGGATTGTGTCTGAAATGATGAGGCCAAATTGGGCTGTAATTGTATTGTCTGGCTGACTTTGTTTATAAATAGAAATTATCTAACTCTTGGTTAGATGGAACATAAACTTCCTGCCAACAGGACTTCTAACCATTAACAAAAATCAGGAGCAGCCTTTTTGCAGCTTTTCGGACTATCAAATGTTATAATGCCTATGTTTTTGTGAGCTATAGTTATCAGATACACAGAGCAGCTGGACTGATGAAGGGTTTAAACTGGATTTTTTTTTTTCATCCTAGTGTTTTTCTGTAAGTGCAGGGTCCACTTTTTTCAAATCAACCAAGCTTCAACCTTTTGACTGCAACAGAAATTAACCTACTGGTTTACCACCAGAGCTGACATCATGGGCTAAGAGAGAGTGACCGGCCCAAAGTCACTCATGCAGCTTTCATGCCTGTGGCAGGACTAGAACTCACAGTCTGTCAATTTCTAGCCAGATGCCTTAACCACCACTTAAACTGGCTCTCAAATGATTTATGAGTTTAATATAGGATTTAAATAAGGACGAGATGGGGAAACAGGATGTTTATGGAAATACAGCTTACATGCAGGACAAATTACAGCTCATTTACCAATGAACAAGTGTAATGTGTTAGAAATATTTTTGTTGAGAACTTCTGAGGTAACTTTAAACCTTTTGATGTAAATTCAGCAATCTGTCACTCAATTGTGTTGGCAAAATTTGTTTGTTTCCAAAATGGCCACATGTAATCTTTATTAAAAGTGTACACTTTTTAATTTAAAAAATTGTTTCATGGAAAAGATCAGACGCCTCCCGATTTTCAGCTATCATAGATTAACATGGTGCTCCTTCTACAAGCTCCTCACTTAGAGGGGACTTTGAAATCCATTGAGTTTTGTACTGTTAGTAGAAAGAGGATTTTCACCAATTACATTCTTCCTCCTAAAAAATATTCTCCAGAAAGTTGACAGAGCTTTCAAAACAATAAGGGTGTGGAAAGCAAAAGAATTGGCAAGAAGAATTTCCCACCCCACCCACTTTCAGAAAGTGGAAATTGTTGAATGCAATTTTACTTGGGATCCTTCCATTTGCACCAAAACTCTAATCCAACCCCTAATTAGCATACAAACAGGGAGTAATAACTGCAAATATGAACAATAATTCAACAGGGAGTTTTAGCATACAAGTTAACTGTTTCTTATGTTGTATCTTTCTGCTAGAAAGATTCTACTTTTAATATTTTTTTTATTAAATTTCATTATAAAATCAAAGGAAAAAACAAAAGCACAAAGAGAGAAGAAAAAAGTAATGACTTTGTTTGCTTTGTTTGATGCAGTAGATTACCAAAAAAGTCTGTGTTACAGCTATTGATTCCAATCCCACAGAACAATAAGCCAGAATTTTAAAACCATGGTTTGTTCATCAAACTGCAGTGGTTTCATTTATACATTCAGTAATAGTTTAGATATCATGATAAACCCAAAACAAAATAAACACTATTGTAACTTCGCAGGATGAGAGAATCCTTCCCCCCCCCTCCTTTTTTTATTTCAACTACCTATCTAGAAAAGAATATATTTTCTCCACATATTCTAATGGAATGACCAGGACAAAAGAGATGGGGATACGGTTCCCATAAAATAATGCAGTTCAAAACTTCCCAATAGACAGCCCTTTTTTTATGCTTCCTGGGTTGCAGAACCAGTTTTGGCTCTCTGGTTGCTATGTCCAAAAGATCCATGAGTCCCTTGTATTGTACTGATTGAGGTTGTTTTTTCTCATAGGTACCCAAGGCAGGACGGGAAATCCAGGCCAGCCAGGATCAAAAGGGAAACCAGGAGCCATTGGCAAAGCTGGTCTCCGTGGTCTAAAAGGGCCCAAGGGCCCCACTGGAAAAAGCGGGGGCCCTGGAAAGAAAGGTCCCCGAGGAAGCCAAGGAGACCTTGGGATGTCTGGCCCTTGCAAATGCAACGTTAAGAAAGCCAAATCAGCTTTCTCTGTTGCTGTGACCAAAAGTTACCCAAAAGAGAGACTGCCCATCAAATTTGATAGGATCCTCATGAATGAAGGTGGAAATTACAACGCTTCCAGTGGGAAATTTATATGCAACATCCCCGGCGTCTATTATTTCACTTATGATATCACACTGGCCAATAAACACTTGGCTATTGGGTTGGTGTATAATGGTCAGTACAAGATAAAGACATTTGATGCCAATACCGGGAATCATGACATTGCTTCTGGATCGACAATCCTTTCCCTAAAGCAAAAGGATGAGGTGTGGCTGCAGATATTTTACTCAGAACAGAATGGGCTGTTCTATGATCCCTACTGGACAGATAGCATTTTTACTGGCTTTATGATATACGCTGATCAGGATTATCTCAGTGATCTATAAAGGGGACTGCCAACCTCAACCAACCTAATGGGAGACAAGAAGCATGGGAAATTATGTACGTTTATCTTTGAAAAAGTCCTTCAGCCACAAAAGCAGGCCTAAGAGGACAATGGCCTAAAACTCCTCCAATATTTATATAATTAATCTAAACCTTGGGGTTTCTTTGTCTCAGATGGTACAGACGCTTTATTCTTATTCATAGACATGCATTCACAAATTATTTCCAAATGAGAAGGGGAGAAAAAGAGATAACTTTTTATTGGTGGATATGATTCCATGATCTGGTTGGGAAGCCATCTGTGGTCCTCAGTATACGAGATGCTTATTATCAATGCCCTTTTTCTGCAAAACACAAAAGAAAGAAATTTTAACCTATACCAACCAATACTGATGCTCCTTCTCTAAAGCAGAAAGAGATACCGGTACATATCCTGTACTGTAAATGATGGTCAGAAATTACTGAAACTACAGCTGAATTTATCTGCCTATTTTCTGATTGCCTGCATAGAAGGACAATTGCCGTTGAGCGTTTCAGGAATGTGCCTTTCAACAATGCTTTCTTTAATCAGGGAACCCATAGATGCATCTGGAGTTCTTCTGTTGGTAAAGCATGTGTTCCATTTCTAGAAGTTATGGCTATTCCCCTAAATTCAGGCCACCACTACAGCAAGCCTCTCTTTATCACCCTACATGCTTTTAATAACACCAAAAAGATCTGATGTGCTAAAAAAAATAGTGCTACTATTAAAAAGTTACAAATATTCACAAATATTCCATTTTCCCTGAAAAATCTCCTTTCTTCTATGAGCAAATACAAATGGCATTTAGTTGTCAAACCAAATAAGTCAGTAGAGAATTAGCTTAAAAATGTTTAAAGAATCAAGTGTGCCATTGATTATTCTACACATGGCTCTGTTTCATTAGAAACTAATTATATGTTGATTAACAAAGCATTAGAGGGTGGTATAACTGGAATTCTGTAATAATGGCTTGATCTAAAGCTCTCCTGAGAAGGGGATGCTGGATTTACACTCCATCATTGCCTGTTCATGATGCCAGTACCCACAGGCAAAATAGAATTAATTGGACAATTTTATACTGCAATAGCATGTTAGTGCTGCAGACTACAATAGTACAATAGCAAGAAAGTTAAAACGGGGAAAGGCTACCTTAATCTAGAATCTATTTTTTTCTGATTTTTAAAAGATTTAATCTCTTAATCTCCCTATTCTCTTTCTAAGCATTGAGAATTTATTTTCAATTTGCCTTAAACCATTTCATTTGGAAATACCCAAAGCTAAGGGATAGCCAAATACTTGCAATTGCTCTTGACTTGGATTGACCAGGAGAAAGAGTTTGTTTGCTTAACAGTTCATTAACAAAGCATTGTTTTGAAAGCTCTAGAAGACCATATCCCCAGATGGTTTCTTATAACACACAATTTTTTATTTGTTCATTTTTTTACTTTAAGTCTCTGTGGTTGGTAGATATTCTCATGAATGGCTCTATGGAAGCAATGTACACGAAAAGTCAGTATTTTACAGCACTTCGGGATCAGACCCAAACCAGACTAATTTCAAGATGTAATACATTTTGGGAGTTTTCTGCTCTTTCCTCTCCTCTCTTTTGCTGTCCTGCCAGGAACCCAAAGGATCTGCCTGGGTATGTAGGACATAGCCATCTCCTCCTGCCCATCTCTCATTCACAAGGAAGAAAGGAGAACCTTTTGCTAGTCTTAAAACCAGAGTGTGACTATTTAACATGCTCCTGAAACAACAGAAAATCTCAGCCACGAGCTGAGAGCTTAACTTGGCTAATTCAAAATGTTTTCTATGGCTTCTCCGCTGCAGGTTTTTCATTCATGCCTTAAGTTATGCTTCAGACATTAGATCCGTGATGGCGAACCTATGGCACGCGTGCCACAGGTGGCACGCAGAGCCATATTTGTGGGCATGTGAGCGTTGCCCTAGATCAGCTCCAGGACACATGCCAGCTGATTTTTGGGCCTTCCAGGCCCACCGGAAGTTGGGAAACTGGCCATTTCCAGCCTCTGGAGGGCCTCCTGGGAGGTGGTGAAGGCCGTTTTCACCCTCCCCAGGCTCCAAGAAAGCCTCTGGAGCCTGGGGAGGGCGAAAAACAGACCTACTGGGCCCATCAGTAACCTTTTTGCCGTTGTGTGCCAAAAGTGGGGGAAGTACGGGGGGTGAGGTGAGGTTGTGTGCACATGCACAGGGGTGCGGAGGGCACTGAATTATGGGTATGGGCACACACGTGCGTGACCCCCCCACACTCTCCCCGCTTTCAGCACACAACGGCAAAAAGGTTAACCATCACTGCATTAGATAACGATATATGTGGCCAGATTTTCTAAGTCAGGGTTCCTGATTTACCAAAACCTAAGGAATAACCAAATAATTGCAATTGCTCTTGACTTGACAGAGGCTTCACCAGGATTTTCAATAAACTAAAATTATTCAGGAAGTTATAGTCATGTTGTGAAGCCATTCATAAATGTTTAAGACCTTTAATGAATCAAAGTAAACTAGAATCAAACTACAAGCATTTCATTTTTTTCAGAGATCTCTCTGACCACAAATCTTTAAATAAACCAGTAGGCCAATTTAAATCAGGCTCTGTTAATATCGTGCTGTGGACTACAGAATAAAAACTGCTGTTATAACAAGGAATACTATATGTTATGATAAAAATTAAAAGAATTTAATTAAAAGCTATTGAAAAGCCATTTATAAAGTATACTAACGGAATACAGGCTACAATAATTTGTTTTCCTGTTGAAAGCACGATTGATTTTATGTATTTCCCATGCTATGGAAGCCAGTAGTAGCTTTTCAGCTAGCACTTAACACCAATGTAAGAATTGAATTCAAGATCATGGGAACAGAACACCTAACAGATGGGACACTCAAATTTCAGATATTTGAATAAAAATCACCTATATCACCACAAAGTAACCCTATCAGCACAACCTGCATTTTTAGAGATGAAGCAACATTTAAGAAGCCTAGGACTGAACAAGGCATTCAGGTACCATAATATGCTTTGAAATCGTGTTTCAAAATTGCCATACTGTAGCTTCTTATTAGATCACCATATAGTCATTTAGGGACCTTCCAGACATCTAATCTTTCTCCCATTACAAAATGTGATGTTATATGGTTTGTATCTCTAGGGTGAATATCTCCAATGTATGGGCTATGCTATCTAAATATTGCATTGATTTAACAGTGTTAAGTAATCAATAATTACAAGCAAGAACCAATTTCAGACTATCTAGTCCAACATAATGAATTCAGTTTGTGCAAAGAGGCCTTAAGCCCTATATTGAGTGCAGGTAGTGGGGGAATTTAAGTGGATTCTAAATTTTAGGCTTGATTTTTGACAAGCTATTGGGAACTCTGTGTTCTGATCTAATGGAAACCATAAACAGTTGATCTCTACAGCTATGCAGACCTTCTTACTAGTCTATTTTTCCATTGATGGCAATGCTTGCCTCACCCTTTCTCCTGGATCAAGCTAGCCATTATTCTCTTCCCCTCCCCTTCCCTCTCCCCTTCCCCTCCCTTCAGGATCCTGTTCCTGAGTCATGTCTCTTCCTGTATGCATTGTTTAAACATATCTGCCTTTCCCCATCCCATGGATACAATTATAAGAAAAAGCACTTAATTGAAAAATTATCAGAATGCTAGCATTTTACCTTCCCACTCAAATGAATAGAGGAATAGTGTTAGGTGGCTGGGAAACCTTTACAATCTTTCTTTCCTCTTCAAGCTTCTCCTGTTTTTGCATACGACCAGAAACATACAGACCAATGCTGTACTTGTACCAAAAAACATTGATGGGTGCAGGCCAGTGATGGGTTGCTACCGGTTCACCCCGGTTTGGGCAAACCGGTAGCAGCAGCGGGAGGCTCCACCCACCCACTTGGACATCTCTGCGCATGCGCAGAAGCGTCACGCAAACCCAGAAGTGAACTGATAGCGAATGAAATTGAAACCCACTACTAGTGCAGGCTGTAGGAATTTATCTTATTTTCTTTTTCTGTGGGGTTGGATATTGTTTCTATATCTGGCAGTAACTCTGGGGTGGGATAAAGCACTGAGGAAGTGCCCAGATGAAGTTAATCAGAAGGGAAAAAACAATAAACTATAGTTGGTAACTTTGAGCCTTTGCCAAAACAATCAAAATGTCATGTAGCTAAGGACAATGTTCCAAATTCCACAGGGTTTTCATCAGGCTGAATTATTAATCAAAACCAAGGAAGCAAGAGAAGAGTAACAGAAAAATTATAAAATAGAGGAAAATAATTTTCTGTTGTTGGAAGAAACGTCCATCTGGGTTCAGTTCCAAGTGGGGAAAAAGACACTGGATTCAATGGAAGTTTCTTGGAAAGAAGGTGTATTGATGAATAGGATCACATGCCTTGAGTTCCTGAACAGAAAAGGACAGAGACGTTGAGAGTGCCTTGGTTTTATGCCCTCTGTTGGGCTTTGAATTTGAGGTTGTATTCTGATTGGTTGTCAGACTCCCATGGGGCCATGCAGGGGCAACTCTGTAGGCTGTGTTTTGAGTCCAAGTTTGGTTGAGCCTTGCTGGGTGATGTAATCTTCCCAGGTGCCATGTGGTGAGATGGGTAGAGGACTAATCCTACCTTTGTTGAATTTTGGGTTAGGACATTTGCCTATGAATAGACCTAGCTATCTCTTTATCTCTTAAGTGTGGATATCTGCTGTGGGCTATTGAGGATGGTGGGGGCTATTAAAAGTGAGTCTGTTTCCTGACTAAAAACATGTTTCTCCATTTCTCATCCAGGGAAATATAATATTCTGCTTTTTTAATATTTCCTCGAACATTTCATTTTTCTAGGAGAGGGGTGGGTGCTAACTTCCTACACTATCATAGGAAGTTGGGACATGTGTGAGAAATGGTGCAGAGATCTGTGAAGAAAATGTCTGATGGATCTCGCATCCTTCCATGTATAAAAGAGAGAATTCTAAATCCCGGAAGGCTTTGATCACTTGTGTCTGCTCTGCGGACACTGGAATCCAAGCAGATAACGGAGGTGAAGCCTATGGCTTTGCAAAATTTTATAATACAATATTGCTACCATGTTTTCCTGAAAATAAGACTCTGTCTTATATTTTTTTTGAACCCTGAAATAAGCACTTGGCCTTATTGCCATGCACTCAAAAGCCCGATTGGGCTTATTATCAGGGGATGTCTTCTTTTGGGGAAACAGGGTAGATATGATTTTCATATTGAAGAAATACATTGTCATGTTTTTGCTTCCTTGCTTCAGCTGACCCAAAAGCCTATTGTCAGGCAGAAGATGTTTATGTATCTCTGTGCACCAGAAGCAGAAAAATAAGAAATCCTCCCAAGTAAATAATGCATATGTCCACCCAAAGTAATTATATAGCTGGAGGAGGATGACAGTGGAAAAAGGTACAAACATTTTGTGATTTCAGCTCAAAACGGTGTCTTCTTTAAAAGATGAACCATTTTATTCAGACACAAAAGAAATACATATATTGGTAGTTTTTTATATGTACTACTGATGTTTTATCCTAGTTCTTGCAAATCTAAATTGAATTTACTTGGTCAGGAAGGAAAAGAAAAGCAGAAACTCAGCAAAGTATTGGCCAAATAACCTACCACCATTCTGAAGCTTCACAACAGTGCTCACTGCACAAGGCAATTCAGAAACTAAACAGGTGGTGGCCTCTTTCCTTTGTGCAAAATGCTAACCCAGAAATATGATTTTGAATTAGTAATTAAAGCTGTTTTCAAAACAGAATTAGAGGAGTGTTTTAGCCCATGTTCTTAATGCACACTTGGAAATAACTGAAACATCAGATGGTTTTCCATTTGCATCATGTCTATGTTCTGGAAATTTGTATCTTCCGTAAACATAAAAAGCCTGTTGCCTCTCTCATATTTCCTAGGGCTCTTTGAAGTGTGCCACTAATGATACATTCCAGATGAATCAAGATTGAGGCCGGGGAATGTTGTCCCCCACACACTAGAGGTGGCATATTAACTTTTACAGTGGAAAGATTCCCATACATATACATGATATGTGGGTGACAAAGCTACAACTACCTCTTTAAAATTGTCTGATGTTTTTCAATTTTTTAGCTACATCAGTACGTCCTTTTGGAGACTGCAGACTTCTACAACAAGCATTTAAATTCAAAGTAAGGAACTCTGTATCTGTTACCCATAGTATTCATATTCTTATATGAAGTGCTCCGACCGCAGGAAAAGAGATGTTTCATGTTTTCTTCTTTGATGTGAGCTCTACTTTCTTCCTACAATCTTTCAAGCGCATTGAAAAGATTTCACTATTACTAGTAAACATATGAACAAAGATAAGCATGTCTTGGCTAGATATCTCTGCTATTGGCATGCAAGGTGACTTACCTTTAAGCAACCTAGAAGGCTTCTCCTGGGTATTCCAAGATTCTGTTGTTTTGACAGTTGGGCAGTTGTGAGATGTTCTCAAGAGATCAACTTAGAAGGAGTTTGCCTTTTTTACTGATCTCATGTTTGGTAACTATTTCAATTATTTTCTCTCTCTCTCTCTCTCTCTCTCTCTCTCTCACACACACACACACACACACACACACATACATACTCTATTCTTTTAAAAGTCATAGGCAATGACGCTTTATGTTGCTTACTAGTACCGGTATGTATATATTAATATTAAGTACTACTGTTTACGTTTGATGAGTTACTAAGTCTAGCTATAATCTCTTCTCTACATTGTTATGAATCAATCTTACAAATCTACAAGAGAAGCTGTGTGCAAGTCAGCACTATAATGAAACTCTAGAACAGTGTTGGTGAACCTTTTTGGCACCAAGTGCCGAAACGGGATATGCATATGCGCAGAAGCACTGAAAACCTGAAGAGCAGTTCGCAGGAAGCTGGCCTTCCGGTTTCCAGCATGCGCATGCGTGCCAGACACCTGATCTTCCAGCTTCTGGTGTGCATGCCCACAGGAAGAGCAGCTGGCTGGCATGCATGTGTGCGCTGGAACCCAGAAGAGCAATGGGCAATGGCTGGCGTGCCCGGAGAGATGGTTCTGTGTGCCACTTCCAGCACGTGTGCCATAGGTTCGCCATCACGGCTCTAGAAGGTAAAGTATAATGTGTCCAACACCAGGTTTGTCAATCCTGGAGCTTTTAACTGCATCGTCTTCTTAGAAAAATAATTTTAAAAGCTCGTATTCTGATGAAGATCTTGAGAAAAGTAGATCCTATCAATCTCCATGTCATAAAGTGATTTGTACCCTCAGCAACTATACAGGTCTTCAGATAATCTGTCTCCAGGTTGATCCTTCAGTTTTGTTAATGGTTCCTCTTTCAGTAATTGAGACCATCTATCTTGTTGTTGGTCATCTCTTTTTTCCATCCCTCTTTCCAAGCAATGAAGACTTTTCAAGAGATCCAAGTCTATGTATAATATCGGTGATATTGTTTAGATAGTTTAGATTGGTGATAAGATTACAGCTAAGAGTTTTGGCTTCTTGCAACTACTAATTAGAATATTCTGCCTCTCATGGTATGATAGATGAAAATCTAGCAATGTTTGGGATCTATAAATTTTCTTCATTTATATACTTTCAGGGCGGATTGCTGTGCAATAAGGCCAAAATGAAAAAAGAGTAGGATGTTACTCGTTTTTTTCTGATACCTTCATGATATTGTGCTGGAACTCTATATTTAGATGTGAAGAAACTAATAGATGTGGATATACTCTATGTTTTAGCATGAATAAACTGCCTTATAGGTATTTTTATTCCTGCATGTTTTGTTATCTACACATTTTGCTGTAAAATACACATATTGGTACTTTGATTTTTCTCAGCCAGTGCTATTGGACAAAAAAACCCTGAAGTATAACTTTCTCTCATGTAATATCCTCCAGGACTACACTCTGATTTTCCTCAGTCAATGTGCCAGATTGGCTGCAGACAATGAGAGATGTTGTCCAACACATCTGACTGGCACATGTTGAGAAAGTCTGTTCTATACCTCATTATTTCTGAGAGTTTAGGAATATATAAAAAGAATATTGGTTCTTCCTCTGTTAACTCACTTTCAGGTCTTGATTCTTATTCAAACTATTCAAAGATATATTCAAGGCTTTCACAATATATCTCATTTTCATCTGTATATAGAAGTACTATGATTGTGGAAAGAAAAAACTCATATATTAGCTGTCCATTTTTATGCAAAAAATGAGATAATACATTGATCTAGTGTGAAAATATTTGATTTTCTTGGAAAAATTGAAAATGTTATTTGGGAATATCTCATGAATAGCTCAGAAGTAAATGTACATATGCTGTCATTTCATTCATTGTTGACATTATTTTCTTTATCTAATTTTATATATGTTTTCAAGTGTGATTAAAAAACCACTGATGAGAAAAAGTAGGAAAGAATCAGTTCATTGGTGTTATAATTCAAACTTGCTCTATGTTTTATCCCTCTATCCTGCCTTAGAATGTATGAAACTCGTAGTTGTGGGGGTAAATTAGAACATCTGATCCAAAACATAAATCATGAAATAGTTTATCAACTCATACATATAATCCCAGTAACAAAGTTACTTTCTATGAATAAATCAGTATTCCTCACTAAAAAGAATATTTTCCATTTGGGTCAGTCTTCCTAAATCTCTCTCATTGACCTTCTATAGGTAGTCCTTGACTTATAACAACAATTGGGACCAGAATTTCCACTGCTAAGCAAAGCAGTTGTTAAGTAAGTCATGCCTGATTTTATGACATTTTTGCCATAGTTAAGTGAATCACTGCAGTCGTTAAATAAATCCAGCTTCCCCCATTGACTTTGCTTTTGGGAACCTTTTGGGAAGGTTGCAAATGGCAATCACTTGACCCCAGAACACTGCAACTATTGTAAAATACATGCCATGCACTCAAATTTTGATTGTAACAATGGGGGTGCCATAATAGACATAAGTGTGAGGACCAGTCATAAGTCACTTCTTGCACTACTGTTGTAACTTTGAATGGAAACAAAATGAATGGTTGTAAAGTTGAGGACTGCCTGTATTTCTCAGCAATAACCTATCCATTCTATCCTTTTGTCTATCCAATGATTGGCAGAACAAGACTGCCAAATAAAGGACAACAGCTACCCAAATCTAAAGTCTTTCCCTGCTTGCACCCATTCATAGTATAAACATGCCCTGGCTATCTATAACTATCTATTTTTCCATTTCTGTCCCTAGACTATAAGAGGGACAACTTGAAAGTAGCATTATATCTCCTCTTAGATCCTTCAAAATAGCATTATATCTCATTTATTTCAATATCATCCAGGAGCAGTTTCAGGGTGTATAAAATTGTTAGGCTTTTGCACTCATCCTGTAGGGAAGTCAAGTGACTGGTCATTGACTGAGAAGAGAAAAAATAGGTAGGTTAGAAATCAACAATAGCCAGGTTCCTGTCAGTATAGTTTGCTGCAGATTCAAGGATGGTAGAAATAGCACTCAACAGTGAGAAAAAGCCTCTAGGAGTATTGACTATAAGGACTCTTCTCAGTCAAATTAATAAACATCAATATCAGTAAGTACTGCCCATAACTTGCACATTCCAAGTTGGCTATCTGCAATAAGATTCCAACCTTAAATCTGAACTAATTTACTGCATTGGCATTAGATTAGACTGAGATAAATCCTTAAAGACTCAATATCTAAGAATTTATTGTTGGTCATGTTGAAAGCTAGTTTGATGTACTTTTAAGTTAAAACAGTAGGCTATAGAAACTGAGAGAAGTTCAAATCCCACCTTAGGCACCAAGCCAGCTGGGTAATTTTGCACCAGTCACTTTCTCTCGGCTCTAGGAAGTAGACAAGAGCATTCCCAAAAAACCTTACCAAGAAAACTGCAGTCACCAGGAGTCAAAATTGACTTGAAGGCAGAGGTGGGATGCTGCCAGTTTGGAGTGGTTTGGGCGAACCGGTAGTTCCGACCAGCGGCTGAGCCCACCAACCTGCCCTTGCGCTATCCCGTCCTATATAATTGTCGTTTTTTCACAGACGCGCTCACATTTTCGGTTTTGGGCAAACTGGTTGTTACAGTATGTGACGACCACCTCTGCTTGAAGGCACCTCTTCCCAAATGGCCATATTGAGTATCGCTGTACATCTGAGCCCTCAGTATTGCAAAATGCCTGGATGTTAAGCATGTCTTTGCAGCCCTTGAAGAGAAGCCAAGTCAGAAAACAGACTCCATAAGAATGATTGCAACTCTATTTTATTGATATTAGCTATAGTAACAGAATGTTGAAAGCCTGTCTTTTCTCTACCCTCCTCCTTAACTCAAGACAGTTAAGGCAGAACTAGTTTGAGTTTTCTAATTGTCCTACACTAAAATAATGTTTTTTAAATGGATGTCAAGCAGTTTCTCCAAGAACCCAATATCAGGTAACCTCCTATAATCTGGCACTCTTTCTCTGGGGAGTGTGGATCAAAGATCTCTGTTAGCAAATTAGCAACCTGAATCTCCTGCTTGAGGGGAGGAGGGAGTTGGACTAGAAGACCTCCAATGTCCCTTCCAGCTCTATTCTGATTAATTGCTCATTAAACTATAAGTCCTAAAATACACTATGTGAAGTCAGATTTCAGGTTTGTTTAAAAAGTGACTATTCCTTTGAGTTGAGTTTGACTTGTTCACAGAATTCTCCTGAGAAAAGTATGAAAGTATTTTGACAGATTTTTTTTCCTACTGTTTAGTCTACCCTACAACCTAGGAATTTCCAAGAGTCACCTGCTGAGGCCACTGTCTGGAACCAAACAAATTTAACAATGAGATATGCTATAGATTGCCTTTATTCTCCTTAAACACTGGATGCCACCAGCTTCGGCAATTAACAAGAGTTTAATAGGCTGAGTTTTTATAAATATATTTATCGTTGTGCTGAGCACACTTGCCTAATAATTCAGTTGCCTCTCAGATTTCTGTCCTTAAAAACAAAATGCTGTAACAATGCAGCATCAGACCAACAATACAGCACTACATCTCTCAGGTGGTTTCCAAATACTCTCTAAAGAAAAATAGTACTGTTTTGCTGCTCACAATTAATGTGAGGAAAGCAACAATAAAGCACTTTGGGAACAACTGCTAATTTTTTTTCAGGCTAAATTGTATGAAGTTTCCACAAGCTTGTCCATATTCTGGAATTTTTAAGAGCCCTTCACTCCAGTTGTTTACACAATAACTCATGTTAATTGGCCGGATTGATTCCCATAAAAATCCTTCTTTATCATAGCAGCTTGTTTCGGCAAACGTGCATATTGTAAATCCTTATTAATTTAATATCCCCAAGTGGTGTCACACCTGTTAAGATAAAGGGGCGTCAAAAGCAATGTTATGCAATGAAATGCCAAAGCAGAGCTGATCAAAGCAAAGGCAAAACTCAGGGTGGGGATAACGAAACTGAGCAAGTATCCCCTGTAGTTAAAAGGAGCGATAATTCCATTATCCTCCCACTACTCAATGAATAGCAGCTGAGAGGGTCAGGAGGAGCCATTATTCTTATTCAAGCTCAAGCGGGCAGGACCCAATGTTTTGATAACGCTCTATCTAAATCCCTTAGAAATGGAGAATGGCGCCAACAATGGGCTGAGGTAGAGCGACAGAACCGCCCAGGCGGCTTCAGGGCACATATGAAACAGGCAGCCGCGAGCAAATGAGCCCCTCGGGCGCGCAGATAGCGAGCCAATCCAGCGCTCGCCCGAAGCCCAGCAATAAAAAGTGGGGGCGGGGGGGAGTGTAGGCAGAGGAAACGGGGAAGGACTACAACGTCCAGAGGCCCAGTGAGCGGTAGGTGTGCGCGTGCGTAATATAGAAAGCCGGTGTGTATGTAACCTCTCTAGTGAATTAGGTCGTTTCTTCAAATCGAAGCCGAGATTTGGGGGGCGAGGTGGTCTGGGGGCGGGGAGACATCCTCTTTCCCTCCGCCTTGCACCCCCTGGGACATGCAACCAATTGCTGATCTTCCCTGCCAAGATTAGCACAGGGGGGAGCACAGGGGTGCAGTTTGATTCTCCCTTCCCTTTCTCGGGGCTGCAGGATTTTTTTTTTTCCTTGCAAGAAGAAGTCGTCGGATTCAGGAAAAGGACAAAGGCTGTCTCTTTGCGGGCGATCGGCAAAGGTAACGCTAACACGGGGGTGGGTTTGTGGGCAGCTTGTCAGAAGTTTCAGTCCGCGGAGTTCTGAAAAGTTTCGTGCCACTTGCACTTGTAAAAGAGAGGAAGGGAGGGAGGGAGAGTGAAATGAGTCCGGGAAAATGCTGTCTTGATTCTCGGTGATCTCAAATCAGATGGGGTGGGGGGGGGGGGGAAGCGAGTTGGATCTGAAATTCGCCGTTTGTAGTCAGGTATCGGAGGATCTCGGATTTTGTTTGCAATTAAAAAAAAAAAGCCGGGCCGGCGGAAAGTCGGTGCCGTCTCCCCACCACAGGCCGAAAGGAAAGTGGGAGTGAGTCGGAGATCGATAGTGACTTGTATTCTTATCAATACCTCTTCTTTGCTCTTGTTTTGAACAAGAACAGAGCGACAGGTAAGGTGCTGAGAAGATGACTTGATGTTGGCCAAGACGGGTTGAACTCTTTGGCACAGATTCAAATCTGAAAGGGGCATCCAGGTGTAGAGAACGTTTAATGGGCTAAATTATTTTCATGCTGGGGGAGCGGAATTCTATAGCTAAATTTGCAGCCATCAACTGTATCTGGTTAAGCTGGACCTACCTATCCCTAATTTTACACCCCAATATGTTTTTAGGCTCTTTTTTTTTTACAAAGGAGTAGGTGGGATTGTTGAAAAACAGTGGATGAAGTTTAAATGTGTCCATATTTCATTTGTTAATTTACTTTGATTTCTACCTACCTTGCAGGGGCTGCCTGTTTCACTAGACGCTTTTCCTTGGATGAGAAGTCTAAGGATGGAACAGCCCTGGTGGAAAGGAGACCTTGCAGCTGACGTTCATCAGACACTAAGACTGAAGGTTAGATTAGAAGTCTGCTTACTTTTTTTTTCTCTATCCTTTACTGTTGCTGTTGCTACAATTCAAAACAGGTACATCCGGCTGTTTAGTTTTCCATTCAAAGTAACTTCCAAATAAAAACTCAAGTCATTTTTAAATGACTGAAATTAAACTAAGCTTTCAGATTTGAAGTTACTGAGAGCCGGACACACATGGCAACTACGTTACTTAGGTAAGATCTGTTTAATAAAGGTAATAAATTGTTCTTAAACAGATGTATTTAATGTAGTAAGGAAGATGACCTTGACAGAGAGGTGCAAGAGGCAAGGAAGAGGCTGGGGCAGCAGGGAAGGAGAAGATATAATTGGATATAATAAAAAAAAACCCTTGCAAATCCGTTCATATGTCTGTTGTGTTACCTTCCCCACCCCCGCATTACACTTGCATCAGGCCTTGCATATCTTTATCAAGGACACCTTATGTTCTACACATTTCTCAGCTGCAATCCAGCTGGCTGGATCTGCTATGGATATAGCTGAAAAAATAAACCTGATAAAATGGAGACTACTCTCCTCCCTCCTCCCCCTTTTGAATATGACCAAGGTCAAACCCACTTCCTCTTTTTGCCTAATCCCATCAGCCAAATTGACCCTCCCTGCCTCCTGAAAGCCTATTTGCCTAACAATAGGACTAACTCCTAGGACAGTGCAGAGACTTGGGCAACTTCCCCAAACCGGCCAACCAATCAGATCCCCAGGGTTTCCTGTCTTGTATCCATTAAAATCTTTGGAAATTTTGTCTATTGTTCAGGGTTCATCTTTCTTCTAAAGCAGGCACCCAATGATCATTGTAGTAGATGTGGTTCTTCAGAGCCGTGCTTCTTCCTTTGGCAAAACTCCACAGCAGTTATATAATTGCCATTACCATGACATCCATCCACCTTAAAGTTGCTAGTATAATTACTTCAAAGAATGTGATAAGCGTGCATCTGGAGTTTTATTTCTCTAACAAGGCCACCCATCTTACGTTCCTCAATTAGGGGATACATGGATGAAGGCTCTTATTTAAGCACATTTACGTTTTCTTTTGAGTAAATATGGAAATAATTGATTTCCATGGGGAAATGATACATTTTAATACTCTCTTAATAACCAAATTGGAACCAGCAACTTGGTTGCTAAGCAGAAAATTTTGTGACTGTGACAGACCTCCTGTCGCTTCTCATTGACATTAGATGAATTACACTAGTCATTAAGTGAGTCATCAAGTGACCATGACTTGTGATTTTACTTCTGCGTTCTCCATGAACTCTGGTTTTCAGGAGCTAATTGTGGAGCACACAAATGGTGATCCTGTGACCATAGGACGCTGCAACTATGGTAAATGCACACCAGTTGCAAAGTGCCTGAATGGCAATCACTGTGATAGTTGTAAATGTGAGGATTGGTCACAAATCTGGGGGATTTTACACCATTGTAATTTAGAACAGTTGCTAAACAAGGAAGTTGGTAAGTAAGGGTTAACTTACTAAAAATAAAGCTGCCATATCTGGTCTGCAAAAGTTTGGATGACCACTAAATGCCATTATTATTATTTTTTTACTTCCAAGCTGCCATCTGCTGTATGTCCAAATTATGCAGTCCAAATCCGGTATGCCTAACTAGATTTTTTTTCTTCCCTCCTAAAAGCAAAATGTATCTAAACACATGAACAGATGATTAATAATTCAGACAGTTTTATCTTGCAAAATGCTCTCTGAGATGGAAATACTTTTTAAAAGCTATATATAGATGTGGTCTAGGTGTAGGGATACATTATTTGCACTGATTCAGGAGCCAATTTTGAAACCACAGTGGTATAAGTGAACACTGGTACATCTACAACAAAATCAATTAGGCTACAACATAGCATCATTACTTGGAGCCAAATCTTGTTGATCCTTGGCTTGGTTATTTCTGAGTTGATCCATCAAACAAAGAAAGGTTTGAAAGCTACGGGAGTCCTAGAAGTAAACAATCTTCTCTTAACACAGTTGGATTTACTTCTCAGAGCTGCATTGGAATCCACTGAATGAAAAATAGCTTTTGGGTTTTTTTGTCCTACATACCTCCAACAATTGTAAAGATTCCTGAGAAGAGTCCCTGATACTGCATAGCAGATATGCCTTTTAGTTCTGAATAATTCTTTGGTGGTTTTTAACTATATTCTGCACTATTATGGCTTTGGTGTGGAGATTTGTATTTCAGGAATATTCAGAATTATGTCTGTTAAATTGACTATTAGTTGGGATAACCTTTTATTGCCAATATTTCATGAGAAAAGGACCTTTTGGCATGATTTTTTTTAATCTAGCTGTGTTTTTCACCACACCGCATGAAAAACAGAAACAGGTTTATGTTTCACAAAGATGAGCAAACTGCATGACAGGTGTGTTTTTGAAAGCACACATGGCCATAGGTTGCACATTTTTCAGCTTCTTTTAATTTGGATATCCCATTGTTCATTGTGTTGCCAGTAATGCATATGCTAGCTTTTTCAAAAAAATGCAATAAAAAGTAAGCATGAGTTTCATCTGCTTTGAACATATGAGAGAACAAATCTCTTTCTTAATTCAGTAATGTAATGTGACTTGCAATAAGAAACAGTCAATACTTAGAATCTCCTAAGATTCTAAAAGAGCCTGGTGGCGCAGCAGACTAAAGCACTGTTATTAACTGTTATTAACATCAAGCTGCCTGCAATTACTGCAAGTTCAAATCTCACCAGGCTCAAGGTTGACTCAGCCTTCCATCCTTTCTAAGGTAGGTAAAATGAGGACCCAGATTGTGGGGGCAATAAGCTGACTTTGTATAAATATACAAAAGTATGAAGGCTATTGCTTAACGCATTGTAAGCCGCCCTGAGTCTCCGGAGAAAGGCGGCATATAAATCAAAAAAAAAAAGAGGTTTGTTTTCTCTAAATATTTACTTTGGTATATGCTAATGTTGTCTTCTGTTTCTTTGAGCAGGCTATTTAATTTTTTTTTAATTATTTCTCTCCTACCCCTAGAGCAGAGGTCTCCAAACCTTGGCAACTTTAAGCCTGGCAGCTTTGCTGGCTGGGGAATTCTGGGAGTTGACGTCCTCCAGGCTTAAAGTTGCCAAGGTTTGGAGACCTCTGCTCTAGAGGATACCAGATTATTTTCAAAGGACCATTTCATTCCTGGGGTTTTTTTTCCTTATTGGCTATAAACCACAATAAATGAACAGCTAATGATGAGGATCTTGCCATAGGAGAATGTTTTCCTAATTCTTTCCATGCGTATGCAGAAAAATATCATGAATTAGTGAACTCTGGTAGATCTGACCCTGAAATTTTATTTATTTACAGTATCTGCGTCTCTGAAGATACTAAAAAATAAGAATAAAAATACAATTGATGTTGCTTTCTATGAATAATATTCTTCTATCTCATGAGAAATTACAATTTGGTGTCAGCCTTTCTGGGGGAAACAAAGCTTTGGGGCCATTCTAGAGTAGGAGATTTTATATCTCGGCCCTAGGAAATTATGGAAACTGCAGATCTCTAAAACAAAGTATGAGCACATTCACAACCACAAGTACTTGAAGCATATCCAAAAGGGAGTGGGACATAAAAATAATGCAAATGGCTCTTAGCAGCAGCATTAGTGCAGTGGAGGTTTAAATTAAACTGAGACCAAATTTACTTATTTTTTACTGATTCCAGTATTGAAGTGCAGGGTCTGGTACTGTACTTCATATCAAAACAAGTAGAAAACTTAGTATAAAACTGATTGTGTACCTCTGCTCTGTGGAGTTGGAAATCTGACACCAATGCTAGGTAGAAGAAACAGATTTCTTATGTTTCCTCCCCCACCCCCACCCCCAAATGTTCTCCTTGGGTTTTCAGTGCCTGATTGGTGAAAGATAAAACTATGTTTTCACAAAGCCTGAAAGACAGTTGTTAATACTGATAACAGTTTTGAAGGATTAGTAGTGTTGTGATTGCTCCTCCCAGTTATGTCTAGTGAGTGGGGGAGATCTGATCTAATTGGAAAAATTAACATTTCCTAGGCAGAAGCAGTCTGTTGGCTAGAAATTTCTATAGGCTGGTTATAGGTGTTAACCTATTTGCACAGACTTATTTTATTTATTTATTTATTTATTTTATTTTATTTTATTTTATTTTATTTTATTTTATTTTATTTTATTTTATTTTATTTTATTTTATTTTATTTATATGCCGCCCTTCTCCAGAGACTCAGGGCAGCTTACAAGGCGTTAAGCAATAGCCTTCATACGTTTGTATATTTATACAAAGTCAGCTTATTGCCCCCACAATCTGGGTCCTCATTTTACCTACTTTAGAAAGGATGGAAGGCTGAGTCAACCTCGAGCCTGGTGAGATTTGAACTTGCAGTAATTGCAGGCAGCTGAATGTTAATTACAGTGCTTAGTCTGCCCCGCCACCAGGCTCTTTAACATACTGCAGCTCAGACGGTTTCGAAGCTGGGTTTTTTCCCTTCTAATTTTCATATGTAATGAAACATTTTCCTTTCAGTGTTTAACTGTACACATGATGTCTTATTGTTGGATATTAACCATACACCTTCCAGTTAATATAAAATGTTTTCAGCAATCAAGAATAGTTTTTTTATTTATATGATACCTAGTCTCTCTAATATAGGTTTAAAAAGTAGGGGTACCCAGAACTGGCAGGTGTTGGGGTGAAAGATCAGGTCTACACATGAAGGTTCAATTAAACTGATTTATTGCTAAAAGCATATGCACAGGAATTTTCTCAACTAAAGATCAGCATCTGGTTAGAGTTAAATAAGGGTCAACAGTATTTGAGGAGAGTTGGATCTAGTTTGCTTAGTTTGCTTATGGCTACTAGGGATTTTAGGCTGATCCCTCTTTTTACACTGCCCCTGGGTTCTGCTGTGCCTCCTTCTTCAGCAGGACCCCAGCCAGAAGGCCTTAAGGGTATACCCTGGCATTAATATAGGCTGAGGCTGGACCTCAGTATTTATGAATGTTAGCATATGGGGAAGCATTGTTTTGCGACTCTGGGAGTTATTTGGGAGGGTGTTAGTTTTTACTGTTTTTATGTATATTCTTATCACTATGGTGACCATATAAGCCTCTTAAATCAATACATCTTTATTTGGATTGTCAAGTGACAGCATCCAAAAGTAGCCATTAATAGTTGTTCTTCGCCTTAGAAGAAAATATCCAAGGGAGTGCCCTTGGTTCTATGTTGGTGTTTATGTCATATAGCATTTTTATCAATGATTTGGATGGGGAATTGATGGGACATTTATAAAATTTGCAGCTGGCATGAAACTGCGAGGTGTGGCTGATCTTTTAGTTCAATGAGAGGAAGTTCCAGAAACTCCAGACAAGCTTGAACTGTATGCTAAAATGAAACCGATGGAATTTAACAGGGAGAAGTATCATGTTCTAATCTAAACTGAGTAGAAAAAAGACACAAGTATAGGATGATGGAGATCTGACTTGCCAGTAATACCTGTGAAAAATAATTAAACATGAACCAATAGTGTGCTGCAAATTAAAATTGTGGGGTACAATAACCAGCCTAAAAAGCATATTGTGGGAAGTAATTTTTCCAACTTTATAGTGCCTGATCAGATTTCATGTGGAGTAGTGTGTCCTGTTCTGCACACTGCAGTTTAAAAACAACAGGGACAAAATGGAGCAAAAGGTGAAAGGTTACCCTATGAGTAATGTTAGAGAAGAAATAACAGAGATCCAAAAGTTGTCACCTAGATGGAATGAGTAGATGTTTCCTCCGTTGTTGGAAAAGTCAGGATTAAAAGTGCAGTGTAGTTTATTAAAGTTAGAGAAAGCAAATTCAGGCTAGACAGTAGGAGAAACTTTGAACTGTACAAGCTCTCAGTGGGAACAGGCTGCCAAATAAAGTTGTGAGGTCTCCTTCCCTTGAGGTCTTCAGACAGGCTGCATGGTCATCTCTCAGAGGTGCTCCAGTAGATACTGCACCGAACAGTGGAGATGATTAGATTATCTCCAGCGTTGTTTCCAACTTTATGATTCTTTTTGGTGTATACTAAACCAATCAGTAATTCAATTGTACTGTTATTCTAGTATTAGTACTACTTTTCTTTTTAATTGAAGTGTCTTCTCTGTCTGGTAGCACTATATATCACATCTACAGTATATGGTTGGCATTTCAAAAGATCAAAGCAATGAACGTCATTGTCCTTCTTAAGTTTTGCTCCCTTGATGATGGATAAAAGTGGCTTTTGAAGTATAGAATAGGCATTATAGAATACCTGCTTGTCTGCCTGCTAAATATGACGAAGATGTAGTTTTCTGTGGTTTTGTATCCAGTTTTATTTTTCCAGCCAAGTCAGAAACTGCAAAATACTCTGTCTTTGAAAGGAATGTGTTGACTCTGTTTTGCTTCTTAAACAAAGACTTGTGGGAACATCTAATCCTGTTTGTAAATGCATCTGGTACATCCCAGTAGGTAGTTGAGCATATATACCTGGGGAAATCAGATCTTCTTTACCATGATATAAATATTTACTTGTGATCTTTTTCTTTAAGATATTTTATCAAGTCTTTACAAACAAGGCAACCTCACCGTTTTAGTCCATTTAAAAAACAAAGTGAAGTAGAACATATCTGGGCCTGGATTTTAAATTTCAGGACTTAGTATCAATAACATTTTATGCAAAACTGAACTAATGTATAGAATTTCTCAAAGGCATTAAATTGTTTTTGTTCCATTTTGATGGCAGTGCCACTGAAGAGCTATCAGGGAGTCCTCTGCTTTTGTTATGTTATCCATGCCTCCCACAAACTTAGAGTGAAAGTTGGGAAGAGGCACTTAAGCTTCATCCAGTTGTCTTCTCTGATCAGAATGCTAATGCATTGGCTTTGGGCTGCATTGTTCCTTGGCAAAATTAGCTGCTTGAATGCAGCTAGTTCTTCCAGCATAAACAGTGGCCATCACAGCATGCACTGGTTCTAGAAACTGAGTTATTGTGATCTGGATGAATATCCAACCCTTTCCCTCTCCTGTTGGAAAGGTTGGAGAAATTTTTCATCAAACTTGTCTTCCGAGGGAGATTAAACCACATACTTTCACAGACACCTTCCAGGCTCTTGCTCCTGCTTGAAAAGTGTAGACAAGTCAATTACATTTACATAATTCATTCTTTTACTCCCAGGCATTGAATTATTGAAGCAAATGCACCTAAATCTAAAAGCAGAAGTTGCATTGCCAAGAGTACTGTTAATGTAAAGCTGCTTTCTATTCTGACTTTGCGTCTGCTTGAATTCCACAAAGGTGATGTGGAATTCACTTAAAACAAGCAACATCCTACGTAGTGCTTTTTATTCTTATATTCAGTTGGTTAGATAAATTCTTATGCATCATTTATCTAACCAACTGAATATAAGAATAAAGAGCATTATCTAAGATGTTGCTTCCTTTAAGTGAATTCCCCATCACCTTTGCCATTACCCCCATCTTCAAATATACAGAAGAGTGTTCTTTTGTGAAGATTCTATAGTAACAAGTTCAGGACGATCTCTTTAGTCGGTAGCAGTCTTTCTCGGCTTTTTTTTTAAAAAAATTGGGGGGGGGGAGGAAACCGTGAAATAATTTTCAGGTCTTAAGGAACACCTGCCTAAAAATATAAAAACCTCACAATACAAATAATTTCTACCACTTTTATGACCTTTATACAACAACAGCAAAGTAGCAGGTCAGCCACCAAATGGTATTATTGGAAAATTCCCACCTTTATAAGCTATAGTTTGAAAAACCTTGTTGGTTTGCTTTGTCTATCATAATTTCTCATAGAATCTCAGTTGGAAAAAAAAACTAATCCAGAGCCTGGTTTTCATAGGTCAGGATTATCAAATGCCACTGTTAACATAAGATTTTGTAAATAATGCTTCTTCATCAGAAATATGATTAAGTGTTTAGCGTAATATACAACATAACAGCTGTTGGAATTTTTTTTAAAGATCTCTCTCCATACAGAAGTTTCTTATTTCTTAGAATATGAACAATTTGTATAAGTTTAATTGCTTTTCAATACCTAATTATCCAGACAGGATGGTGGATGGGACCATTTTGTATTCCTGTGGTTGTCTACTTGCCAGAATAAGTGGTGCAATGCTGATCTGGATGTTCTCTTTACTGAAATGGATATTCCTCTTTTCTTTCCCTCCCACCCTTGTTTGTGTTGCCATAGGAACTGAAACTGCCGGTCTACAAGGCCCATTCTCCACAAATCGAAAGACGGCGCTATTTTGCTCACCTCCTTACTGTCCTCAGCAGCCATTGCCAACTTTGTCCCACAGCTCGGCATCTTGCTGTCTACTTGCTGGATATTTTTATGGATCGCTAT
Source organism: Ptyas mucosa (assembly GCA_012654045.1). Lineage (NCBI taxonomy): Eukaryota > Metazoa > Chordata > Lepidosauria > Squamata > Colubridae > Ptyas > Ptyas mucosa. The sequence goes on along the minus strand of WNWU01000012.1, from coordinate 5,105,913 downwards.
GATGTTACTGTGAAGCAGTTATATGTCGTTTCAATTGCATGTCTTCTCCTTGCAAGTAAGTCACCTTACCTAATGATAACAGAAATCATTCAATATGAGTTGGGTGGGGAGGGGTCTTTCTCAAGTAAATGTACAGAGAAAGCCACTATAAATCGTGCAGTAGAATGCATCAAGAGATGGTGGCTTTTAAGACAGCATTTCAGTAATCTTTGGGCTTGAATTTTTTAGTGATGTCTTCAGCTTCTTGTTGCACAGAAATAATTGTTCAAATTACAGGTAGTCCTTGACTATCTGTTTAGTGATTGTTCAAAGTTACAACAGCACTGAAAAAGGTGTCTGAAGACCGGTTTTCATACTTATGACCGCTGCAGCATTCCCATGACCACATGATCAGAGTGTGGGCACCTGGGAACTGGCATGTATTTATGACAGTTGCAGTATCCTGGGGTCACGTGATCACCTTTTGCAATCTTCTAACATGCAAAATCAATGGGGAACCAGATTCATTTAACAACCCTGTTACTAACAGCTGCAACAATTCACTTAACAACTGTTGCAAAAGAAGTAAAATGGCAAAATTCAGCTGTCTTGTTTAGCAATAGGAATGTTGGACTCAATTGTGATTGTAAGTCAAGGACAACCTGTACAGTCCAGAACAACCAGAACTATGCTAAAGAATGTTGTCGGTGTGGTAGCCTTTAGATATTCTAGTAATGACATGAAAGCTGTTTTTGCTACATTGTACATTGCTATGATATTGGAAGACCAAAAGTAGAAGCTAAGCTAGCCTTGTATTTGTGGCGGAAAATCTCTCAGACCCTTTAATCATTGACCCTCCTCTCTGGTGCTGCTGGGAATTGTAGTTCAGCCACCACTTGCTTCTCCATGGCTTGTCTAACTCTGTAACGCATCCTTAGAAGTCTTTAGAGGTAGTGCAGACATTTTGACGGATTGTCTAAGCAAACGTATTTCAAGGTTGTAACAGATTTTTTTTCAGGTTGTTAATCCCTTGTTGGAAAGCTATCATGGTCCTAAACAAATGAAATGCACACAAACCCATTTTGAGCAGGCTTTTTAAGGAGAGTGTGGCCTATGGCTATTGGTGCAGTTAGATTCCAAAAGACCAATCTGAAAGGGTGGAGATAAGCAGCAGCTAATAAAACAACAAAAACAAGCGAAGGGATCAGTGTGTCTTCTAGTATTCATTGTCCGCCCTTTGTACTCTGCTCCCACAGAACATTTTTTTACATGTTGATTTTGACCCCACAAGCTAGAAAAATGCTAATTGCAAATGCATGAAACTTAAGGAAGAAGAAGGGGAAAAAAACCCCTTTCATTAACATAGAATAGGATCAGAGTTTTTGACATTCATACTTGTTGCAGTATCAGTAATCCTCTGGTGAGACACTGATTCATTCCTTGAGAAACCAGAATTCTGGCTTGTCAGGAATGTACAAGCTTTGGTGTACTCCGGACGTTCAAACGAAACTCTTCAGCTTTCGTCTGCTGTTCTGAATATGGAAATGAGATATTTCATCTGTATTATTAGCTCATTAGCTAACTCCGAAATCTGGATGAAGTGCTTTTGGGGGACTCTACAAGAAAAAGGAACAACTGGAAGATTAGAAGCCATGACCAATTTTCTAGAGTTGACAGATCTGGGCTCTAAGTATCTGAGCATCTATTAAATACAGCACAGGGGTCCAAATATGCTAAATCTTTACTCCCATCTGGTGATTTTTTTGCAGAGCAATTCTAATACAGGTAGTGCTCAACTTACAACAGTTCACTTAGTGACTGTTTGAAGTTACAACAGCACCGAAAACAGTGGCTTGTGAACATTTTTCACTTTTATGACCACTGTAGCATCCCCATGGGCACATGATTTATATTCAAGTGCTTGACAACTGATTCACATTTATGATAGTTGCAGTGTCCTGGAGTCCTGTGATCCCCTTTTGCAACCTTCTGACAAGCAAAGTTAATGGAGAAATCACATTCACTTAACAACCATGTTACTAATTTAACCACTGCAGTCATTCACTTAACAAAGGTGGCAAGAAAAGTTGTAAAATGGGGCAAAACTCAACAAATTTCTCACCTAGCAGCATAAATTTTGGGCTCAATTGTGGTCGTAAGTTGAGGACTACCTGCATTCCTAAATTATCTGGGTCATACCTGATAAACTTTAAAGCATTGTATGTAAGTGTTTTTCAGCCTCAGCAACTTTAAGAGGTATAGATTTCAGTTCCCAAAATTCTCCAGCCATTAGGAATGCTGGCCAGAAAATTCTGGGAGTTGAAGTCACAACCCTAAAATTACTCATATTGAGAAACACTATTCAACATCAGTATAATTTTAAAGAAGTATTGTTTAATGCATTTAAATAATTTGCTTATATAAGTTATGTACTGCACACTATTAAATTATCCTGCTTTTGAAAACCTTGATGACACAGTCTGTTGTCCTAGACTGATTGGTATGTGGGCAATCCTACAGATAAGGAGTGGTTCTAAAGCAATATTTTAAAACAATTCCTGCATTTTTGTGCTAGCCAATAGCTTCAGTTTTGAATGATAAATTGATCAAAATTAGTTTATCTTGGTTTTTATTGTAATTGATTAGAAAGCCTTTATATTGGTTGTGTTTAGCATTAAAAATGCTGCAAAAAAAACCCCCCTATGTTGGTTCCTTCTCTTTCTTCCTTTTCGTGCTTCAGAGTTATCCATGATACTTGAATTTGAAACTGGGATTTGTCTAATGGGAAAAGGTAGAACGTGGTCTCAGATCCATTTTATAATTCCAAAAATTCAGAAATGATGAAACTGTGGTTTGTTTTCATAGCAGAAAAAACGGTTCTTGGCCTCTTGTATCCATGAGGACTAACGAATCTACAGATGGCTTAAACATATAGATGTGGGCCTTGAATCAATCTCCTTGTGTTCATCTTTCCTTAGGCAAATTTGAAGAGAAGGAGGATAAGGTGCCCAAACTAGAACTGCTGAACAACTTTGCTTACATGTGCAGCCTTAATCTAACGCTTACGAAAAAAGATCTTCTGAAGATGGAACTCTTGCTCCTGGAGAGCTTCAATTGGAATCTGTGTCTGCCAACCCCAGCACACTACATTGACTATTACCTCTTCGCTTCTGTCAGTGAGGGTGACCTCCACAAAGGCTGGCCCATCACGTCTGTCACCAAGTTCAGAGCCATCATGGAGAAATACTCTCACTCATTCCTAGAAGCTTCACTGCAAGGTAATAATTGGATCTTGGTTAGGAGGATTTGAGGTGTAGGAAGCCGCAGCAGAGCCTCCTAATCGTCTTGAGGACCAAAAGAAGGTGTAATGTTACCAGAAGGGATTAAGGCAGGGATTTCCTCAAGCTGTTCAACCCGTCAACCCCTTCATGGAATTTTAGACAGTTTGTTGATCCCAAACAGTTATTATAAGAAAATAATTCTGTACATACTATTGAGTATTACTATGAATGATAATAATCATTTGGATAGTCTCATCGAGCTTTCGGGGTTAATTCTGACTTTGGAAAACCTTGATGAGGCTGAACATTTAAAGCACATTTTTAAATAAGAATGGGAAGAAAAAGCCACTAGGAGGCAGTATTATGCCTCCAACCATTTTAGAAAAACTCATCAATCCATGATTCAGCTCTATGATTGCAACTTTGCCGAATTTTGGTTCTTGGGTTGTTTTCAACTTAGAGGTAATGCAAGATTGAGGATAATTAAAAGCACATTTTCTCAGTTCTTCCTAATGCTGTTAAAGGATGTAAAGCACCAAATGGTGATTTCTCAGTTATAAAGTATCAGCAGGATGATCGGCTGCATGTTTGCTTGACAATGAATTTTGTTGGTGGTATTCAAAGGACCCAACTCACTAATTCATTCTCCTGTGCAGCTACCCACATCACATTATTGTCAATGTTCTGTGAAATGAGGGGGCAGAACTGCTAGGCATTGGGCAGCATATAAATGTAATAAATTTAACACGTTATTAGTAATTTCAACATTTTCCAATTACTGCAAAGGAAACCGAGAAACTGTCTACTTTTTTTCTCACCCTCCATAAAAGCAAAATTTAAAATTTCCAGCAGTCTGAACATGGCACCGCTACATTGGAACTCAGGGAGAAGCTCAGGCAGACCTTCTCATTTTGAACTTTCCTCCATTCAGCTGTGGGGGGAGGGGGGATTTGCAAAATACTACACATTCTTGGAGCAGCCCTGGCTTTGCAGGGCATTCTAGGAACCTCACTGCTTGGACAGCCTCAGAATTTGGTTTAATTTTTAAGTAAGCATGCTCATGATCGCAATGTTAGAGGTCTAAAGGAAGCAGTAAAATAAATGCCTATTTAAGAGCATTTTTCATACCATAAGTCATTATCCAGAACACCAAGAGATTTTAGTAACTTTCCATGATGTTCCTTGCAACAGCCATGACACCTCAGTGTTAATCAGTTTTGTCCCAAAGATAATTAATTTTTAAACAGCAGTCTTATATGTTTGTTTCTTCTCTTTCCCTACCCCCCCCACTCCCAGATCAAGTTTTTCTCTCTTTTCGGCCCTCTCTGGTTGCTGCTGCTTGCGTGGGTGCCTCCCGCGTCTACCTTGAGATATCTCCCCCGTGGACCACACAGCTTCAACTGCTGACATGTTATTCCTGGGAACATCTTGTTCCTTGCATTGAACTCATGCTTGGGTAAGTTTCAAAGTGAAGTAGACCATTCTCCTGAGCTGCCAATACAGTGTTATGGAGCAGACAGATGCCAAGTTTGGATCTAAAGTAAGCAGGAGTGGAATCCTTGTCTATTGGCTGCTCCTACAAAGAAATTGTGGTTAGTTGCACGAGCCCAGGAAAATATGTGCAAGTTAGTTAAAAGGATTTGCTATTGGTAATGAATCGTCTTCAGTGACTTAAGCTTGCATTCGGAAATAAAATGTTGGTCTATCGATAGGGGCCCTGTGGTTGCCCTGATCCAAGATTTTACAAAGTAACACTTCCTCTTGGATGATTGTAGTTCCTGCTCCCATTGTCCCAAGCCTTTGCAATGTGTTAATATAATAGATGGTACTATGTGTTCATATAATAGATTCCCGCATAGATATTTGTCACATCAGCAAATTGATGAGCACTTTTAAAATAAATTCTTAAAACACCATCAATTCTTGTTTATTAATTTCTCTTTCCTGAATTTGAAACAAGAGAATGTAAATGGTATTCAGCTATAAAATTACTGAAAACACAAAATTATTATAGGGACGTTTATTTATTCAGCAACCAAGTTTCATATTTTTTTTAAAAAATTATTGCATTTAAAATTATAACAGGAAAAAAAACCCCAAAGGGACAAAGCACAAGATAAACACATTATTAAAAATATGTAACAAGTGCTTAAAAATAAATAAATAAATAAACTATAAGTTATAACAAGTTACAATTTTATATAATTATCTAATATTTATATTATACATATGTTTATATTCTATGACAATCATGCCTTAATAGAATAGAATAGAATAGAATAGAATAGAATAGAATAGAATAGAATAGAATAGAATAGAATAGAATAGAATAGAATAGAATAGAATAGAATA
>WNWU01000012.1:5055021-5100291 GCA_012654045.1 Ptyas mucosa | reverse complement strand
TAGAATAGAATAGAATAGAATAGAATAGAATAGAATAGAATAGAATAATTTACTAGCCAAGTGTGATTGAACACACAAGGAATTTGTCTTGGTGCATATGCTTGGTGCATATGCTCTCGGAGTACATAAAATTTTTATGTACAATAGATTTTTTATTGTATCTACTCATTTAGCAAAGTACAATAGATTTTTTAATCTATTGTACTTTGCTAAATGAGTCCCATATTTCATTATATTTATCCATACAAAGTCTATGTCTATCAGCAATCCCCTCATAGGTAGCAAGTGTAATTAGATCTTAAATCCATTGTGTAAATAAGGCCATACATTTATCTTTCCAATGATGTAATGTCAATGTTTTAGCTGTAATATAGCACAGGGAGTCCATTCATGTTGTCCAGTTGTCGTCAGATTCTATGTACTAGATATGTAATTCAAGAGAATACTATCCTCTGAAAATACTAGCTGTTTGTTGTACAGTCAGATTTATAAGCACTCCACTATTTTCTCACAAAATGTAGTAAGTATAGGGCAATGGAAAAACATGTGTTTTTATCTCCAACATAGTGCTCTCCTAGACAGTTTTCAATACAAATGTAATGGAATCCAATTATATTTTTGTTGTATAAGTCATAGTTTAAGGTCTACTGACACACTAGTTAAGACGCTGTCCCATTGTCTAGGTAATACAGGAATTTCAAACTCTGTAGTTTACTAATCTCTTAACTTCTGTATATAAAATTGATTTATGGATAACAAATAATATATAGAAACTAACCATAGGTTTTAAAAGATTTAACCAGTTCTATTATCTTGGCTACTGGGAAGCTGGAAATGCTTTTGTCCATTGTTGTTAACAAATGTTGTAACTATAAATATTGCCCCTGGGTTAAATCTGATAAATGATAAATAAAGGAGAATATTTGTAGCTCAGGGTTTACATGAAGGGTCCTTGGTGCTCTCTTAGCTTGGTTGTTTTTTTGCAGATGTTTGATTACCCAAACTAGGTAACATCATCAGTGCTAGTTGATACTTGTTTCTTAGCATATCATACGTTAATTAATTTCACATTTCTTTTCAAAAAGAAATGATTGTGTTTTTGATTTATTTTCTCCTAGCAAAGTTCACAGTAAGGACCCCAGAGAAGACACACAGGAAAAAGATTCCCTAACCCTGTTGCAGCAGCAGCAGCAAATTATGGAAAGCCTAAACCTCCAGACGCCAACTCAGGTTCTCTTCCAACAGCCACAGTACCACCCCCTGCCCCAGCCCTCAGCTGTCCTGTCGCAGTTCTGTTCTCCGATACAGGATCTGTGCTCCGCTTATCGGGACTCCCTGCAAGCTCCTCGATCCAGTGGCCTCAGTTCAGGGAATAGTACGCTGAGTACTTACTCTGCCCTGCAGGAGAATTTCCAACCTGTTTTGCAGACCATGTCTCTCCAAGGGCCAATCACGATGCAGGTCGCCATTTCGACAGAATCCAGACATTGCCTCTCATTGGTCTACGGCAGCAGCTACTTCAGCAGGCATCACTCATACACAGCAGGCTGTTTCGATGGCTGAGCGCCTATGGAAAAAGGGAGCCAGAGAGAGGCAGGATGTTTTGCCAGAAAAAAACAGGGTTGGAGCACACGAACCAGATTACCCATGTCACTATCAGCAGGATCTGTATGAAGAAACGGCTGAACAAAAAACAGATCCAACTCACCAGCTCAATTTTGATTTCTCAGTATGTGTGCTTTGTAAGGAGGCAAGACTTTAAGAGAAAAATGCAAAAAAATATACCTCACCTTTCCCAGGTTTGCCAGGCTTCATTTTGAGGGAGGAAGACCTGGAAAAGCTGCTTCCGTAAGACAAACTTTTGCCGTAAGGTAACTTCCCTGTGGCACATGTGTATAGTTGCTTCCCTGATGAGGTTTGCCAAGTGGATGATTGTAGTTTGTAGTTTTTAGCCCAGGGACCTTCTATTGGTGATAAAAAGGCCAGTGTTTGTTGCACTCACCTTGAGATCTCTCTCTCTCTCCCTCCCTCCCTCTCTTTCTCTCTCTCTCTCCCTCTCCCCCCTCCCTCCCTCCCCCCCTCCCTCTCTAAATACTTTATGAAGGACCTTCCTTGTTGCTTATTGGAAGATTCGCACAGCAATATATTAAACATGAAAATAGGGGGACAAATACTTGGAACTTTTTGAATACATTTAATAGATTAAGCACCATTTGAGTTTCATATGTATAGCATTTTTAATTGCCTTTTTAAAGTACCTCTAGATATTTGAGATGCTGCTGCCTTATGTCACAGTCATTTGTTGAGAAAATATGGTTTACAAGTTATATCAGGGATTAATGTTTACTTGAAGCAGTCCACTGTAAAGAAAAATAGTTTAATCCCTTAATTTTTGAGGGAACTGCTGCCTTTTATTATAGGATGTTAGGAATTTGCAATATGATTTAGAAAAGTAGACAAAAATATACATAGAAGGACTCTTAAAAAAGGAAAGAACACTTAAAAGGTTCCAGAATAAGGAATGTAAGGTTAATAAAAGGTGATTAAACAACTTGCATTCCTAAAAAGATACTAGCTGGAACAATACTATAATGACTATTGAGATAGGTTGCCATGCAAGCTATTTTCAAGGCAATATGTAAATCAACATGACAAAGTAAATAACAATTCACTTTGAATATTAGCATTTAAAGCAAGGAATGAACCACAATGATAAAGAAAGCTAATCTTTTTCTGCAAATGCTTCTTTAGCACCTTGACCTGGTTCTTTCTAGCTAGACTTCAGAATTAGGAAGTACTGTAAGTTTGGAAAAGAGGGGATGGGTTAACATTAGCAGAAAATAATTGATGGAAATGGGCGGGCTACAGTACCATGCCCCCACCACTGATTCTTTTCTAAAAATATAGATTTGACAATACTTTGCCAGGTTTTGCCTTGTCCCGGTGCTCCAATATTTCTATGTAAACTTACTTTTAGGATCATGGCCTTAAACAATTTTGTATGATTAAGTTTTGTACTAGACTTGTGCTCCAATTTCAAAATATGTTGAAGGTGTCTACTACTGTGTGAAGTTGCCACTTGATGTGGAGCTATTGTCACTGAATGACAGTATTTTTATGGAATGTTTCTCAGGATTGCAATAACACTATGTGCAATATGCTTTTATTCTATTGAATATCTAGAGTTTGTGTTGTTGAGAGTGGGGTGGTAAAATGTTATTTGTTCATTTTGCTTTAAGTTACAATTTTCAGAGAGAAAGTGAAGGAATTTTTAACTGAAGAAGAGAGTGCTGCTTTTAATGTAAGGGAAGAATGTTTCCTTTTTATTGAAAAGTCTGGTGATGAGTTCTGCTAAAGTCTATTGCAGACTGGGCTTGTCCCGCTTTTGATGACAACATATGTAGCAAGACAAAGTTGGAAATGTTTTTGTATGGATTTTCTTTCCTTGTTAGAAACATCTTTGTCAAAAAATAGTATCTGGACTTGTACATTACCTTTTATGTATTTATATACAACTTTTTAACTACAACATTTAAGCAGACAGTCGTCACTTAATTGTGTAAAAACCACTGGAAAAGCTCAAGCTTATAGAATTTGGCCTGATTATTTCATGACGTCTTGTAAAGAAGGTGTTTTTGTGTATTGAAATTTTCTGTTTCTGTCTTTAAAAGGTTTATTGAATAAACAGCACAAAACATTAATGGGCTTGTCTCCTTTTGGGTGCTCATAATCTTCGTAGGCTCTACTACACCCTTTAATCAAATTACTCCAGTTCCTTCCATGCCTGTTACAGAGCTTCATAGTAGTAGGAGGCAAATATTCAATTAATCTAGAGGCTACACAATGACTATAGTGGTTTACCCTGTAAAAAGTAATAAATAATAAGACCATCCACTTCAGGAAGAAACACATGGAACATGCCAAATATAAAATGAAAGACTGAACAACTACCTTACTAGGCCTGGGAGAACAGTCAAGTTTTCAAAGAAATATGGATCTTTGGGCAATGCTGCTCTAGAAAGCATATGACACAATAGAAGAGAAGGTCTCTGAGGCTACTAATTTATTGATTTCTTTTAGGCTTTCTTTTGATGCTGCTGAATATGCACAAGATTGCCATTGCAAAGGTACACACCATACAACATATGTATCCTAGGAGAGCTACCTTTTGACCTGTTTTAGCATCTGATTAACTCCACATTGCAAACAGACGTTCAAGACGTCACTTATAATGAAAAAGAATTGAGTTGCTTTCCAATTTAGTTTCCTGGAAGCAATACTCAATTGTGCAAATAAGGAATTAAATTCCACTTATAGCTGATGAGAACAAAGGAATCTCAGCACTGCAATAGAGCACTTTTAAATAGCATGCAAAGCCTTCTCTCTTGTTATATTTGCAGCTCAAAATTTTTACTCAAGAACAACTATTACCAAACACTAGTCCTTTTTATTAGGTTACTGAAGTTGGCATTTATTCATGATGCCTGACTCCACTTGTTATCAGTTGTATGTTATACCACTGAACAGCTCATTAATATAAAAAACTAGTTCCTGAATATGAGCAGGGAGTGGGGAGAGATATGGGTACACTTTCCTGAATCCTGTAGAGCCAGGAAGCTTTGCTTACATGGTGTTCCTATTTTCAGAAGATAAAAGGAATAATTACTAAATTGTCAGCTATGAAGTTTTTTATGGAAAATTACGTCTTATCTAAAGGGGTTCCTAGTATGAGGTTTACTGGAACCAATTGGTAGCAACACTGAAGCTTGAGTTTCTGCCCGATCCAGATACCCAGTGTCTCTGTACTTCATTCTATTTAGGTGTCACACTCGAGGCCCGCGGGCCGGATTCAGCCTTCAGTGTGCCCTGTAAACAGCAAAGGACTGGCCCATGGTGCCTCTGCCAGTGAAAATGGAGCACGGGAGGGCCACACATGGTCCTCCAGGGCCTTGTTCTCGGACATGATGGTCTCCTGCAGTCCTCTGCCAGTGAAAATACACCACCACCCCCCGGAGCTCCGTTTTCACTGGCAGAGAGCTAGCAAAAGAAACTAAAAGTAAAACAAAACAAAAGGAGAAATGTTTCCCCTTTTGCATTTGAGCATCCAAGAAGGGACAGGAAATGAGAAAGGGAAAGAGGAAAGGCAAGGAAAAAGAAGGAAAGATGGGAAGAGAACAAGGAAGGAAAAATAAGGGAAGAGGGTAAGGCAGAAGAAAGAATGAAGAGGGAAGGAAAAAGAAGAAAAGAAGAGCAGGAGGAGAAGGAAGGGAGGGAGGGAGGGAGGAAGAAAGGAAGGAAGATTATAATGAGAAGGAGGGAGGGTTTGAGGCAAGTCCTGCCTTAGCACTTGGCCACTACAGGTGACCTTGACACGAGTGATGTCAAATTGACCACGCCCCGAGGTCAAACACAACCCTGATGTGGCCCTCAATGAAATCGAGTTTGACACCCCTAATCTAGGCACTTGAGAGGAATTTTATGTTCCCTTATATGGCATTCTTCTTTTTCAAAAACTAAAACTCTTGATAGTTCCTCATGCATATGGAGATTGATGAGAGACAAAGAAGAGAGAGAGAGTGAGAGGCAGTGGAAGCAAATTACACAGAGTTTTTCTTTTCCCAAGGTGTAGCTGTAAATTCAACTAAGGCAGACAGAAATGTAAGAAGGCAAAAGGACAATCATCAGTTGTCAAAGCAAATGAAGCCTTTTTACAGTTTGGTTAGGCATTAGTGGGGAAAAAAAGTGGAAAAGGTAACTAGAAATTATAATTATAATCAACTGATAATATTGAAATGCTGATGAAAAGAGCTTCCAGATATGTTATATTATTCCAATAGACAGTTGATATCACTGTTATTACCATCAATTCATTTAAAAGATTTGCAAAAAAAAAAATCAGGAAGATGTAACCCTATCATATCTGATTCATGCCTCTTTTTTTTTCCCCAAAAAAATTCTGCCTTTGGTCCTAAACTGATAACATTTTATCCAACAAACAATTGTTCTATAGCATTTGGTTCATGGCGTTTGAAGAAACACAGGAGCTAGAAAAGGTAATTCCAGAAGATGGCAGGAATACATTTCCTGAATTTCATCTCAAGCATTAAGCGTCCCAGAAAGAAGAGTTGCCAAGAGATTATTTGGAATACAACCAGTTTTGTTCTTTCTTTTTTCCGTTATAATTATTTCCTGAGGGGAAATTAAAGCAATGCTTTATGTTAGCACATAAAATGAAGATATGGAGAAAATGTGAAGAAGGGACATTACAATTTCAGTACATGAAAAAAGCAGAGAGCATAAAGCAGTCTATTGCCAGAGGATAGCGTATTCAAAATGTAATAACAGCAGGTATCATACGTGGGACCCTGATTCCAGCGCTTGGATTGTTTGCCTAGCCATCTTTCCAATTAAATCCCTAGATTGATGTAACACCCCATAATAAGTTATGGACCATATGAACATCAGAGCCTGTGAATTGTCCCTGGCTGTGATGTAGCATAATTACATCTAACACCAGAGCAGGGAGAAGGGCAAATTACCAATTTGTACTCTGCCCCGAAAAATAATATTTGGGTCCTGACCAGTTTAATGCTGGAAATTTCTACATACTTACATCCTGGGTTTTAGATTGGAGCCAGTATGGTGATCAGTCAAGGAGCTAATTCAAACAGTGAACCTGGATAAAACTCTCTGAACTAACATCGCAGTATTTCATATCTGAAAAGAGCTCAGGGTTGTGTATTTGTTTCTACTAGAGAAAGAATGTGGCAGGATTTACACATCACACTAAAACCATACAATGCACTGTTCAACTATTATCTATTTAATAAATCACAATCATAAATCACATTATGGTGACCAAATTGGATTCTTCTAACGTATAAAACATATTACCATAATAGTTGGAAGCTGATAGGGCCAGAACTTTTTCATTTTATTTTAATGTTAATTTTATTTACCTACGATAGCTGTGAGGTGAGCTACAACAAGAACATCTGACAAAGCACACTGAACTTTCATCAACCTCTAGTAGGGACTTAGCAATTTTTTAGTCATGAGAAGGGTAGCTTTTTGGCTAGCACCTTCCTAACCAAGGAGAATTAGCAAACAGATGCCTCACATGTTCTGACATGTATGTAACGTATACAGGTCAAAACATCTGATTGCATATTTATAAATTCTGCTTTCATTTATTCAAATAAAAAAAGTGGAATTTCTTAAGGGGATTGGACACATAAAGTAATGTATTTAGTTGGATCATGTTGGGACCTTTTGTGCTAAAACTCAGTTTTCTCTGACAACCCACACAAAGTGTTCAAATTTAATCAGACAGAAATTTCTATCTTTACATTTCTTGAAAGCTGTTGATTTTTTTTCTACAATGGAAGGTAAACTCTTCTTTTTGCATTTTAAATAATATTTTTAGCCTCCACTGCTTGTCAATGCCAAGAAACAACTATAGAAGGAAATTAAATATAACTTCAGATTTGATTTGCTCTAAGCAGTCACAGAAGGTACCAGCACAAGTGTATTCAAAACCGAAAACAAAGGGAATTGTCCTGGATTCAGAATGTAGAATTAGACTTGGTGCTGTTCTCCTCCAGACTGGTGGTGGGTTTCTTTGTTATAGTTGATTGGGAGGGTGTTTGTTTTGTGCTAGCTGGGAAGCTTCCTTTTTGGCGCACTGTCTAGACAGTAAGAAACAAAGTACTTGCTTCTTATCTGAATTGGTGTACCATCTCCAAGGGAGGACAAGTGGGGTTTAGTGGGGGGGGAGGGAGAAACCGGTAGTCGTGTAAAGGTGCAATAAAGCAAATCTTTCCATGCAGCTTTGTGAAATGACAACGAAAAGCCCTAGTTTCAGATGGAAATGTGGCAGCATCTACTTAGGAAAGCAGGAGTTTAAAGGATTTGCATGTTTTGAGCTACCAGTTGGAACACATGCCCAGGCTTCGTTGCTAAGTGACACAGTGTAAGACTGAGCTTCAACACATGGCTTTCCTGTCACAGAGAGGGCGGTGTTTGACTGTGCCTTGGCTTGTCTTCTGAAAATGCAAAAGGATAGCAGAAAATCACTGGCTGATTTCTCTGAGTAACAGGATGCTAGTCATTTGTGCTCTGTGGTATGTGTTTTGCATTTCAAGAAGTCAAATCATATTCGGTTTCCAGCGTGAGTCATGACAGGCTGAAGACGTCTCCACGAACAAGTGGTGACCACAATCACTGTGAAGAACGAAGGATCAGAGAGTGAACGGATCCTTTATATTTCTCCAGAGAAGGGAAGATGGGAGATCACCCGTGAGTGCTCTGAATGGCAGCTATGAGGAAAGAATCAAACAGTGGTCTCCCATGGGTCTGAGCACCAGGAGCCAAGGAAGATGACATCTTAGCTCCTAGCTCTCAGCAACTGCAGAGCCTTTCATAACAACATTAAGCCAGCCAAACTCATTTTTAATCACATTTGGAAATGTTTAATTTAACCACTTTATGGATATTAGACGCCATCAAAACACCAAGCTTAATGTGACACCTGGCATGTTTTACCGACTTTGGGTTTCAGAAATTTTAAACACTTAAGAATTTAAAACAATATACAATTGGCAAAGAGAAAAAAGAATTTTGATTTAAGAGCGTTTTAAACAGATTAAGAGATTTGACATACTGATTATTTTTGCTTTAAGATTTGAAAAGCAAGTATGTAATTAATATAATCATGGGAAACAACTGAAACAGAATTAAACCCATATTAGGAATGAAGGTTTGATGAAGGTTATAAATGGACACTAGAGGAAACTAAAAGACCACACTGAAAAGAGTTAAAAGTTATTTTGAACATAGACTGGATACAGATTTCGATGGATAAATTTTTAGATAGTGAAATTTTAGAAAACCTGTGCTTGTTATTCAGAATCTGAATGCATGGAAGACAACAAAATTGAGATTACTAAAATAGGAATACAAAAGTCAAATTAAAAAAAATGACCTGTTTATAATATTGTGGGTGATCCCTATGTAGGATCACAGCTTCTCATCACCATATTCACTTCTTTTCAAATGGTCACCAATGACCATGTATTCATTAGGAAGAGAAAAATATTTCACCGTGTTCACTGTTCTTTGTGTGTGCTGCCATGCAAAGCTGGCTTCTGTCACAGTCAACGAACACTGTGAGACCTCAAACTAGCTGGAACACATGGAACAACATGGATTCAACTAATTTTTGAAATTAGAATAGTGGAAGCTAGCACCTAGATATGGCAAATGAAATAGAGTTTTTAAAAAGTAAGATTTGTAAAAGCAGCTATGATGATTAAATATGTCAGTGTCCTCTAGGTAGCAATACTGAAGGCTTTCTTACAAGTTATATGATTAATTGAAACACTGCACCAGGGGTGAAATTCACTTCCCTTCCCTACCAATTTGCAAATGTGTGCGCTGTGCGTGTGCTCGCCTCACTCGTGCATCGTCATCTGCACATGCGCAAAGCCTTCTGCGCATGTGCAGAGGCTATCAGTTTGCCCAAGCCAGATAGAACCGGCTGAATTTCACCCCTGCATTGCACTGCACATACAGCAACCACTTTTTTTTAAAATGACCACAAGTCATTCTTCTTAAATTTTATATATATATAGATAGACCAGGCTCACATTGCTATAAATAATTGTTTGTGCTAGTTTGTTCATACTCATATTATTATAAAAGCCATTCCTCACACATCACACTATGCTCCAAAACATGTTTTATGAACTATTGTGGCTGGAAATACAGAATGTACTAAGCCAAAACGTCATTTGCTTGGTTTTGCTGTAGCGCATAGTGGAAAACCAGCCAGAATACGCTCGTGAAAAGAAAAGAGTTCATTCACTCTTTATCACTCAGGAGCCTGAGTAGCGTAGCAGGCTAATGCCTCCTATTAAGGCAGCATTTAACATCCAGCTGCCTACAATTACTGCGAGTTCTAATCTCACCAGGCTCAAGGTTGACTCAGCCTTCCATCCTTTCTAAGGTAGGTAAAATGAGGACCCGGTTTGTGGGGGCAATAAGCTGACTTTGTATAAATATACAAAAAGTATAAATATACAAAAAGTATGAAGGCTATTGCTTAACGCATTGTAAGCCGCCCTGAGTCTCCGGAGAAGGGTGGCATATAAATATAAATAAAATAAAATAAATAAATAAATAAATCATGTGTGTTATGGTAGGTTCCTACATAGCAATGCCTGAAATCTTGCTCTTTATTAGGAATAGTAAGATAATAATTCAAGATTCCACCAACATGATAGACAGTATAGAGGGAAGAGGAAAACCAATAGAACAGTTACACATAGCAGGGGTGAAATGCTCCCGGTTCAGACCGGATCACCCGATCCAGTAGCGATGGCAGCAGGTGGTTTGGAGAACTGGTAGCAAAAATCCCTGGGCCCCCCCCCCCCCCATGCCAGCTGAAAAAATGCTTTTAAAAGTTAAAAAAAAGCCTCTGATGATTGCGTGGCTCAGCTGGGATTGTCAGAGCCTTTTAAAAGTATTTTTTCTACAACCTCTTCGGCTGAAGAAAAAATGCTTTTAAAAGTTTTTTTTTTAAAAAAAGTTGGCCATGCCCACCCAGTTACATTACCCCACCACCACAAGCCACGCCCACAGAACCGGTAGTAACAAATTTTACATTTCACCACTGACACATAGGAAGTAAAAGATGTCTTTTATTTGTTTGCAAAGCAAAAAGCAGACTTAGAGGAAGATTTATCACTTTATATAATATTGTTCATTTTCCAATATGGCTAAGGACTGGATTATTTCTTCTCCAAGTAACCTCTTATGACAGCTTCTTACTGATTCTTTTGAAGGTTATATCAGCAACTGTAGAAACCTTAAAGAATTAATAAATTCATTTTGTTAAATAAATTGAAGTACTTTTTATTGAATCTATAGAGGAATATCTATATATCTACTATATATATTTAAGCTGTCCTGAGTCACTGAGAATTTGAGTGGCCATATACATTTTCATAAATAAATCTATATGTAGTACCATGTTTGCATCCTGTCATGTACAGCTGAAAGCTTTCTTCTTCTGAAATTCTTAATGATCTAAAAATTCTGCATTAGATCTTTATGGCTGAGCAAATGAACCAAATTCATCCTCAAGGCATTTTAGAACAGCCTGTTTCAAAATTCTCCATTGCTGCATCTTAATTCATACAGGTATTCTTATTTCCTGGAACTTCTGGTTATAAAAAGAGGATTTGTGGAAATCCAGGCCAAGACTTAATAAAGCTTAAGAAAACTTAACAAACTCTTGATAAGTCAGCTGTTTTTACCCCTGCTCGTAGCAGACATTTTAAATAGTTTTAAAAATATTTTATTTATTCATATGTTGAATTTTCATATTTTTATTTTCAGCAGGTGATAGACTACCTTGGCTACATTTGGTACATGGAAGGAGGCTATCACAATCACATTTTTAAAAGAATGTGCCTACAAAGCATGGACTTTAGTCCTCCTTACTGCAACTATAAAGAAAAATAATGGTTTCCCTTGTCCAGTCATGTCTGATTCTAGGGGGCAATGCTCATCTCCATTTCTTAGCCAAGGAAGCCAGCATTGTCTGAAGACATTTCGGTGGTCATGTGGCCAGCATGACTAATACACCAAGGCTCACAGAATGCTGTTACCTTCCCACCAAAGTGGTACCTATTTATCTACTCGCATTTATATCTTTTCAAACTGCTAGATGGGCAGGATCTGGGGCACATAACAGGAGCTCACTCTGTCATGCAGCATTTGGGTCTCGGACCTGGGCTGTTCTCCAGCTGACAAGCTCAGTGTCTTTAACTGCTGAGTCACCGCGATCCCACTGCAAATATATTGGAGCCAATTGTTTAGAGCTGTGCAGCGCTTCAGATTTAAACTCAAAAAGGTTCTTCAGCACTAAGAACAAAGTACCAGCGTTTAACTCTAATCTAAAGGAGTCTTTTCCTGGGAGGGGTGTGGAGAGGGCAGCCGCAGAGGGCAGCCAGAATTCCCTGGTAAAGATGCAGCTGCTTTAAGGAGTTGAAGAGAGATGCTCACATACCTGCAAAAAGGAGCTTTTTTAAAATCTTGGAATCAGCAGCGCTGTACTATTACTCTCGCTCCTTTCAGCGACATTAATATATTGACTAACTAATTGAGTTAGTTTTTCATGTTAACATATTTCTGTCCAGTCTTTTTGACATCACACGTTCCAACTTCAAAGAATTATTTTCCAAGGTTTACCTCAATAAGTTTATCCCCAGCGATTTCTGCAGTATAGTGGTAGTTTGGGAAGTCAGCAATCACTTTGTCATTTTCTTTTCTAACTGTTGCCTGAAACAGATAGGCATGCATTAGTTGTCTTGTTGGCTGAAGTTCATTCAATAGCATATAGATCAAGTCTTCTTGGGCAGGATGAATCTTCTTGGGCAGAATGAATCTTCCCTGGGACTGAAAATAGTTTTGATTGCAAGTATACCTGAGAACAACTATAAATAATAGCTAGAAATAACCTAGTAAGCAGGTAGTTGCTGGATCTTTTTTTAGCAACCATGTTCATGTACCAAAAACAAAAATAAAATCCTACCGCATGACTACGTAAGCAGAGATGAGTGGTAGAAGGTTGCTTCTTCTAGCTTAAAAGGGGGGTGGGGTTATATTAGCTGAGTATAACTAAATAAAATTTAAAGCAGGATCTGAAGTTTTTCCACTGATTTTAGGGAGACCATCAACCCTGTTTGTTAGTCTCATGTGCTGGAACTAAGGAGATCTAAGAAGGGCTGGATTTTTAAATTACTGATATATTTATTAGTTGTTTGTTATATTTATCCAAACCTACTCTCAAGAGCTAATCTGTATAGGGCTAGTCCTCGACCTACAACCACTTTCTGTTGTTAAGTTAGACGTTTGTTAAGTGAGTTATGTCCTTTTTTTACGACCTTTCTTGCCACAGTTGTAAGGTGAATTGATAAGGCAGTCAATACGTTAGCAACTTGGTTGTTAAGTGAATCCGGCTTTTCCATTGATTTTGCTTGTCAGAAGGTCACAAAAAGGTGTCCCAGGATCCTTGGACACAGCAATGATCATAAATCTGAACCAGTTGCCAAGTTTCTGAATTTGGATCACATGATCATGGCAATGCTGCAAAGATCGTAATTGTGAAAACAGTCATAAGTCATTTTTTTTCTGTGCGGTTGTAACTTTGAACGATCACAAATGACCATTCATTAAATGAACTGCTGTAAGTCGAGGACTACAAGAGCAGTGATAGTTAACCTTTTCGGCACTGAGTGCCAAAACTGGAGCACATGCGCACACGTGCCAGAGCACCAGAACCCGGAAGAGAGCAGCTGGCATCGGTGTGCATACCCACAGAGAGGGCTCTGCATGCCACCTCTGGCACGCATGCCATAGGACTGTGATGGCGAACCTATGGCATGGGTGCCACAGGTGGCATGTGGAGCTATATTGGTGGGCACGCGAGCTCAGCTCTGGCACACATGCATGCGCCAGCCAGTTGATTTTCAGGCCTTCTGGGCCCACCAGAAGTCAGGAAACAGGCTGTTTCCAGCCTCCAGAAGGCCTCTGGGGGTGGGGGATGAGGAAGGCCATGTTTGCCCTTCCCAGGCTCCTAGAAAGGCTCTGGAGCCTGGGGAGAGCAAAAAATGGGCCTACCAGGCCCACGTGCCATTCCGTGCCAAAAGCAGGGGGAGCATGGGGGGGCACATAGAATGTGGGTACACATGTGTGACCCCTGCGCTCCCCCCACTTTTGGCACCGGATGGCAAAAAGGTTAGCCATCACTGCCATAGGTTCACCATCACAGGTATAGAGCCTCAATTTTTTTTCTACAATGTATTATAACTGCTTATGTCCTAGAATATTTGGTCACAAAAAGGTTCCTTGGAACTCCAGACTAAGAATTTATAAGAATCTTTATAGCCTTATAAAATGGGTTGAGGAACAATGACTGGCCCAAATTCACTAAGTTAGTTTCTATGACTGAGGATAGACTTGTGTATTTGGGTCTACACATTCCTTCTCCAACACCATACCTCCTGATTTTTTGGGGAAAAGATTACAAGTATCTCAGAATAGTGAGGTGGTGATCAATGAAGCTACCTTTCTCCTCTTTCTTGCCGCTTTTATAGGAGACAAGTGCTACATGAGCTGGAACTTGAAGAGAAATGAACAGAGATGCCACTATTCTCTCTATTTCGAAAGCTATCATTTTGAAGAAAAAAAAACCAAAGCTATTCAAAATTAAATGTATGATTTTCATATTTTTGATATTCAGTATTTTTTCAGTATGTAGAAATACTATATATAATACGTTCAACCTTTAGCTTTGATATCTGCTAACTTTATCCCAGCTTTTTTTCTTATCTTACTCATCTGCTAACTTTGTTTTGACTTACTTAACTTTCACATCTGCTACATTTATTCCAACTGTTATCGCTTTTATAAAATAGCAGGAAGTTGTTTCCAAGTCACTGGTGTTTTCTAGGTTCTTCCATTGTATTTCTAGATTTATCTAAATTTGTAGATTTCTACAGGTAATGCTAATTTCTGCAATTGGATAAAAGGTAGGAAGGATATAGATTTAGATAGGATGACTTCAAGAGGCACATAATAATTTGTTGCTTATCATTCGAGCACTTCTATTTTCTCAAGATCATATTGATACTTTTTCCTCCTAGTAAACTATAGGAAATCAATGATTTCACCCAATGCTGGGGAAAGGTGTGAGAAGTATAACCTTGCTTTCTATTACTGATTTTACCAGTCTCTAGCCTGATGTGGAAAGCAATCTCTGCTAGCCATCCATTAACCTTCTTGCAAATTATGGTTTCCCCTGTAAGAAATAAGCCACATTAAATAAGGAATCATAGAAAAGGTTGGTCAGTCATGTTGCCTTCCTCCTAGTTCTCCTACTCATAATTGGTTTTCTACTGTCATTAGTTGGGGGAAGCACAGATCTGGTCCCCAGCGTAGGGAGGTCAGTAGCTTTACTTTCTGCAACCAGGGATTGTATAGAGGTTGTTAATTATCTATATCTGGGGCAGACCTATGAGCACCCTAATCTAACTAAATGCTATATTCACTCTTGCTTTCAGACAGATGTTTGAAAACTGCTGGAAAGAACAAATGAAAATTAATTATGTAAACTGGATTGGATTTAATGATAGCCATACAAATCACTGGCATTGGACCTCCAAATGTTCAATTTGTTTCATACAGACTACACTGAGTACAGTATAAATAAATCTGGATCCAACCAGTGTGTTAAAGAAACAGAAATGTTGTTCCAAAGCTGCAGCCACTCTGAACGTTTCCATAGCGCAAATATATCCTAGCAACCTCTTTTTTCTGACATGATTTCATGATATCCTTCATCTCACTCCAATCTTATTTCCATAGCAACTTAAAGTCATCTATGCTGTTCCAGAGTTAAAGTAGTATTTTTCCCCTTTAAGCAGGCAACAAGCTGGAGTAATTTGCCATAGGTACAATCTAATACAATTCATGTTAGTGTCACAGTCAAGCAGTGGTGTGCTGGAGCTGGTACATAAAAACTGATTGTTGCATTTTCTGGAATTTTGCAAGCTGGTTGAGAGCAGAGCTGATGCACCATGCCAATCACCAGTTTGTTAGCTAGCAGGGAAGCGGTAAAGGACCCTGCAGACACAGTTGTTCTACATTTATTGGCACATCATTACATTCAGCTGATATATGAGAATGAGACCATTGTGGCATCTATAGGCCACTTCAGATGTCTGCAGGCATGCCCCGTCCCTCCAATGTATAGGTACTGGTTTCCACCAGGACGACTTGTCTTTGGACAATCAAATTCACTAATCTCTATTCTTAGAGTACCCTATACCTATACAGGCTGCCCCATTTCCTGGCATGGTGCCTATGATAAAATATAGTGTGACATTTTTCTGCTGGGCGAAGGATCTGCGGATAGTATTTTTACCAAGGCCAAGAGAAATAACCTTCTGTCAATAGGGTCTGAAGTAATTAGGATGGATAGATGGGTAAAAAAAGATGATACAAAAGCACTTGATACCAAATATGGAACCCTAACAGTTGTTGCTCATGTTTCAAAGTTCATAAACACTTAAGATCAGGACCAGGAACATCAAGTAACAGGGCAGTCCAAATCTGCAAGATGGAAGTCATGGTGCCGAACAATTATTTACCTTGAATTTTTTGCCTCCTACTGTCTCCATTTCTGATTCTTTGCCAATAACGAACGTATTGGTCAAGGTATGCCCTCCTGGATAAATCTGAGACCAAGTGAATTCATCATTATTTTGTACTATTTCAGTAATGATCTTGAAATTTCTTCCTTTTTCAACTGAATCTTGAGGAAGACCTAAGAGAGAGGGAATAAGAATCAGCTGTTAATCAACACTGCACCTGTTAATTGTTTATCAGGATCCATAAAAGTGCTGCTGTTTAATTGCTTTCTTTTTTCCCTAGAATGTTCGGGTGATGGTGGTTATATTGAATTTACATTTATCTTGAATTCATATTTATAGATAGTAATGAAAAGTCACCTTTCTTATATGGGAAGTTTGTCCCATATAAAAGTATTGTTTTTGGCAGAGCCAACTTGTTACATTTCATGATTATAAATGTATAAAAAAGGAACTGTCCAATCAGTAGCCACAATAACTATCTGCAGCCTTTCCAGCCTACTGATGAAAGCTTTCTCATAACTCAAGTCTAATTTATCTGAAAAAGAAGATGGTGCAAGTTTTTGAATTACAAAAATTTGAATTATAAAAACAAAAATTGTCAGAAAAAATCCTACAGACACTGTGGAATTCTACTGCACTGATGTACATTTTGTCCTCATCCAACACCAACACCCCCCAAAAAACCCATACCATTAAAATCCTGAAAGCTTGCACGCTGTTTTACTAATTAGTTTAGTTTAGTTTTAGTTTTATTAAATTTATATACTACCCTACTCCCACAGGACTCAGGGCGATGAACAGCCAAAAAATAAAACACATAGATTACAAAATTTAAAAAATAGCATAAAACTATATTAGATAATTTGGCCCGGGACAAATTAAAACAACCCCAACCCCAACAAACCCAACAATTAGACAAAGATAATGCAAAGATAATGCTTTTCTCTTGAAATGCACAGAGCAAGAACTCTCTTTACCTAGCCAAAGAAACATCTAATTTATGAAAGACAAAAAAAATGTACATACGCACCTAGGCGCTTCATAAAGTTGTCATAGTTTTCTTCATTTTCCATTTCATATTTTCCAGTGAAACCCATCTTCTGTGGGATGGCAATGAAAAACTTGCAGATGAAAGTCTTGATGAGGAGGATTCTGACTTGGCCCAGGAATGGAAAGCTCCAGTTTATATAAGGCTTTCTTAGTTCAGATTACTCACCTGAGCAACCCACAGCTGTCCTCATAGAGTTGTAAAAGGAAGTTAACTCTTTTAATGACTGGAGTGTAAATTAGCAAGAATCACTAACCCTGGTGTTATTGACCTTATAAAAAGGTTCATTCTGACAGGTCTGTATTTAGAAATACTGGAATGTTCTCTGTAAACTATATCCAAAGTGATAATGGGTTTTTTTAAAAATTCGCTATTATACTTATTTAAAAAAACCCAGAAATTACACTTTGGCCAATTATGAGAAAATTTACAGTGCTATATTAATTCTTATCCCTACTTTTTTGTAATCATTTTTTCTGTATCTTTCAGAAGCCAACTAAGCAATCCTTTTTAGTTTAGGGGGAAATGTATTTTATCCAGACTAAAAAGTTCTAGAATGTATAGTCTTTGTTTGTGAGGAAAGTATTCTGACGTCCTGGGAATGATGGTCATCAATTTTTAAATAGTTTGCACCTTGTCCAAACATATTTCTTTTTGTTTAAATGAGAGATAATCATAAATGTATACAATTTCCTTCCAGATATGGTTATGGCAAACATGGGTATCTCAATATTGCCATTCATTGCATGCATTCCTCAGTTATTATTTCCCCTGAATTAACTGTTTGCTGATTCCATAGCTATAGGTCCAGTGGTGGGATTCAGCCAGTTTGCACCACTTCGGGAGAACCGGTTGTTAACTTTCTGAGCAACTTGGTGAACTGGTTGTTGGAAGAAATCATTAGGGCAGAGAACCGGTTGTTAAATTATTTGAATCCCACCACTGTATAGGTCCTGGGAGGCGAAGACAATTTATTTTCAGACATTAACCAGTGTGGGATCAGGGAGCATCACTCACCATTTGCTTTGCTTGAGATAGCTGCATTTTGCACTGACTAAAATCCTTGGCGTAATCAAATTGAGTAGAGAAAGTGGCTTGCTCAGCAATGCAATATTGAAATCCAAGCAGCAGTTGTATCCTGTTTTCAATGAATAAAAATCAATGTGCAAGTACCACTATCTACTCATCCTCTGATCAACAGAAAACTATATGGGCAAGAAATCTGTAGCCCCCATTCCCTGTGTTTCCTCTATTGTGTCGGTTCTGACTCACTGCTCAGTGATAAACCCTTTGATTTTCAAGTACAGCACATGCTAGGTAAATGGATCTCCCATCTCTGTTGTCTTCTTTTAAAAAATTAAACTGCATTGTTTTAATCATTAATAATAAGATGGTCTGAGCTTCTCTGAACCCATCTTTACCAGAAGAAAACTTTACCCACCATTTTCAAGGGATAACATTCTCTTGAGAAGAAAAGTCAAATGTTAATTTCTTTCTCAATAATTTCCAAAGATGCCTAGCAATCTTTATTATGGACATACAATAAAACTGTTTCCATTATAACCAAGTACTTCCCAGGACTTCAAGTATTACAGATAATGCTTTGTTATAACAATAGTGGTGATGATTCTATCTCATTTTCATTCATTAAAAAATACAAAACAGAATATGTGGGTCCAAGAGTACAACTGAAAATCGGGATAATTACACCCCACCCCACTCCATGCTTCATTGTTAATATGGGATGTGCAGATTGAAGAGAGTAAACCTTGGAATCTGAACTTGCTATGGTATTAAAAAAGTAATCATTAACTTATCAATTTGGCTAAAGAACCTAGTTTAAAATGGAATTTAATATGGGCACATATTCTCTCTCTCTCTATCTTCTCTCTTTCTCTCTATCCATTCATCAGTCAATCTGAAAGCCAAGTTAAAAGAGAAGATAATGGTTAAATGTGCTGGGTTAAAGTTCAGGTATTGAATTAGAGACCAGGAGACTATCAATTCCAGTCCCATTCTAGGCACAAAGTCTGGGGTGCCTTTGGGCCAGTCCCTCTAAGAAGGAGGCAAGGCACTTCTGAAAATCTTGCCAAAACAAACTCTGCAGGGAGTAGTGCAGGCAATCACCAAGTGTCAACATTCACTCAAAGGCATACAAAATAATTACATACAAGCGTATTTTTAATATTTTTAATACTTAATATTTCACATAATAAATAATAATAATTAATCCATGCTATACAGTTTAACATTTTGACTTCTACCAATGGAATAATTGTCCTCGGATCCTTAAAGGTAAAGGTAAAGGTTCCCCTCGCACATATGTGCTAGTCGTTCCTGCCTCTAGGGGGTGGTGAGCTGAAGAGCCAGCGCTGTTCGAAGATGTCTCCATGGTCATGTGGCCGGCATGACTAAATGCCAAAGGCACATGGAACACTATTACCTACCCACCAAAGGTGGTCCCTATTTTTCTACTTTCATTTTTTATGTGCTTTCGAACTGCTAGGTTGGCAGAAGCTGGGACAAGTAACGGGGCTCACCCCATTATGCGGCACTAGGGATTCGAACTGCTGAACTGCTGACCTTTCAATCGACAAGCTCAACGTCTTAGCCACTGAGTCACTGCGTCCCCTATCGTATCCTTAAGAGAACCCAAATAGTGAGCAAAGCCCCTTTTTTATAAATTGTCCTTGAAACAACATTCTACCCCTTCTGCATATCCCCAACCAATAGGGGCAACATCTGACAAACTTATTGTTGCAGCAGGAATGGGGCATATCTGGCTACAGGAATCTTTCTCCATTATCCCTGGCCTCTTCCAGTGCCCTTCCTTATTCACCTCATTTTGTTGTAATTCAAGTTAAAGAAGGGTTATTTTTTAGCAGCAAATGTAAAAAGTGACAGCATTCACGCAAGACCCTCTGACTACAATCCATAAACAAAAATAGCTTAATTAGCGGCTTTTCACATTTTCTTCTTTAAGAAGATCTGCTTATCTTTCATGAGGGCCTTGCGAGAGATTCTTTACCCTCCCCATGTGAAAGACAAAAAGTAGGAGGTCAAAATGACCAACAAATGACCAGTGGTGAACAAAAGTGCTTTCATGACCAGCTATAAATACCTCACAAGTGCAGACAGTATTTACAAGTTTAATTTTACTCCAAAAGAATAGTCTGAAAACAGGATGATTGAAAGGGAGTTGAATGGCTAGGACTTGCAAATAATAAAAGCAAAGGACTTTGGGGACAGAGAGAAGTCACAGTTATACCTTCTCTGAGTAGGACTGAGAGGAAGATCTTACTCCTGATCTCCTTTTTCACACATAAGAGTGAGAGTCTGCAGACAGACTTTCATTCCTTCCTTCCCTTCCATTAAGGCGTCGATCTATTTCCCTCTTGTAAGAAAAGACAGTGCAATGCCCCAGGGATCTCTTCTCAAGTGTTCATGCCAGTTTACATGGAATAACCTGGGCTAAACAAATTCTTGTGGTGTGTGCATGTACTGTATGTACTTGTAGGTATGTGTTCAAAAGTAATCTCTGTGCAACAGAATAGTTTGCTTGTGTGCATACATGCCAAGGGATGGGGGGGGGGGTTGATTTGTGTTATGAACAGGATACCTTATCTGACAGACTTAATTTCAATTATTAATCATTAAGTAATTTTGCTGTTTTGGCCTGGTTCTCTCTTTTCTGGCACTGTGGTCTCTGGCCCATGCATATAAATATACAGATATACTGTACATATACAAGTGAAGTTTATGCAGACATTTGATCAAGAGGATGGAATCTCTAGACTGGGTTCATCAGGGATGGGCAACTCCAGATGGCAACATGGGATGGTGGGGAACCTGGGTGGTGTACAGTATTTCTATAAGTGAATGTAGCCTCTTTTTCTGTCTAAAGTTTTGGGGAAATTTTACCTTAAACTCAAAGTAAATTTTTCTTGCAGGTATTATAGATATTTCAAAGTTTTACTAATTATCCTTAATCGGAGCTTGGAAGATGTTTCACATAATTGTTAAAAATTAACAGCAGTGAAAAAAGCTGACTCAATTCATTAAAACTCTCCCTTCCCATAAATGAGAAATTATAGTTATCTTAGCCATCTTTTATTGTCATGATTATTATTTTATGTCTTTATAATCCCTCCACACGTTTAGTTTCTCATGCAAAAGAATGGGAATTTAACTGTAATGCTCTTACACTTTGGCAACGTCTGAGAGTTTTGCCATTTTCAGAATGGCAGAGATCTTCTGGTAATAAAATTCTGCTTCCTCATTAGATAGCAGCAAGCCTGCAGCATGATGCCAGAGAAATTAACTAGAGGGATTCAAAATGTATGTTGGAAATGGGAACAAAATGAAGGGATCCTTTATCATGTGGACATGTAAAAAAGCTTTAAAAATGAATTCAAATACATATTTTGATACAATGGATTTAACAGATGAAAGCTTAATTGACATTGGAACTTCTCCTTTTAGCACTGATGGATATACACTTAGAAAATATTCATGAAATACCATTTCAATATATGATCACTGTGGTGAGATTATATGCACAAAGATGGAAAGATTTGTCATTGCCTACCATGAAGGAATGGTTGAAATTGACAGAACTTTCCGAAATGGCCAAACTGACTTCTTTGAGTTGCGAAAGATCATTATTGACATTTATCAATGACTGTGAACGGCTTAGGAGTTTTTGTATAAAAAAGAAAACAATTTCTTGATTTATGGTTTTGATTAGAAAGAATGGGTTATTGGAAGAAGGGAATTATGATCTATAGAGGCTATAGTTCTTAGTGAGAGAGGTTTGATTAGAATTGTATTATATCTGCTAGGAGGAAGATTTTAAAAAATCTTCATTATACATTCTTTACATGTATTTTCATGTTTTCTGCTGTTTTTTTTACTATTTTCTATGTCCTTTTTTCTTTATATATTTTTTTCTATTTCACATTGACTATATTTTTCTTTGAATGTTATTTCATATTCTATATGTAAAATCTTTCTCAACAAAAAAAATTTTTTTTTAAAATAGCAGTGAACGTCTTGCTTTAAAGGTGATTTTGGAAGATCAAAATTGAAACAGGCCAAGAACTTAGTGTGATATAGGTAGTAAGTATTGATAACAAATTGTGAAAACGTATGAAGAAACAAGTTCGAGGTTCAAAAGATTGCCCACTTCAGTCTTTTTCTAGATCCTTCCATCCTTGGGGTATCTACAGATATGCTTTGGAAGGTAGGGGGGAGCTTCAACTAATTCAAATACTGAGCCCTTGAAGAAAGAATAAAGTTGCAAAAGATTTTGTACTCCCTCAACAAGCATTTCATGGGAAAGCCATTTCAATAGATACAATAGGCCAAGACCTGGCATCTGGAAGGCTTAAGTCTGCTTACAGGTCCCCATATCTCTTTCTTGGCATCTGTAAAGCCTTCAGAATTGTCTGCAATTGTGCCACGGGACATTTTGAGCTGGGAAACACAAATACGGGTATATATTTTATTTGTTTATAAAACAAGACCTCTTCCTTCCAACTTCTTCCTACTCGTTCCCACAAAACAAAACAAAAAATTAAAATCCTGGTTCCATCCATTTTGTATTGTTAATCTACCTATTGGTGTCCTTCCAAATAAGCAGGACAACAGATCCCAGAGCTTGCAATCAACATGGAAAAAAGATATGGCCAGAAATAGTCAGAACCCAGTATTTCTGTAGGGGGTATCCTATCAATGACATTACAATCATAGCCCATTACAACTTTATGCAGTAGGTTCCTGCAAGACTTAAAAGTTATGACAAAACTGTTGTCATGTATTAGTTGTCGCAGTCAAAATACAAAACTGAACCCAGAATTTTCATAAATAATGAAGCTCAGTGGCAAGATGTTGTAAAAGCAGATGTTCTGATAGGCAAAGCCTAGTATGATCTACTTTGTTCAACATTAAGTCCAGCTATGAAGATAGATGGTGGGGAAAAGCCCTTATCACAAAGGATGTGTGCCAAGATTGCTGGGTTTAGTATTTATTACCCAAAGTATGAACTGAAAAGGACAAGAGTTATCCTGTTTGTATGTAGCATCCATAGGAGGTAATAGGAGTAGACATTAACAATTAGTTGACAGTGTATCCTTGATGCAAACAAAACTAGAGGTGGATCCTGAAAGAGAATGGAATGAGTTTCAGGAATGCAATTATTTACACTACTCTTCCTTTTTTAAAATGGGAATTTCACCCTTAAAAAAAAAGGTTCCTCCTCAATCCTTTATTCTGAAACCAGGGTAATAAGTACAGTACAGGTTTGTTGGGAAAGAGTGGACAAATTACAATTTTACTGCTGAAAAGGGGCTGAGTTTCATATAGCACTAAACCAGAAGTTATTAATATATGACTGCAGGGGGAAACCGTATTTCTCTCTATATTTAAATTAACCGTATTTAATTTTAATCACATGTTAATGAAAACAAAAGTTCAGTTTAAGTCCTTACATCTGGCATGCCATTCAAAAGTGTATTATTTCCATTGGCCTGGAAATAATTATGTCCAATCCTAATTCTATATCTTTTTTTTCTTTTCAACATAATTTTTATGTTTCTTCTTTCACATTTAAAAATGAAAATGAAAACCAGGATCAATATTAAAAAAATTCATTTCATGCATTTTCCACCGCCTTTCCTTTCAGGTTCCAGACTGTATTTTCTTTGCAATTCCTTGTGGCTAACAAAAATGAATGGACACGCCATCCCTGCTCCCCACCCCCAGTCATGCGGCCACGTATTGGGCAGGCCAGCTTTACAATTCATCATAGCATTCCAGAAGAGCTTTAAACCATGTTCAAAAGTCAGCCACACAATAGTCAGCTGATAGGTGCAAGGGGAGTTGTGGAAAGAAAGACATTCTCTATCTTTTGCTTCACCAGCACTTCTGATCCACTGCTCAACACGCTGATTCCAGTGTCCAAGCTGGAGATAAATCTAAGACCAATTTGTATGGGGGGCAGCCAGTTTGAAAGAAATGGACTGTTTTGCTCTCCAAAGCAGAATGGCCATGGATGATAGTGCCCAGAAACCAGAATTAGGACAAGGCCCACCCCACCCTGAACAGTCCGAGGGATGATTGGTAGGTGAAGCATGTCAAGATATGCTGCCTGCAAAACTTCAACACCAGATTAGTTACAGACAAGTTTACATTACCTGAGGCATAAATTGAGAATGAGGTGAAGGCATGTCATGTTGACAGAGCAGAAAAAAAGAGGTTGCTGAGACGTGTTCATGCTGACATTGGTGCAAGTGACAAAAGGGCCTAGGCCCTAGGGCAAAATCCTTTCAATTCTAGGTTGGAAACTGAGTTTGCCTTTGGTATTATTTAAGACTTCAAAGACATTGCAAAATTGTATCTGCTGGCCTTTCCTATTCTAATGAGATCCAGGTGTCTTCATCGGTCTCTTCATAGTTCTCAGCCAACATGCCCAATTCCAATCCTGTTTGGAAATTACAATAATTGTAGTCCAATCTGTCTGGAAGGAAAGTGTGCTCAGTAAATACACTGATGTATTTACTGAGCAATTAAAATAAATGTATGAGATGGTGCCATCTGGCGGGAAATACCAAGAACTGAATTGTCAATATTTTTAAAAGAGGCTTTATCCCTTTGCATATTAGAAAATCAGAGAAAAGCAGTGAAAAATCACCTTGAAACTACACTGCAACATGCATATGGGAAAACAAAACAGATGGATATGATATCCAAAGAAGTAGAGTAGCAAGGCTTCCCATTCTTCTGGAAAGACACATCATGGGGGGAAATAGTCTTCAGGATAACTTCCCCACCCCCTATGCAAACAATGGATTTTCAATCACATGTGCATCCCTCACCTCAGAGGGATTGTGAAGCTTTTCTTATGGCCCTCTTGGCAGGTGAAAGCAAAATTGTAATTGTGTCGTCAATCACTGTCATAACACTGTGGCACATCCATTAGAGAGGCTAAAGGCACGTTGGCAATGCTGAGAGCACATCTGCCAGTTGCACAGAAAAATGTGCAGCTGCTGTGATAAATGCTTGGGCAGTTCTGCACAACATTTGGGAGGCACAGCGCTCTGCACCGAACCGCAGTCTTCTATGGTAGGATGATTTTATCCTGCAGGATCAGCAAAGTGGCACTGACAGAAATTTAGTGGAGGGTAAGAAGCCTCAAGGTGCAATTGCTGATTTGTTGTTTGGCAATCCCTGAAAATATTCTGTTAATGATAAGGAGGGGAGGCTCCTGCTGAAGGGGCAGTCCCCTTTGTTATCTTCACATGATAAAGGAACTCTGGGTCACAGTAGGAATGGGGAGGCCTAACTGAAGATTTGCAAAATCTCGGCATTTCTTGAGAAGCAAAAGGCTCATCTACAGGGGGGAAATAAATGTGAGCCTGGGAGAATATGTCTTTGTGGCTGGCTTGCTACCTTTCCTGGGTCTCAAAATTCAAGGAGGAGCTCAAATCTCCAATTCACATTGCAAATGAAAGAAGAAATAAACAAACAGACATTTTAAACCATTAGTGCAGTAGAGAAATGAGGGATTGCCCAAATCTGTATAAGAAGCACTGGGTTTTTCTTCCATGAGAAAGGAACATGGCTCGTGGTTACATTAGAGCTGGTAAGCAAATTGCTGAGAGGGGCAAAATGTGTCATGTGACGCCATTTGCTGTCACAGAAGGTGGGTAACACAGCATGTCAGTAATCCCGAGTGCTCCCATTTAATGGTGGACAATCTGTAATAGAGCACAAACATAAATATGGGTGGAATTCAATACTTATTTGCATTGAGTGTATTTGAACATCTCTACGTATTCAGCAGTGAATGAATAAGCAATATTGAGCATAAATAAATAAATAAATCTATCTTGCTTCCACCTTGAAGCCTGCCACATATGTTGTGCATATTATTACTTCGACATTCATGCTGTATGTAAATATTTGTATATATATATATGTATATGTATTTATTAATTTAATTTAATTTGTATACCGCCCTTCTCCCAAATGGGACTCAGGGCGATGAACAGCCAAAATTAAAATACATATAAATACAAAAGTTAAGATAATTAAAAATACATTAAATCAATCGGCCTCCCAATTTAAAACCCTGAATCTTATAAAATTTAAAATCCCACTAAAAAACTGTTTAGGCTAGGCCCGCTTGATAGAATAAATATGTCTTCAGGGCCTTACGGAAGGTCCGGAGGTCCGGGATCAGTCGTATTCCGGGAGGTAGCTCATTCCACAGGGCGGGTGCTCCCACAGAGAAGGTATATGTGTATGTATATGTGTGCGTGCATGCATGTGTTCATTAACATGGAGAAATATATGTGTAATGTTTGTGTGCTTAATTCTATGGATATGTATATCACATGAACATATACACATCTATATTCACCACAAGCACCTCAATCAAGGTCACCCTTTATGTCCCCTGTGGACTGTATTCCACTCATAACTAGTTTGTATAGTTATGTAAAACTCCTAATCTCTCCTGCAGCAAAATATGGTGTTGCGCATCACTTGGACGTGATGCCCAATCCCAAAGATCTCATAGGGATTATACAGGTGTTGCTCCAGCGTGTAACTCAGATCAACAAAAGAAATACTAATAAATAACTCTCCTGTGGGTCTTGAAAGGGTACCTACAACTAATTAAGAGGGAATGCAAACTAAGATGTGATAAAAAAAATGTGAACACAGACTTGGGAAGCAGGCTCAGACCTGGTTGTGTATCCCTTTGGCTTCCAAATCTTGGTTCAAGGGAATGGTCTTTCTTTGTTCTCTGCTCTCCACCTCTCTAGTTCATGTTCCACTCCTGGTTCCTTAATATCTGCCTATTTATAAGGACAAATGGTGTTACATAGTAAGTATGGTTGGTATACTTGGAATGTTTTGCATCCCCCTTCCAGGACGACTGGTTTTGCATTATGGGACAGGAACTTATCACCATAATTGTTTGGTGGAACCTGCTGGGCATGATCAAAATCTTTGTCTTGCAATAGCACATCTGCATCCTCTTCCTCCTCCCCAAACTCAGGCACATCCTCTTGCATTTCCTCCAGATAGATCTTACCTTCTATATTCTGTAAACATTGGGGAAGAGAAAGAGGTTGAATTATGCACCATGCTTCCATACAATGTGCACAAGGTTTCTTCCTTCCTGCAGTCATCAGCAGTGATGTCAAATAGTGTGGTTCATGACTGAAGCACATGTGTGCTCACCTTCCACCTTTGCTATCCTGCCAAACATATATCATATGTTAACATTGCACTTTTACTTTCTGGGACCTCCTAGCAGTTTCTGGTTGAATCAAAGTGCCTACGTTCACCCGTTATCATAGGCAAACCATTGTAGTAGAAGCATAATAGTACAGCTATGTACAGAAGATCCTCTGATTTCCCATAGTTCCCTGCAGCCCTGGGATCTTACCAGGCCTCTTATTAAATTTGCTTACCTGATTCCTAGTTGCTTTGCTTTTGGGTGGGTCAGATGAGGCAAGGATTGCACCATATGGCTATTCCACCTGCTTTTTCCAAGGAAGTCTTTCATTAAAAACATAGGAAAAGCTTCAGGAATCATACCCTTGGGGAAGAGCTTTCTTGGAATAAGTAATTGGTGATCACGAAACAGATGATGTCCACTACATCTTCTGAAAGAACCCATGAAAGAGGAGTGACAAGGAAGCTTTGGTTAGCGAAAAATAAGTCTGATACTGACATTTGGCAAACAGACACCAATCTAAAACCGTAAACTTCATAATCCCCAATATTGTTGTGTGATGGTGTCCATGCTCTCAGAATTGTTCTGCAATTTTCTCAAAGATTTCTAAAGTCCAATGGAATAACTTCAGCTCCCTCTGTATTCTTTTCCTTCAGTTTTCCAGAAGAACAATTATTCCATTAATTTTCCAAGTCCTTCCCTGTTGGCATTTCGTTGGCTGCTTTCCTTGCTTGGTCATGTTTAGAAAGATTATCTTTAACAAAGACACAAAAAAGTAGGCATGTGAGTGATCAAGATAGTGAGGGATGAAGGAATCTATTTCTTACTTTGTGCCTAGCATCCAGAAATAGTTGGTGGGCAGCCCTGGAAAACACACGCACCTGAACAGACTTTTTTGGCTTGGGAGTGACAATAGCAATCACCACAATGCCGAATGATAGCAAAGTCAGATTGGGGAGAGCAAAATTGTGCTGCCCCATCACTTCCAAGGGTGACATGGATAACTATGGTGTGTTGTACAAACATCTATGGGAACCAGAGCAGCATAAGATTGATCCCAGAAACACTGACCAGTCAAGAGTAATAGTTGTAGCAATCTTATGACAGTCTACAAAAGTAATAAAAGCAAGAAACCTCTGGGCCATACAAAACTTCTTGTCAACAGAAACAGTGATAAACTTGTAATGCACTCATAGGGACCTAGCTAGCAAGAGACACCAATGCAGGGGTGAAATGCTCCCAGTTCGGACCAGATCACCCGATCCGGTAGCAATGGCGGGTGGTGGTTTGGAGAACCGGTAGCAAAAATCCCTGCCCGCCCCCCCATGCTCAGCTGAGTCGCAGGATCATCAGAGGCTTTTTTTTTTTACTTTTCAAAGCATTTTTTCTACAACCTCTTCCAACGAAAAAATGCTTTTAAAAGTTTTTTTAAAAAAGCCTCTGATGATCGCACGGCTCAGTTGGGATCCTCAGAGGCTTTTCAAAGCATTTTTTTCTGCAACCTCTTGGCTGAAGAGGTGGTTAAAAAAATGCTTTGAAAAGTCTCTGACAATCCCAGCTGAGTTGCCTGAATGGCAGAGAGGCATTTTTTAAAAAGCCTCTCTGACGATCCCAGCTGAGTTTCTTGATCACCAGAGGCTTTTCAAAGCATTAGAAAAAATGCTTTGAAAAGTTAAAAAAAAAAAGTTGGCCATGCCCACCCAGTCACATTACCCCCCCACACACACACACACCAAGCTACACCCACAGAACCAGTAGTAACACTTTTTACATTTCACTCCTGCACCAATGTAAATCAACCCTCTGTGTAACATATGTCTACCTGCCAAATAATGACCCTAGGATTCTTTTCAAGAATATGAAAAGACTTGGCTAGCATGATACAAAATGCCAGTCAGGAATTGCAGAGACAAATGCCTCTGCAGAAACCAAATGTCCAGTTTCTTGAGTAGCCAAATCCAAAATGGCTGCAGAGGGCAATGATCTTCAACCAAATGGAGGGGATAAAGCCTAAAGTAACAAATGGAAGCTGTATAGATCTCAACTTCTAAGCACATCAATCTATTAAGGGTCAATTTGGTTCATTAAATTATGCTTATGGCACAAGCCCTGTTAGAAAAAGAGGGGAAAAGCTACTTTAAACCAGAAGAGTTAAGGAGGATTTTAGGTTCCCTTGGTTACCGTAGCATGTAAGAAAAAGCCAAAGCAAACACCAATTCTACCTGTTCCTCAACCACTTGCCATGCGTGTAATTAGAGGGAAACCAGATATCTTTGATCTTTGTATCAAAATACAATGGAAATTCAACATCATAAGCATGGTAGTCCCAAAGGTGCTTTTTCAAGAGGCAACTGGACTTTCTGGTTTTTCTTTGAAAACATGTCACTTCTCATTCAAGAAGCTTCTTCAGCTCCATAGACATAAGCATGGTACTTTGCAACTCGATCCAATTACCAAAATAAGACTTTACAGATATGTATGTACAGAGAACAGTTTCTCTAATAGTTTTCCATAGAGCACAGTTCTAGCTTTTGAAAAATACTGCATCGATATCACAAAGCCAAGCTAAGGTCAACTATTGTTTACAGGTTGAAGGTGCCCAGCTTCTACATTAGCAATAAAGAGTATCTCCTTTTAAGACTGGTTGCAAATATTTGCTGTATTAATAATTGTTTATTGAAAATGAAATCCTTCTAGAGGGGGAATGGCAATGAAAAAGAGAAGTAGCTCTTGTGGAAATACCATTCCATGAGGAAATAGCTTTAAAACAGTGGTGAGGGAATAGCAATAAAAACAAAAAAAGCATTCAGAGAGGGCAACCTGAGGGCTACAGTCTGATGAGCCAAGGTGGCGCAGTGGTTAGAGTGCAGTACTGCAGGCTACTTCAGCTGACTGCTAGCTGCAGTTCGGCAGTTCAAATCTCAACGGCTCAAGGTTGACTCAGCCTTCCATCTTTCCGAGGTGGGTAAAATGAGGATCCAGATTGTTGGGGGCAATATGTTGACTCTGTAAACTGCTTAGAGAGGGCTGTAAAAGCACCATCAAGCGGTATATAAGTCTAAGCGCTATTGCTATTGCTACAGTCAATGGGAAGTCGCAATACAGATGAAGAAGCAATCCTTAGGGAAAGGTGACTCAACAGGGAAACAGCAGTTGAGGGGCCAGCAATGAAAGTCCCACAAAGCACTCAATGGGGAAGTACCAGTCACTTGGGAAGGAGCTTTTAAGAGAATATAATCCTTTTGAGAGAACAGCAATGAAAAGAATGATAGCATTTACAAACCACTCAGCAGGGGATGTAAGAGTAAATGGGAAATGGCAATGAAGGAGCAATATAGCCTTCACAGGAAAACAGCTTTTAAGCAGCCCTGAAGGAACCACCCTTGTGGATTAGCAGCAGTATTTAGAGAAAAGAAGGCAAGCTCTGTAGGAGCCCTTCTATTAGAGAGGGAGGGAGGGAGGGAGAGAGAGAGAGAATGAATGTGTTAGATTCAGGAATCACCAGGAAAGACAAGAAAAAAAGGAAAGGGGGACCTGAAAAGCAGTCTATATGTAACAAATGAGGGGAGGTGATAGAAAATAGATGAGGGAAAAAGAACTAGCAGCTGAGAAACTTACTGAGATGTAAAGATTGATAATAGGGAGGAGAAGGAGGAGGAGGGAGGAGTTGTTGTTCTCAAGCGCTGGAGCCAGACAAAGCATTAGTAAATTTTGAAAGGAGGAATTGTGGGGGAGGGTGTCATGGTCACCAATGTTTTTCAGCTGAATCACCTCAAAAAACAAAACAAAACAAAAAAGCCTCCTTGGCTTTCAGAAGCCATGGTTTTTCTAGAGTTGGAACTCAGACAGTTCAGAGAGTGGAAACTGATCTCCTGCTCCTGTGTCTGGGCTGAACCCAGCAAATCTTCTAGGCTATGAAGCCCAACTCAGGCAAGATTGCTTCAAGGACCCAGCAACAATGTTCTTCTGAGGTCTGAGGAGTCAACATATGAAGGCCCAACAGCCTCCATAGACTGAAAGTACAAGCCAAGCTTAATAAAGAGCCCTGACAGACCTCTGTCCACTTTGTGGTCATACTGGCTAGGATTAAACCTAGTCTGCTAAGGAAACCATGCCTCAAGTGGTTCCAAAATTGGGGAGGAGAGAGAGAAGTGGTCAGAGCTGGTTTCTCTTTGGATGACTTCAGTTATTCACAGAAAGAGAAGATTAAGATGAGATTTCTTTTACCGGCTGACTGGCCAAAAAATCAGAGATTGTATACTGTGCTCTATCTACCCAAAGGAATCATCCATTCCTTTGGGGCAGGTTCACAAAAGATTTCCCTTATCTGCCTGTAAAAGATGCCCTTCCTCCAGAGTGAGTAGCACTGATGAGATTTGTAATCCAGTCAATAGAAGGTCAATGTGTTTCCTACTTATCTTCCCATAATTCAAGTTTTATCCCTAAAGGTAGCACTGTCATAATAGATGACCAAAAGGTCATATGTACAGAAGAAGCTGGAAGAAAGATTGAGAGTTAGGCAATAAATGACTTTCTATGCATGTATGTATTTACTCAATGGAGCCACCTGTCTCACCACAACAACTCTAGAGGAATGACAATTAAAATTTAAAAAACAAATACAATAAAATAAAATATTGAAACCTATAAGAGCAACTAAGGTAAACCAGTTTGCTGCACATGAGCAATTTAATGTGATCCAACTAGCAATCTGAACCCCATGCCTGGGAACATATCCAGGTCTTCAAGGATCTGCATAATATATCACATGCTAAAAGATAGGTACATCTCTTTTTTTTTCTTGAGATAGGCTTACTTTATAAGATTGGCCATTTTTCACTTTTCTCTTACTATCTAGCAAAAATGTTTCCATTTGTAAAAAAGTAAACATTTAAAACAATGGATAAAAATATTGAACTTCACTTATGCTATCCACAACTCTCAAGATTATGAATGTAGTATTATGCATCACACCAGAAGTCACCAGTCAGAGAAAATTAAACCTGTTTTAGCCATCTTTGAAAAGTTGTGTCAGGATATGTTCCCCACTTCTGAGGACGAGTCTGGATAGTGGATGTGGAAGGACTAGGAGACAGCAGAATAAAACAAAAGTACAGGAGATGATAACAAAATAAAAGGCCTGTAAATAGAACAACTGTAGCAAAAGAAAGCAAATGTAGAACTAATTGTAATAGGCACCTTGGGTGTAATCCCTAAAACAACTGGAGCATATTTGAACACTGTTGGCATTGACAAAATCACCATCAGTCAATTGCAAAAGGCAGCTTTACTCAAAATAGCTTACATCCTGTGACGATACTTTAGCATAATCAAACATTCACATCAACCTACCCTGGGTCCTTGGGAAGGAAGCAATATAATACGTGGAAAAAGTGCCAAATCCAGTCTAAACATCTGGTTGATTTTGTGACACGTCATAATAATAATAATTTCCTCTCTGTTGCTGGTGTGAGCGTGATGTTTCTTTTTTTAAAAAAAATTTTTTTTTATTATAAACATAGTTAAAAAGACATACATAGACATACAACATATACAAAAAATGTTTCATTGGTATGTTTATGGGAACACCCCGCAAAGCACCTCCTCTAACTTCCACACTGATCAAATTGCCTCACCTTGCAGAACTCATAACTACTTGTATGTAAACATGGCTCAAGGCATGGTGAATAAACAAATGGGAGGGGGAGAGGTGGCTGGAGGAGCAAGAGAATTGACAGAATAAAAGAGAACAAGCAAGGATAGTCGATGCTGAATTGACTACCATAGTCAATCATAGAGGATTGACTCATAAGCACAGAGAAAGAGGAAACCCTTTGGTAGCATTTGGTAATGAGAAGAAAATGACAGCTAGGAACATGGAACATTACATGGCTTTAATTGTTGCCTGAAATTGTTCACATTGGTTTGCAAATGTTCTGGTATTCTTGTATCTCCACTGCAAACAGAAAATGGGAAAGTATAACAGCAAAGTAGCATGAGATAGCATAACTGACTAACTGAAGGATCTTCAAATGCATGCATCAGAAATGTAAGCAGCTTTCAATATTTGTCTTGAAACATAAATTGCTCCAATCTGCCTCAGTCTTTACTGATGTTAGGAATAAACCAGCATTAAACAGCTAATTTGAATGTAGGCATATATGACTCAAGGACTCCACAGTATCTA
The DNA here is from genome assembly GCA_012654045.1 of Ptyas mucosa. NCBI lineage: Eukaryota > Metazoa > Chordata > Lepidosauria > Squamata > Colubridae > Ptyas > Ptyas mucosa. The sequence continues at coordinate 5,066,590 of WNWU01000012.1, read as the reverse complement.
TGTTGGAGAGATATTACTTGGAACTCCATCATTTATTATGCAATTACGAACGTGCCTTGAACACAATATGCTACGATGCATAAATAGGGTGTATGACCTGTGTCCTGATTTGGCAATCACAGCCTTTTCAAAACAAGATTGGGAAGTGTGAGACAAAGCATACGGCTGGACATAATGTGCTGCATTGAGAGGCTGTAGATCTCAATGCTTCATTCTCAATGGGGATGCAACGGATCTCAAATCCGCACTCAAGGGTTGGCAGAGAGGAGCTGAGGACATGATTTAGGTAGATAAATCACTTTTACTGCAAATACAAGAAGCTATAATCATGAAGGAGGACAGCCACTGTAGAATTATTATGCCTACTATTTATAACATCCTTAGATTTACATTTTTGGTTTCTTACTTTCCTGGCTCTGCTATGGATGTAGAGGACATCACTATTATATTCTCATAATAGTCTGGTCTGGTGTCAAGTTCTGCTCCTGCTTGCCAGCTTCCCGCTTCACAGAGGAGATTCTCTAGGAGAGCCAGCTTCAGGGGGTGGGCTTTCATTGCAAGCTTGGTTTCACTAGCTTGTTATTTCCCAACATGCATTGGAAATAATCAGCAGACAGAAAGATTTAGGGGGGGAGTGTTCTTTTTACTTGTTTTTTTTTCCCTCTCTTCGACAACCAAAATGTGAATATGATTAAAATATTAAAAGCATTAAAAGCCCAATAAAACAAAGCAACGAATATGCACAGAAAGATAAAAAGATGGGAAACCATTTGAATCATTTTACATAACTACAATTCAGATGCAATAATTACATCTATGCAAGCATTACTATGACTCAATTTTCAAACATTAACCCTTGATCACGTGGAATTGCACTGTTCAGTTAATTCCTTTCCACCAAAAAGATTCAGTTCAGTGGCTGAAAGTGGAGAGATTTCCTTGACTCAGTCTTCCGGTATATAAGCGACTTTCCAGGAACACAGGGTAATCATTCTGCTGACAGCCTAAGCACAAGTTCAGAGCTAATCCTACATGGACCAAATCCAGATTTTTGAACTATAATTAACAGCACATAAACATCAGTGAATCTGAACTTTCTCCCAGTCAATAAGGAACTACAACTACAGGTAGTCCTCATTTAGCAATCATAACCAGAACACAAACACAAGTCAGGCATTAAGTGAAGTGGTTAGTAAGTGAAACTGTTGACTGCTTATGATCTTCAGTTTTCCTTTACTTTACAGACATATGAAGGTTGTAAATGTGAGGATTACTTTCTCATCATCACTGTAATTGTGAACAACCGCTGAATGAAGCAGTCGCTAAAGAGGAGTTCCTGTATACAGGATCAAATTATATATGCCTTCAAAAAGTATTGCTTTTCCAACATAAAGACTACAACCAACCCTTTGTGAACATCCACTGAGGACTCTAGTAAGCCCCCCCCCTTTTTAATTTATTTTATTTTTTGCTGAATTGGGGGAGTGGGGCACCCAGCACCTTTGTAACAAACCAACCCCACAATATTGGTGTTTTAGGATAGTGTTGAGTTATCTCAATTAACATGAAAGCTGCTAAAACTGTGTACTAGTTGTAGTTTCTGATTAGCATTAAACCCAAGTTTGTACAAGCTAGAGCAGTGATGGCTAACCTTTTCTGGACCGAGTGTCCAAAGTGCACATGTGCGCACGTGAATGCGCATTCGCGTGCTCGAACCACCAAAATGCAATGCACGTGTGCCTCCCACGCATGTGCCTCCCCATGCATACACATGTGGCCCCTGCCCCCGTGCCGGCATGCACGGCCCCCCTCCACACCACAGCCCCCTGCACACGCCTTGCTCCCTCTGCGCAGCACAGACCCGATGACTAGCTGGTCGGCGTGAGGCATGTGCACATGCGTGGCAGAGCTGAACTGGGGCGATGGCTTGTGTGCCCACAGAAAGGGTTCTGCGTGTCATCTGTGGCACGCAAGCCATAGGTTCACCATCACAGAGCTAGAGCATCATGGTAGCTTCATACCAAGTCTGAGACTGAAATGCAGAAGAAGTACTTTCACTTTTAAGTGGGAGATAATAAGTCAAATTGATAGTGCCAAGATTCTCTACAGCCTCACAATCAAGTTGCTTGTAGATTGGCATGTTAACCAAACACTGTTGAAGAAAAACTCTTGCTGGCTCCTATTACTTGGCAAGCACAGTGCCTATTTTTTTCAGATTTCCCCCTATATCTGTGCAATTACTTACAGGCTAGTATTTACCTTGCAGTGTTTTAAAAAATATTGACCTTCAAGTGCTCATTTTATTTTCTGTTCCTCTATCCCACCCCAAACCAATACTGAACAGCTGCAAGTCTCTTCTCTTCTCCAAGACATTTCACAGCTGGAATGACCAACCCTAGGTTCTTCCTCCTAATTACTTTCTCTGTTTGTAGTAGCAGGTGCAATGCCAGATGTGTTCAAAGAGGAAGGATTCAAGACTGCAACCCATCATTTCAGGAATACTCCTCAGGAACATCTCCAGAAGAGCCTCAACACACTTTAAGAGGTCTTCGACAGTTTCATTTGCAAAATATACTTATGTTCTGCTGTGTGACCATAACAGATCTCTGAACTGAAAAATCTGTAGATGCAACCAAAATCTGAATTGGCAGAATTAGTCTCATCCTTTAATCTGTTTCTACACTGCCATTTTTTGCTGAATTGATCCATTCTCTCTTCCTGAAGAAACTTTTATTTTAAGGCTCAATCACCCTTAAGACAAGCTTGATTCTGGTGTGTCCATTAACATCTAATTTCAATTTCAATTTCAAACCTTTATTGTCAACGCACATGTGTACAGTGAGATTGGCTGAGCCTCTCACTTAGTGCACCCCAACCCCAACACAGTACATCTCAATAACTCACAGTGAAAGAAAGAAAACCTCTAACCCAGTAAATCATACTAACACACAATCCTCTATACATATACATGTGCATAACATTACATTATAATATATTGCGCCAATATGAGCATGTTGCACGTTGCACTGGCCCTGCAAGTCTATCATGCTACATACTTATGTTATGTGGCATTCAGGAGTCTGACAGATAAACAGCTGTCTTCAGCCTGTTCGTACGACTGGCTATGCTTCTATATCTCCTGCCCGATGGTAGGAAAGTGTCACTGTTTCCTTGACAGAAATATTTGCCATTGCCTTCTTTTGGGATCTTATGACTTCCCAATCTGGCCTATAGCCTGATATCCATCTAAGTCACTCCTTAGCTTTTTTCAAGATCAGCTAAAATTTACTAATGACTTTCTATCGTTGCTCTGTGTTCTCTTCCTTGGTAATTAAGCAGCTAGTAAGCTAGAATGGAGAATTTCTCAAGCCTTTCCATTTTCAATAACTAGGCTGAGATATAAGCCTATAATTGAAGCTGGAGCTTCAAAAATCATTAAGAGGCCTCTAATAAACCATTAGCAGAATCAGATTGGTTAGTGGTTAAGGCATCAGGCTAGAAACCAGAAGACTGAGTTCTAATCCCTCCTTAGGCACAAAGGCACCTTAAGTCAGTCACTCTCTCTTGAGAGTGGCCATCAAAAAATCAAAATACTGACTCAAAAGCGTGAAAAATAAAATAATAGAATAAACTAAAACGTTGAAAGAACTGTATCATTCTGAGTCAGCTTGGAAGCCAGAGAGAATTGCTCCACTATGGTCAATACCCAAAATAAATGTAGTCCAATTAAATAATAGGTTGCACAAAATGATAAAAATATAACTGTGATGATCGCCAGCCCAAACAAGCAGCTGACGCTGGATCAGAGATGTTTTCTTTTTATCTGCACAGAGGGGAGTCTGAGCTGGGTTTGGAAAATATGGACAGAAGCCAATGCTGGGAAGCCGGAAGAGGAGGCCTTTTGTGCAGCAGGTCTCACTTCCTCAGTCTTTGATGAAAGAGGGTATTCTGTGGTAGAGGATGCGGGACTAGGCCTGAAAGACCAAAGACCTGAAGTTTCACCCTCTTCCAGAAATACACAAAGGCTGTTCAGCATTGATGGTTTCATCATCCATCTTAGCCATTTCCAGTTGCTAATCAACCCCATTCTCCTGCCTCACACCCAGGGTGAACGGGCCCATTGTTGTGAATCACAATTGTCACTCTAGAGGGACTTGATAGCGGATGCTGCATTTTATCCTGAAGATGTGCTTGTAGAAATAAACCAGATGTATTCCTAGGAGCAAACTGAGCATATGTTTGTGGCAATTCACTATTTCTTTTATCTTTTATATCTCCAAGCCCGGCAAAGAAAGAGGAACAGGAAAAGAGAGAGTTTGGTTCCAATATTTCAATCTTTTGTTTACAAGGAAAACCTGGGTTTTGTACTCAATCTGGTTTTGAAAAGATTTATTTGTACTTGGGCAGTATTATATTACATCACTTTTATTTGCATATGGGTATATTCTGAACTAAATTCTCTTACGGCTTTTCATTTTTCATGCAGTGTAATGCATCATCTAAGACTAGCCTCTTCATCAGCCTTCAGTTTAATTATTTTCCTGTGAGAATTCAGGAAGAAAATAAATGGGTTTTTAATGAGAACAATGAACCATTTTCATTTGATGTTTGGAATTTTAGAAGACAAGAGCTTTGTTAACCGTTACTCATGAACACATTTCTTTCTGCTTCTTCAGAAAGTCAACATGCAGGGACAGGAAAAGGTTTCTGCATAAAAGATAGTTACAGTAGACAGATTCTTTTAAAACAGCCATCAGGAAATGTAAATATAGCCACCCAAATCTTATTAAATGCCAGGGTTATCCATAGGGTCTGATGAAAAAAAAATTAGTTAGGACAAGGAGATTGAATTTCTGCTTGTTTTTTTTTACATGTGATCCATGTAAAAAGCAGGCAGAATTTCAATCACCCTTGATTTTTTTGATTACATACCACAGCCAACCCTGACGACAATCCCTCAAATAAGCAGATCCAGAGCTATATAGGGCCTTAAAAATTATAAGCAGCATCAAAATTATAATCAGCAACCCAGAAGTTGACTGGCAACCAGTGCAGTTCCCAAACAGTGACATCATCCAATAATATACAGTATTTAATTGCCTGGCTCATTCATTCTGTAGCTTCCAAATGCTCTTCCACAACAGCCATACTTATAGCTCATCCCAATGGGAGGTGACTAGGAAATACTGTAAATAGTGATTGTGAACAAAGTCTCCCAGTTCAGGAATAGAGCAATTGGTATACACACTACAGCTATGCAAAAGCTCTCCTAGCCAGAGTTGTAGGAGTTGTAAATCTAAAGGAAACCTCAAATTGCAGCCATTTCTGAATGGAAGTACAACCCCAGAATCAAAAATGAACTTCCTTGGAATCCATAAACCAAAAGCTGCTTTTCTTGGAAGGATTCATTCAGAGTCTGCTCTTCCCTATCCAAACCTGATAGAGTCCAGGCTCTGGGTCAACATTTCCACCTCACCACCACTTCAACCTAGTGACAAGATATATAATTGGCAATCATTGATGATTTCCAATTGGCAATTGGTTGAAGATAATGAACCTAATGCCAATGGATGCCCTACCCCAGCATTGTCTTATAACTTAAAATAGAATGGAGACACTCACAAGGCTTCCACACAGTAGAAATCTCACAGCACCAACAAATGGAACTACCTTTAGTAAGGAGAATCATAGCAGATGGTCCCTTGGAGATGGTTCAGAAGAATATCATGGTAAGAGACTAAGGGGGACCATGGTGGTATAGTCCTACTACCTGTTAGCCCGAAAACCCAGATGGCAGATTTTTGAGAAAGAAACATTTCTGAACTCTTTCCGTAGAGCAGCTCCCAGATTGATGATGATGTAGCCCAGTAACTAACCTGTCCCAGGTTACATTTGTGGTCCGAGATGAAGAACTTACTTTGGAAAGAGGAAAGTGTGAACCAGGTATTACACATCGGTCACACAAGAAGAGCACGGTATCCAAAAAGAGAAGCCACCTTCTGGTTGGTGATTCAATTGTAAGGGATGCAAATTTAGGAAAAGATATGGATGTTTTGAAAGAGGTCAGGTGTCTGCCTGGTGCTACTGCCAAGAGGCGTATTCTTAAGATAGTCAAGTATGCCAGTAATGACTATGATGTTGATGGTATTATAGATCTTGGCACAAATGATCTGTCCCAAAAGGATGTACTTTCTGTGCAGAATGAATTCCAGAGCTTGGGATATGAACTTAGTAGTATAGGTTGTAAGCTTATCTTTTCAGAGGTTTTACCAGTATATAAGGAACAAAAAGGGAAAGGCCAGCGTGTAGCAGAATTTAATGTGTGGCTAAAGGAGTGGTGTAAAAGGGAAGGATTTGGTTTTATTAGTCATGATGTCTGCAGCTGGTCCAATGAAAAACTGTACAAAAGAGATGGATTGCATCCATCAAAGAAAGGGACTGAGTTACTTAGCATTAAATTCACAGCTTTTCTGGAAAAACATTTAAACTGAACAGCAGGGACAGAAAATTAATTGATACAGAACATTTCTGTCCCCAACAATCCAAAATTAATAGGGTTATCAGTGCATGTAACATAGATGTCTGTGCGGGTAAGATTATCAGCCCTGCTGTCAAGCAAAACCAAGCATTTAGTAGTGAATGCCATATCATGTGCACTAATCAAACAGGTGGCAAGAAAGTAGGGGCAGTCAGGCACAATACAGGTTATGTAGACAGTAAACACACGGTCAATCAAAATGCTCAAATGTCTACACACCAATACACAGAGTATGAGGAATAAACAGGATGAATTAGAAATTCAAGTAAATAAGGGCAGATATGATATTGTTGCCATTACGGAAACTTGGTGGGATGAAACCCACAAATGGAACATACAGCTAGAGGGATATAAATTATTTAAAAGAAATAGACCAAATAAAAGAGGAGGTGGAGTTGCACTATATATAAGAAATAACTATATCTCTACAGAAATAGAGTACAACAATGATGAAAATTATCTTGAATTCATTTGGGTCAATATTAAAGGAGGGGGGAATGACATTGCCATAGGTATAACTCTATACTATAGGCCACCCTAACCCAACCAAACAGAGGAAGTAGATGAACTTTTTGCTAGTCAGCTAACTAAGGTATGTAGGAAGCACATCACAATAGTAATGGGGGATTTTAACTACCCTGACATCAACTGGGAGACAAACTCTGCACCAAGTGGAATATCCAGCAGGTTCCTAACAAACCTAGCAGACAACTTTGTTTCCCAAAAAGTAGAGAAGGGAACAAGGAGATCAGCCATATTGGACTTAATTCTCACTAACAAAGATGAAACGATAGAAGGTGTTGAAGCTATAGGAACCTTGGGGGCAAGTGATCACATAATATTGGAATTCAATATTATGCAAACACAAGTAGTAGAACAAAGTTAAAATAGAATGTTGGACTTTAAGAAAGCTAATTTCAATAAACTTAGATGAGAATCCTCAAGGGGAAAACAACTCAAGAAGTTGGGAAATTTTGAAAAATGAGATTATAGAAGCCCAGTCTAGCACAATACCAATGAAGAAGAAAAATAGCAGCTCTCAAAAGAAACCAGCATGGCTGCATAAAGAACTCTCTGACAAATTGAAAGACAAAAAGGACAAGTATAAAAATTGGAAAGAGGGCAAATAACTAAGGCAGAATCAGCAAATAGTCCAAGCCTGTAAAGATGAAGTGAGGAAAGCTAAGGCTCACAATGAACAAAGGCTTGCAACAAAAGTAAAAAATAACAAAAAAAGCTTCTTCCAAAATGTTAAAAACAAGAAAAAAGCCGAGGAAACAATTGGCCCATTGCTGGGAGAAAGTGACAAGAAGGTGACAAGCAACAGGGGAAAACTACTTAACTCATTTTTTGCATCTGTCTACGCAAAAGGAAAAACAGTCCAATCTATCAAAAACAGCACCACAAAAAACAGATTAGGAACACAAGTTAAAATAGGGAAGAAAATAGTAAGTGAACACCTGTCTACCCTAGATGAGTTCAAATCACCAGGACCTGATGGATTACACTCCAAGGTTCTGAAGAAACTAGCAGACGAGATCTCAGAACCACTGAACCATATCTTTCAAAGATCCTGGAGCACAAGGGAACTGCCAGAGGACTGGAAAAGAGCTGATGTAGTTCCCATCTTCAAAAAAGGGGAAAAAATATAAGACAGGGTCTTATTTTTGGAGAAACACAGTATGAGCCAGCAATGTGCAGCAGCTGCCAAAAAATCCAACACAGTTTTGGGCTGCATAAACAGAGGGATAGAATCAAGATTACGTGAACTGTTAATACCACTTTATAATGCCTTGGTAAGGCCACACTTGGAATACCGCATTCAATTTTGGTCACCACGATGTAAAAAAGATGTTGAGACTCTAGAAAGAGTGCAGAGAAGAGCAACAAAGATGATTAGGGGACTGGAGGCTAAAACATATGAAGAACGGTTGCAGGAACTGGGTATGTCTAGTTTAATTAAAAGAAGGAAATAGGGGAGATATTATAGCAGTGTTCCAGTATCTCAGGGGTTGCCACAAAGAAGAAGGAGTCAAACTATTTTCCAAAGCAACTGAGGGTAGAACAAGAAGCAATGGGTGGAAACTAATCAAGGAGAGAAGCAACTTAGAACTAAGGAAAAATTTCCTGACAGTTAGAACAATTAATCAGTGGAACAACAGATTTTCCTGCAGAATGCTTGTTTAGATCTGTCAGCATAGGTTGTGAAGGCTAACAGAAGTTGTGAATGCTCCAACACTGGAAATTTTTAAGATGTTGGATAACCATTTGTTTGAAGTGGTGTAGGGTTTCCTGCCTGGGCAGGGGGTTGGATTAGAAGACCTCCAAGGTCCCTTCCAACTCTGTTATTCTAACATTCAGATTTCTGCTGATAGAAAGAGAACTACACCGCCAGGAAACATGCTGCTCCAGACTAGCCTCTACAGCAATCAAAATGTAACCGAGTCCCCAGAGAAAAGTCCAACGAGAAAACTCACAATTAAAAGCTGACTCTCTACTAGCAGCCGCAACATACCTAGACCTGCTACAACCTGCACAGTACTTTCCTCAAAGGTCTCATCCACTAGCACTGCTAGTAAGCTCAGGCTTCTGCAAGACAGACAAGAAGTACTCCAGTGCCAGAAGAGAGGCTAATCAGACTTTCAAGGACTTGAAATAAATCCTCAGCTACAAAGATCTATAACTCAGCCATAGTTCCTCATTTCTTACCAACTAAACCAGAGGGCTCTGTAACTCTTCTCTAGCACTCCACACATTGTATTCTAACAATATTGTCTCAGCTGGAAAACATGTCTGCATGCTTAGCCATTAATACCCCAAGCATGAGGCTAGTCATAGTAATAGCAATAGCACTTAGACTTATATATCGCTTAATAGTGCTTTACAGCCCTCTCTAAGTGGTTTACAGAGTCAGCAGATTGTCCCCAACAAATTGGGTCCTCATTTTACCAACCTCAGAAGGATGGAAGGCTGAGTCAACCTTGAGCCTGGTGAGATTCGATCTGCCAAACTGCTGGCAGCTGGCAGTTAGCAGAAGTAGCCTGCAGTACTGCATTCTAACCACTGCACCACTGCGCCTCTTAGAAATAGGAATGGATTTGACAGTATACAGTGTACATAGAATTGTGTACATTGATATCTAGTTTTATATTTGGGGGATTTTATTTTTATAGTCCAGATCTCAGAAATTTATCCACAAGCACAAAGATACAACTGAAATCAAATGAAAATGGACAATAGGGATAACCCATTTTGTATCACAAAGCAATATCCAACAAAACTAGCACAAAGGAATGCACAACCTTTAGAGTTTTCAGAGAGCATCTACCCTCGTCAGTCTACAATCTCTGCCTTAAAATTGATATTGAAAGGATTGCATCTGTCACAGCTGAAACACCTTTCCTAATTTTGGGAAATTTTCTTTGGTTTTCCTTTTTTGCTATAATCTATCTATCTATCTATCTATCTATCTATCTATCTATATAAATTTATATATATATATATATTTTCTCCGGAGACTCAGGGTGGCTTACAATGTGTTAAGCAATAGCCTTCATACTTTTGTATATTTTATACAAAGTCAGTTTATTGCCCCCACAAACCGGGTCCTCATTTTATCCATCTTAGAAAGGATGGAAGGCTGAGTCAACCTTGAGCCTGGTGAGAATTGAACTCGCAGTAATTGCAGGCAGCTGGATGTTAAATGCTGCCTTAGTAGGAGGCATTAGCCTCCTACGCCACTCAGACTCAGATTATGATGAAGATCTCCCGTGAACCTTGAACACATTTTGTTTTTGATTGGTTCTGATCACAGTATTCCCAAGCTCCCAAAAAGACCTTCAAGAAGCCAGCACTGACAGACAAGCCTAATGAAATGATGTCCATCAACCCATCAGATCAGGAAGTGACTGAAGCACTAAAGAACAAATGGGACTGTTCTATGAGGGACACTGGTTTCTTTTTCTCATGGACCAATGCGGCTATCATGATGGTTTCAATACTACTCTGTAAATGGCTTTGCCTGCCAAGCAAATGTTACAAAACATAAGACTTCTGCCAAGAAGAGGAGAATGTAGCCCACAAAGGACTTACTTTTCTAATCATGCAAATTGACCGAGTTGCAGGAAATAAATCTGCTGATTAAGGCAGGGTGTAGAGTGCCAAGAACTATTGCTCATGCTAGGAGTGGAATAAAGGAAGTAGAAGGGAAGAGAGGTTCTATAAGTACCCTACAGTTTTTAAACGCTTCCCCCACCTATTAATTACCCTACTCCCAACATTGTATTCTGCAATTCCTATAATTCCCAGCAGGAATAACTGATAGGCTGTGGTAAATCCAAAATGTTTAGATTGTATTAAATTATTTGATGTAAAACAATACACAGGTGCTGAAGAATTCATTTTCAAGATGAAAATCTACAGTTGTGCTAGCAAGTGTTTCTTGATGCAAGTGTTTCTCCTTAGACATGGGCACTGGCCTATCAAAGGAGAAGCTTGTTCTGCTGCCTGCTTCTTCTCCCACTGAAGCTCATTTCTGACTGCTGGTAGGCCTCCACTGGAAGAAATGTTTGCGCCATCTGGATACTGGGAGAACTTCTACTTTCTCAATTTTTATTTTTCATGGGCTCCTAAAGGCACATAGAGGACCCCACAAGAGAAAAGAAATTGGCAATGGCAGCCCTAATAGTAACAAAAGCTATAGGGCTTCCAAAATATTGTTCAACAAATACCAGGCAGCAATCTACCACTGAAGGCTAATGGGGTAGGGCTTTCAGTTCAACAGACCTTCCTGATCAACAGATTTTCCTGCAGAATGCTTGTTTAGATCTGTCAGCTGAAAAAATATATGTTTGTCTCACTAAAGAATAGTGAAAGTCACTAGAATAATCACAGAGACAGACATTTTTCTTGTGCTGGAGTGGGCGCCCCTTCTTATCCTTTTCATTATAATCTAACAGCTGTGTCATTTCCTTCCTTCCTTCCTTTCCTTCCTTCCTTCCTTCCTTCCTTCCTTCCTTCCTTCCTTCCTTC
>WNWU01000012.1:4747759-5055011 GCA_012654045.1 Ptyas mucosa | reverse complement strand
TTCCTTCCTTCCTTCCTTCCTTCCTTCCTTCCTTCCTTCCTTCCTTCCTTCCCAGGAAAATTCTACAGCAAAAATACTGTAGCAATATTAGCAGTAACAAAGTCCATCTTCTTATGGAAAATAATTTTTCATTTCCAACCCTTCCATAATAACACTGCAGATGTTTTCATACCACATAAAAAGCAGAGTACCACAGCTAGCAGTTTTTTGATTATTTTTCTGGGCCAAGGGAAAACTATCATGAATATGATTCACATAATTCTTCAGCAGATTTATATTTCATAGTACAAAACTCCACAAGAACTGCTTACCAGGCCAACCTCACACAAATGAGGGCAGGAACTCATTATCCTAAAACAATATTAACCTTTGTGTGACACATTAAATAACAGCATTTTTCTACATAAGCCATGTGGACTGGCTCCCCTTTCATTAGAGGCACAGAATATATTCACATAGGTGCCTTTTCTTAAGAGTCATCTGCCAGAATACAGTATCTATTTTTAGTTAACTCAAATGCAGTCATAACCGCAAAGCTTATCCTAGAATACTTCTGGCTTGATTAGTTCTGACATACTATATTGGGTCAACTCAGCCAATTGTAAGTTGTAAACCATTGGTTATATAGCATGTGTTCTGAGAACTCAATCATTTGTGATTAATTAGGCATATCAAGGTTAAGCAAACTACAGCTTTATATGACATGCAAACTTGCTCTCTGTTGGCTCTCTTTAATATTTTGCCAATACTTATATTTATTATTCAGGGCATTTCTTTTTCTTCAGTCTATATACAGAGAGACACAACGCAATAGATTAGAAAACTGCATCACACATGGCCTTAGCATAAAGGCTAATAAATGGATGTGTCGTGTGATCTAAACATGATTTATAAGTCAAAATGTATAAACCTTTTTTGTGGTTCATTCGTGTTTTTAATTTTAAAAAAAATATATTTATATCATACCTTTCATTCAGGATTTACAAGGTGACCTATACAGCACTCCTTTCCATTTCCCCCCCCAAAACGGAGTCACTATATAAGTTCCATCAAGCTAAGAATAGAGCTGAACCTGGGTCTCCACATTCGTAGTGAATAATGACTTTCTAAATATATTCACTCTGCCTCCTTAATTTAAAGGGATTCTAGTTTTCAACAAATTTTACTTGGATGAAAATCCTTTCAAGCATTCAACAGATGAAAACACAAAGAAACTTACCCGCATTGTTAATAAAGGCTGACTGAAAAGTTGTCAACCTTATTTCCATCTTAATGGGGCTGAGAAGCATCTAGGTACATTTGCAAGCATTCAGAGATAATTTGCATTAGACAAGGTGATTGCCAACCAATATGTGCAAGATAAGCTCAGCAACAAGAGGGTGGCATTCATTTATCACTGCACTTTGCATGATGCAAATTAACCTTTGGGGAAGTATCAAAAAATTATGGCTGCATGATTGGCATACAGAGAAAACATCCTCTGGAAAGGGGGCTCTGGTTATGCAATTCCACATTATGGTATTGTGTAGGCGTGCCCACCATAAATCATTCAGATATAAAGAAAGGTTCTTGAGTTAGGCAGTAGGTTGCTGTTGTGGGAAAAATAGCAGGAGGAAGGAGTACAGGGAGTCCTCAATTTACAACCACAATTGAGCCCAAAATTTATGTTGCTAAGTGAGAAATTTGTTGAGTTTTGCTCCATTTTTATGATTTTTTTGCCACAGTGAATCATTGCAATTGTTAAATCAGCAATACCTTTGTTAAGTGAATCTGGCTTTCCCATTGACTTTACTTGTTAGAAGGTCACAAAAGGTGAACACATGACCCCAGGACACTGCAACCGTCATAAATATGAACCAGTTGTCAAACATTCGAGTGTAAACCCATGGCCACGGGGATGCTGCAATGGTCATAAGTATGAAAAATGGTCGTAAGTCACTTTTTTCATTGCCGCTGTAACTTCAAACAGTCACTAAACGAACTGTTGTAAGTCAAGGACTACCTGTACCAGGTATGTTCGCCGCTTTGAGTTATTTATAAAAATTATAAAGAAATAAAAACAATCCAAACAAATAAATTACTCTTTAATGCTGTTGCAAATTATTTGTGCTATGTACACACAAACTAGTTTGGTGTAAAGTCAGTCAATAGCCCCTATTACAGTCTACTACCCAGCAATCCCGATAGTTTCTCATTCAGTTCTAATCTGATCAGACACTGTTTAGCTTCCCACCCCAGACAAGCTCAATCAACTGCTGTCACTGCTAAGAATGCAGAACCTCCCATAACAGCAAAAAGTGATAGTATAATAAAGAACATAGAGAAGAAGGTTAGAGGTGGACTATTGGAGATCTAGGGTCATGCCCCCACCCAGCTATGGAGATTGTGAGTTTATTTGGGGCAGGTTGTTGTTTTTTTTTAGCTCAACCTTATACAGGTAGCCCTCAACTTGAGTTCAAAATTTCCATTGCCAAGCAAGGCAGTTCTTAAGTGAATTTTGTCCCATTTTACGACCTTTCTTGCCAGTTCTTAAGTGAATTACTGCAGTTGTTATCACGTTCATAAAGTGAATCTGGTTTCCCCATTGGCTTTGCTTGTCAGAAAGTCACAAAAGGTGATCACATGATCCCAGGACACTGCAACTGTCATAAATATGAGTCCGTTGCCAAATGTCTGAGTTTTGATCACATGACCCTGTGGCTGCTGCAACGGTCACTATATCGTTAGAGAATTATATATTGACACTAGTTTCTATGGTGATCAGCTCCAGGCTTTTGGATCACAGGGCCAAAATTTTAGGGCTATAACACCTGGCTGCAGAAATCTGGATGAATATCCAATTTAACAGTACAGGACCACCTCAGAGCCTATTAGTTTCTATCAACCATTTAAAATTAAATCCACAAAATGCATACACTATTCCAATACAGAATGTGTACAATGGCAAAGATAGGTATCTTTTTATCATAATAAATACTGGTAGTGAAAAATGTTACCTAAGAGGAGGGATTACTGTCATTAGCTTAATTTGGACCAGTGAGAAATTAAAATCACATTTCAAAACATGTTTCTAAAACAGTTGTAACATTTTAAACTTACCATTAGAGGTTTGAGACAAACTCATCAGAACGAGCAGGGCAGTTTTTTTCCTGGATTTCTCTGAATATTGATGTTTATTTCCCCATTACCTCTTTCAATGAAATAAACATGTTGAAATATGAAGATAGCAGTTAAATCTTCTGCAGCTAACATATTGTCTTTCAGTATCTAGGGAAGTCTTTATATCCATCTGAATGAAGTGTGTTCAAGAATGAGTTGTGAAGGATATGTGCTAAAGCATGAGTTTCAAGCTTGCCGCGTCACGTTGCCATCACATGACATATCGCAATGTTTTTTCCCCTCCGTGGAGCTGGGGTGGGCAATCTGGGCATGGGCTGCGCATGATGCATCCAGCCTGCGAGCCGCCAGTTTCACGCCAGTTTGAAATATTGGACATTTTCAACACTTTATTGCATTGGACTCAAATCTAAAAGTCGTATTTAATTTCAATTAAAATGAAGAGGACCACAAATAGTCTGTTTCATTCCCACAACCCTCTACTGTGAATTGACCTTACAAGACCCCATCAAAGATTCACTACACAACTATTGTGCAGTGCACTCACTTAATTAGTCAAAGTGCTCCCTTTCATGAAAAGAATAAAATTCAAGGCATTCATCTCCTGAAGGACCTAGGCCCTCCTAAAACTAGTAAAATCCCTTATTTTGTAAACCATTCCTCTCTCCAGCTTTCCAAAATTTCAAATACTTTACATTTGAGGCAGAATCAATTCTTTTCATTTTCTGACTTTGTGGCAATGAAAAGAATTTGACTGCCTGCCATTGATCTGTAAACCTAGATATAATACCTGTATTTAACTGCTGAATTAAAAGATATTCTCAGCATTTGGTGCTCAATTCTCTCATTTATATGTTTGTTATGAGTTCTCTCTGGCACAAAACTGGAGGCTTTTAAAGAAGAGATTGGGCAACACTTTGTCTGAAATTATATAGAGTTTCCTGCCTGAGCAGGGGGTTGGACTAGAATACCTCCAATGTGCAAACGTCCCTTCCAACTCTGCTATTCTGAATTTTTGTTTGGCTCAGTACCTGTTAGTTGTGAATCAAGTTTGCATACAAATCCAAATATCCTTCCTCAAGGCTTTTCGAGTAGGAGTGCTACAATCCTATACTTTAAGACACACTGAATTAAATGGGACTTAATATCTGACTCAATATACTTACTTGAACCCGAAACATTCATTCTATGATAAATTCCTAAAAGTTTATGTAGAAAAATGTACCTGAAAACTGACACAGCTGTTATCTCACAGGATGAGAAGTTATATAGCACATCTGATATGCTACAATCAGGATCCAACGAGTGTGCAAATGATTTCACACATTCCTTCAAACAATAATTCTCTAGATCTTCTATCATAGGAGAGCCATGTTATTCTATAATGGCAAAAAAAAAAAGAGATCTGGTCAACACCTTTTCCAACTAAATATGTTTGCTAGAAAAATGCCACCAGACTCCTGATTTTTTTTTTACCATCTCTTCTGGAAATATATTTTGAGACTGAATCAAAATCATCGCAATATAAGAGATATGAATTTGAAATTCAAACAAAAAATGTTTATTTGAAGTTCATCTTTTAGTCTAAAGCAAACCATTATTCACACATTGCATTAAATGTGTGATTGTTGTAATTTTACAATGATTTAAGATATTTTTAAAATGATTCTTAAGATTTTATTGTAACTATGAAATTACTGTCTCTTGAACAAGACGAAGAATATACTGTAGTAGCATTAATGGAGAAATATCTTTTTATGAGTCTTATGCAAGGACTGAGCAGCTGGTATGCTGGGTTAGCATAACCTGATCTGATAAAGTGGGTTGGTGTTTACTTCTTTGAAACAGGCGCAGTGACGCTTTTAGCATTTTCTTCCAAGTATGTGTGCATTGTACTTTCTAGCTGGGTTTGCGCCACAGAGCCACAGCTTTAGTTCAGAATGTTGTGAGAAGCCAGACTAAGATAATACGTAGTCCACTGTACTACATAAGCCATGAACACTGTATTGACTACAGCATGTTCCTTAACCATAGGAAACTATGTCGTATTAATAGTTCCTAAAATAACCTGGAAACCATGTTCTTAATATTGAATATATTCTGAAAGGGAAGAAGCCACCGTTGATGCTAATCCCATCAGACTGTAATAACTCCACCTCCTCGTTTCTTCAAAAATTAAAGCAGAGAGAAAGATCTCTGATCATGGGCAGCTACAGCAAAACATTTTAGTCGCATCCCACGGGCTTACTCAAAGGCGAACTCTTCCATTCAGTTAAATTGAGCATTCCCAAATCCGGGCGCAGCGTTTTCCATCCATATCCCGGGTCCCACCTTCTTTCTCCTTTTCCAAGACGCCCCATGGGCCACGCTAAGCTTTTCTCTCCTCGCCTTCAATCTCCTTCTCTGGGCTATTAGAGCTGGCATGGTTAACGCTAAGCAGGGCAATTTCCATGTGTTTCGTCCGAGAAACCACAGCAGAAGTTCGGGTTCCCTCCCACCCTGGAAACTCGAGCTTCCTATAAACGCCGTGCTTTCTTTAAATTTATTTATTTATTTTGACTGGCTGTCCCAAGCCCGGGATCAAGCGAGCGCAGAGAATTGGAGAGGGAGGGATCCGTGCCTGCGTTCTCTCCCACCTCGTTCACACGACCATCCTACGGGACAACCCGAGAGCGGGGGGGGGGGGGGGGAGGAAGTGCAAAAGATTACAGCTTTCTACCTTGCCTTAAAACATACATTTCGCTAGACGTCTTGCCAAACCAATGAGACGCTTCCGCGAGAGGGGAGGGCTTTTCTTTCCCCCCCCTACAAATAGAAGAAGAGCTGCTCATTAACCTGCCCCCTTTTGATCTTTGTCGACACAGATACCGGGATCTCCGCCCTCTTTTTTCCTCTTCCTGCCCTCAACGTCAACGTTTCCCCTCCGGACCAATGGGAAGTTACATCTGCATTTGATGGATCTGTGCCGTGCCCAATAGGAGCTGGGGAATCGGCAAGATCCCTGCCTCCCCCGATAGGCGGCGTCCCCCTCCTAGCCAGGCGGGGGAAGAAGGCCACGGTTATCGATCCTGCTGCTGGTTAGAGGGAGGAGGAAGCGACACCAGAGAAAATGGCGGCCGTGGCTGCGACTGCGGCGGTGCCGGGTGATGGGGGAGCTGGCGAGGTCGAGCCCATGCCAGGCAGCGAAGCCGGCGCAGACGCGCTCCCCGCCGGCACTCAGGCGGCCGTGGAGTCGGCGGTGCTCGACGCTGCCAGGGAGGATCCCGAGCCAGCGCCGGGCGGAGAGGCTCAGCAGCCGCCGCCGCCGCCCAAGAGCCCAGCGGGGACCCGAGACCTGCCGCAGGCCCAGCCCAACCCGGGCCCCGTGGGAGAGCTTCTTCAGCCTCCCTCGCTGACGGCCACGCTCTCCGGCCGTCCTGAAAAGGAAGAGGCAGAAGAGCAGCCCCCGCAGCCGGGCTTGCCGCTGGTATCTCCGCTGCTGCTTGCAGCTGGGGGCCCCGCGGGGCCGGAGCCCGGGGAGGAGCCGCCCCGGCCGGAGGAGGAGGAGCCGGATGCTGCTGTCGCCGCCGCCGCAAGTACCACAGCGAGCGTTGCAAAGCAATCGGAGCTTTCGGTGGCTACGGAGCCGGTGGCTGCCGGTGCGGTGGTGGTGGAGGAGGAGGCGCTGTTACTGCCGGGCTCAGAGGTGCTGGTCACCCTGGATCACATCATCGAGGATGCTCTGGTGGTGTCGTTCCGGTTCGGGGAGAAGCTGTTCTCCGGGGTCCTCATGGATCTCTCCAAAAGGTGAGCCAGCCTGACCGGCCGCGCCCTGCCTGCTCTTAAGCCTCCCTCTCTCCCACCGGACCTGTTTGGAAAGGAGACGCATCGGCTGCTTTCCCGGAGTGGCTTTGGACCTCCTCTATAACCTTCAGCTGCTGCTGCTGCAGCCTCCTCCACCACCACCCCTTCCAGTCCCCCCATAGTCTCCGCCGAGTCGAGGCCTCGATCGCCTCCTGGGGGGCTGCACAGAAAGGTGGGGCGCGAGCCATGAGGTGCAGGGCTTTATGGCTCCGCCAAGGGGGCGCGAGTGGCCTTTTAGTGAGCCTCGTGGCCTGAACTCGGAGCCAGGAAAGTCCTCCCCCCCCCCCCCCACTTATCCTTTCCCACCTCAATGACTTACCACGGACTAGCCTTTCCTTGCCTTTTTTCGTCCTTCCTTTCGTGTTAAGGTTCATTCACTCCCAGCTTTGGGTTTTCTTTTAAGCGAAGAAGTGGTGTGTAAAAGAAGCGCTGGAGGGTTGCTGTCCCTCCCACATGGACTTGGCTATACAATTTTTCTCCACAGCTTGAGAAGATACTGGCAATGTTGTAGCTGTGGCCCCCAAAAAAAAGCTGTTCACCAAACAATATACATTTGTCCTACCTTATTGCGATAGATATTTTAGCATTCCTTCATTTGGTTATCCTTCCTTCCTACCTACCTTTATAGAAGTGCAGAAATGTTCAGTTGCTATTTTGGTGGGGGAATGGTAGGATGTCTCCTGCTGCGTATCTTGCAGGCAGGATGAAAACTGCACTTACTTGTATATTGCAAAGAAACTTGTTCTGGCAGAAGCATTACTTTTTCTGGTTTTGAGGAACTTGCACCAGAGCATTCTGCGACACACTCTTTCATTGAGTTCATCAGGTAAAAGGTGTATTTGTAAACAATCCCAGTATCGTCAACATTATAGCTTGCTTTGGAAAAGATTTCTAATTTTTACATGGACACTCAACTCTGCATGTATTTTCAATAAAGAAAATACATGGCACTGAAGGAAGCAATCTTTTTTGTTTTTTCCATAGCATACTTGATTAAGGAAAATCAGTCAAATGCATTCCTATTTAGTAAAGCTGAGCTTGTTCCCTTGTTTACAAAGAAGCAATAAAAGGTTGTCCCTTTAAATTTTGTCTAAAATGAATCTGAGGTCATACAGCAGGATTTCTGAGAACTTGGGCCCACACATCTTTCAGTTCTGAAAAAGAAGATGAATACTGTCAATTTATACCATAAAGTCCTACATTTTTAGATTCATTCTTGTTGGTTAAGTATTTCCAGGAACATTGTATAAGTCATTGCTTTGACGCTTAAAATATATATAAAAGGAGCCTTGTGAGATGAAAAAGGGCTGGGAAGCCTGAAACTTTAAAAAATGGAAGGAGGAACTTTGGCAATTGAAAAAGATAAAGCTATTGGGGCCAGCAGCCTTTTAAAATTGTAATACTGCAAATTAACACAATGGTTAAGAGGATAAGAAGCAAGATGGATGGTTTCAATTACACTGGCAATAGGTGTACACTTGGGAGTCCTTAATAGCCAGATTGGGGACACATCATCCTGGAGAAGGTCTGTTTATGTGGTTACTAAGAGTCAACACTGACTTGATGGCATGTAATCACTCTAGGATGCATTGCTTACATATTTAATATATCTAACTACCAAATTTCAGGCACATACTAAAATTGCCTGATGGGCTTATAGAATTTTTGGTATGATAGTGTATGACCATTCTTACTGCCTTACTTATAAACAGATATATGTAATGCTGTTTCTAACTCCTTCAGAGTACATAGTAAGCAGATTATAAAATGTAATTGTATTATAATTATGTAACACATGCAGCTATAGGAAAGCTGGTGTTTGTAATATTTGAGAGAGTGGCATAATGAATTTCCAGTATGCATTTCTTCATAGTCCACAAGGTATTTAAAGGATATATTATATAGAATTGATCATGTATTGATATAGATATCACCATATGTTTTTCATGACAAATATACCACATATGCTGGCTTTCAAATTCTCAGGTCTGTAAGCCCATTGGTACTAGTAGAAGGGATAGTCTGGCATTATCCATAGCAGTCTAGGATGTAATGTGCTTGTGTTTTTTCCTTGATATATAGCCTTAATAGATCTGGTAAAGTATCTTACTTTACATTTTCTTTTGCAGGTATGATATTCGAACTATGCAGAACTGAAATAGGGTTGGAAAACAGAGTAACATCAGTGCTCTTGGTTTAGCTGGATAAAGTGAAATTCAACCCCATAAGACAAAAAATTAAAACAGCAAGTTGTTTCACACATCAAGCATGTATACTGCATACCCTTAAACAGTGTTGTATTAGTAGCTTCTCTCTCTGAAGTTTCTAGAGCTATCATTAACATTCTTCTCTAACAAAGAATGGGAAACTTTGCCTCGTCTCTTGCATAGTTGATAAGCCATTTGATACAGGCATAGGTAGGAGGTGTTACTGTTTCATTTACTTCTATATCCAGTGGATAGACGGGCATGTAACTTTTAATCTGGTTGGCAAATTTGAAGCATGTTGTAGCTTCAAAGTAAAGCACAAAACATGGAGTAGCAAAATGCAGCCTAGAAAGATTACTGCTCATTTTAGCTTTCTTATTTTGTGCACTTATTTGAAAATGAAGTAGAATTCTTAGAAGTAAACATTATGCTGGATGTTAGTATTTTGCTGTGTAATGCACAGTTACTTAACATGAAAGGATCTTTTTAAAATAGTGGTACGGAGAAATTGCTGATGCTAAGAGAAGTGTTTGTGGGTTGGTGCTTTTAGTTGCTAGGTGCCAGTTAAATCTGGAAATAGTTAAGATAGAATACAGCTTTGCAGTTTTATACAGTTTTATAACAAAACATGACCAAAGTTTAACATTTTCATGAAGCGCATGTCTACTTACAAATAATAACATTGTTGATGCAATTGTAACAGACATATCTTACAAAGCTAAGATAGAGACTTGCTTATCATGGTAGGTAAAGGCTCTTTGGAATTTGAAGACTCTTCACCTAATACCATGCGGTTTATAAAATGATCTTATCTTGTTGAAATTCGTAGTAAAAATGACTCCACACCACTTTACATTTCAATAGTGATATCATTTAAAATGAGTAGGTTTTAATTACCTTTCCTTTTTTGTCCATTGAGCTGGTTAGAATAACTTAAAAAATAGTCTGATGTTGTAAGTAAATTTCCCTGGGTGGAAGTCATAGCGAAGAATTTGTGTTCAAAATGTGTTATTGTATAATGAAAAGATAAGCAATTATTTGGTAGCTGGAACTGCAGTATGCTTGGCATGGGCAGAACCATGTGGCTTGTATCTGAGGCTAGGATTTTCTGATTTAATATTTCCTGAGTTTTGAGTAAGAAGTTTAAGTTTTTCTTCTAAAAATTAAGCTGTCATTTTTAAGCTTACTCTGCAATTTTCATGCATTACTTGCCTCAAACTGATACGAAATTTATGTTGCCAATTTTTGACAATTGTACAGTTAGTCCTTGACTTATGGCCACAATTGAGACTGGAATTTCAGTCACTAAGCAGTGTGGTTATTAAAGAAGGCATCGTGTTACTGGACTTGGTTTTACAGCCATTTTTACCCCTTATTAGGCGAATCACTGGTTGTGAATACCGGTAGTATCATACAGTTGTTTAGCGAATCCGGCTTTCCCTATTGACTTTGTTTGTCGAAAGCCATCTGGGAAGGCCACAGGTGTTAATCATGTGACTGCTGCGATCATCATAAATACAAGCCAGTTGACAAACTCCCAAATTGTAATTGCTCGCTTTCAGGGGTTGGTGCAATAGCCATAAGTAGCTTTTTTTGGTGATGTTGTAACTTTGACCCTTCGTTAATCAAACGGTCATAAAGCAAAGAGTATCTGTAGCTACATTCAGGGATGTAGGGTATAGAATTTTTGCATGATGATGAGGGCTAGTATAATCAATGACTGCTATGACACTTGTCTTTTTGTGGAAGACTTTTTGCCCACTTTGCCTTCTACATATGGCTTAGTTCCCTTAAATCAGCTTGAGATGGAAAATGCTTTCTGCATTATTCAACCCAGCCTAACTATGTATGTCCATGCAATTTTACATAGACTTAGTAACACTATTATATAAGGAATTTTTATTTTCAGATATTTAAGTCTAGACATCAGATTTTAATGGGAGGGCAAACCTTCAATTAAGAAGACGTTTCATGCAGTAGACCAAGCTGTCTTGATATTGTATGCTTCTGTACATATATAGAATTCGATTTACCAATTCTTCACATATATATGATATAAAAATATGCACATATACGATCGCTTTTGAATATAACAGGCATTCTCATTTAACCTTCACTCCATGTTCTTTATATGGGTAGCTATTACATACAGTAGGGAAGTCCTACAGGCTTTTAAAACTGCATATCTATATATCTTTTTTTCAGCCATAACTTTTTTTGAGATAGCCCATCTATTTTGAGCTAGTATGCATATGATTTAGCTATTATGAACGTAGTAATTTCATACACATGCGGTTGCTAGAATAACTCCATATTATCTTCCTTGAACTATATTACCTGTAGGGCTGTCTTTTTGTGACCTCCCCCTCATCTCTCAGACGGCTCCTTAGTGGTCATCTGAAAGTTTGGTTTCATAAAGGGATTTTCTCGGGGCTGGAGGTACTAGCTCGCCAAAGGTTAACATAATTAAGGATGGCTCTGAATTAAAAATAAATCAAAATTCCTTAAATTTACTTTCTAGAACCTCCTGTAAGCAGCCAGTGGAACTACTATCAAAGGTAATCCTATCTCTTTTCCCAGCAGCCAGCTATATGCGAAGGAAGAAAGAGAGTGAAAAAGAAAAGTCAAAGAGAAACGGTGGCCCTGCCTACCATTTGCTTCAGCCCTCTTACTATTGACGGAAGCCTTAACATGCTTCTTTTCATGTTTCTTTATTCTTAAAAATAAAGGTGGCCTACTTTACTTTAGAACATTGCCAGGATAGCACCCTGTCATGTGACTTTTCATGACTGAACATGAAAACGAAATCTCTGGCTAAGATGATACTCTAACATGGTACCTGTCTGTCCAGTTATTGCTGACCTTCACTTCTAGGAGTCCAGTTAAGAGGTTCAATGATGAGGAATGCTGGGAGTAATACTTTTCTATCCCTGAGCTGCAGTAGGCTTGGTTTTTTTTCTCTTGAGTGTTTACAATTTTATACCACCATTTTTTAAAGCAATGAATATACAGATAGTTACAGGATTATGCTATAAAAGTATCATGCAAAGAAATATGTAAGCATCCTTTCTTTTGGTAGGATCTGATGAGCACAGATAAAGCTTGGATTCACAAAATAGAATATTAGGGAAGGCTAAGGAAAGACAATAGTAGCGTAACCAGTGACAAAATATTCATTTGCTAAGAGAATTGCATCACTATCATGCTCTCTGCTACTCCAGAGAGCCTGCTCTGGGGCAGAGACATAGCTATGAATAAAAAATATTATGTTGGAAGCTAGCACTTTTTTTAAAAAAATCAAGTGAAATAAAGTCTATAGTGCGAATGAAATGCCTGTGGGTTGTGTAGCCACAGGCATCAAAGGGTCATTAGGATAATATTTGGCCCTAAGCAAACAGAGTTGGGACAAATAGTTATTTTACCAGATTTACTAAAGCCATGAAACGGCAACTACTCTGCCATTCCTAAATATGGCTGTAGGAAAAAAGCAGGGAAAGGTATGTCTTGAATTATGGCAGCAATACAAATAGATGAAAGGGAGGAGGAGACCATTTAGAGCCCAGTGGAAGGAAAATTATGTTTGCATATTTTTTTGAACTGTGTGTACATAAAACTAATGCGGCAAGCTAAACTATTTGCCTTGAATTCTATGAAAGAATCTTAAATACTGGAATTAATAATCATATGTTGCTGCATTGAATTCTGCTAGAAAATGTACATTGGCAGCAGTTGGGGCTCACTGTTCACAAGCTATTGTACTGTATGTTGGTATAGATCAGGGGTGTCAATCTCACGGCATCACGTCGTGTGACGTATCGGGGCTTTTTCCCCCTTCGCTGAACCAGGGGTGGGCATGACCAATGCATGATGCATCTGGCCCGCAGGCTGTGAGTTTCACACCCCTGGTATAGATTTAAAAACCCATAAGGCCTGAGATGTCATTTTCAGGTGTTAACTTCCCTAGCTCAGGAGTTCATAAAAATAATTAATAGGCTATAATGTGCTTGATGGGAGTGGTAGAGGACAGGAAGGCCTGGAGGAAAGTTATCCATGGGTCGTGATGGGTCGGACAGGACTTTGCAACTAACAACAACAAATACGCTTGATAGATGTCATCTAGAAAAGCTGAGACAGTCTGATGGGCTTGAAAAGAGCTGAAGTATAGATGAAATATAGTCCAGTATTAGATTTCCTCACAATTGTCAAGTGAGGAAAGGTGCAACATCAAATTAGTAGGTTCGTTAGAAAGCAGCTGGATCTAATCTAATGCTAGAGTTAGGGTTAATTCTAGCTAGAATAATAGATGCAATATGAAGCCTTAAACTTTGATTTCAATGAGAAAGTTAAATATACATAATCTTTTAGTTCTTGAAAAGTGCTTGGTATTATCTAGATTATGCTTAAGAGTTCAGTATACATTTTTAATTGGATTATATTTCCCATTATCACTGATATGCTGGATTTGACTAATAGAAGTCTAAAATTTTTGGGATGGGGAAACGTTATCAGTTTTGGTTTTGAGATGTTGCAAATCAGCAGAACTTTCACATGGGAAAAATTTAGTCTCCATCACACCTGAGGGCAGAACAAGAAGCAATGGGTGAAAGCTGGTCAGAGGGACATTCTGCCAAGAAATAAGAAATTTTCTGACAATGAAAACGATTAATCAGTGGAACAGCTTGGCTCCCTGACTTGTGGGTGCTCCATCACTGGAGGTTTTCAAGAAAAGGTTGGACAACCATTTATAAAGATTCATAGCGTAAAATAATGAATTTATAGATGTAGTGTTTCCTAATCAAAAATGAGGTCTTAACTAAAGAATTACCTTTCTGTGAAATCATCTTAGGTGCAGAGGGAAGATGCAAGAGAGATTGTAAGGAGGACAAATATATATTCAGTCATAATGGCTAATTTTCTAAATGAAAAGAATAGCAGAAGATCCATGCTTAAAGTGAAACATTGATAGTACAACAATAAATATTAAGTGAGTTGATTCTTTAAATTCATAGTTCCATCAATGGGGTTGTATTATAAGATAGGTAGCTTGGGAATATCTAATAATTGGAAGTCTCAGCTGACCATCTCATTGTAGCATATGCTAGAGTATGTATTCCACCTATCAGTAGCACCTTCCCTTTTTAATATGTTAATAACTTCAGTTTCTCTGTCTGCACAATTTTGCACATGCTCCAAAGAATACTGTGCATCAGGTCTCCATTCCTCCTCATTTTTGCAGTGACTTGCTGCCAATTTTCCTATCATCCTGTCCAGCCCCAGTCTTCCTGCCACACATCTGCCAAACTTTGCAATACTTCCCTTCTTCCCATCAGCTTGCCCAGTGTTCCCAGTCTATTTGATTTCCATTTGAAAAAAACTGTCCTGTTAATGCTAAGTTTTCCAAAAAGTTTATGTCATTACAAAGATGCCATGGAAATTCTTTATGTCCCATCTCCAGCCATTTTGGAAACTCCTGTGTAGGTAATATTAACTACATAGTAAGGGACAAAAAATAATCTTGTTTAAATCATGTTGAGTGAGACAAAGTTGTTGAACCATACTCTTAATTTAAACTGGACAAATTATTTTTTATGCCAGTTCCATAATTCTCTAGTGTAGGTATAAAATACTGCTACTATCAATAGCACTTTAGTTATTAAACAAAGTTATTTCAAGCTCATGAAATACAGTGGAGGAAACCAGTTATGATTACATTTATGATTATGTTTTTTGTGTTCTTTACTTGAACTGATTATTGTTTGAAAATAGATGAGAGGCCGACGCAGTTCAACTAGATTTTCATTATTAATATCAGTTATTATCAGATAGAACAGAAAGAAATATTTGAGTTCTCATCAGATTTTGTGTATACAAGCCAGAAAGTATCTCATGTGTACTGAGCCTTATACATGGGCTGCATAACCATCTAGTGAATTTATGTTTTGTGCTTAAAGAGTAATTCATTTGAATGAGAACTTGCCTATCTATATGTTGTGCAGTGCACATCCCCCCTTTCCCCCATTGCAGTCTTCTGTCATTTGACTTCCCTTCCAGTTTTTATGGGGGTTTGGTCAAGCAGATCAGGATGGAAAAAGATATTTCAGAACTGACAATTTAGAAATTATTGCCTTAGATCATGAAGTCAAAAAAACTGTGAACATCAAATTTAAAGTTTTGATGAATATAAATTTATGATCATACTTTAAAGCCATTCACGTCAATTGAACAATCCTCATTTGAGAATAAAGATGCAGTTGAGCCATGGAATGCCCTTTAAATTTGAGTATATTATGGTATTCAAAATGTTCCTCATATAAGCTTCTCAAAGATAGCAAATGGAGATTGGCAGTTAACTCTGTGTTTCTCTCTTGTTAAGGTTTGGACCTCATGGAATTCCTGTGACTATATTTCCCAAGCGGGAGTACAAGGATAAACCTGAAGCCATGCAGCTCCAAAGTAAATCATTCCAAGATGAGATGCAAGTGAAATGTGAAGCTAACGGTGTTGTCCCAGACTCTTCTCCCATCCAGCCATCAGAACATAGCCTGGTTAAAAGCCTATGGACTTCCAAACCGCCTCCCCTTTTCCATGTGGGAGCACCATATCCCCCTCCTTTGTTTATCAGGGACACGTATAACCAATCAATACCTCAACCTCCACCTCGAAAAATTAAGCGGCCCAAGCGAAAATTGTACAGGGAGGAACCCACTTCTATTATGAATGCTATCAAATTGCGACCCAGACACGTCTTATGTGACAAATGTAAGAACAGTATTGTTGCAGAAAAGAAAGAGATTAAAAAGGGCAGCAATGCAAGTGACTCCTCAAGGTGTGAGGATACTAGGAAACGAAGAAGTGAGAGCGTAACTACTGTGAACAAAAAAATTAAAACTGATCATAAAGTTGATGGGAAAAGTCAGAATGAAAGCCAGAAAAAGAATTCTGTGGTCAAAGTTGCAAATATTGTCCACAGCAGAAGTAGAGTAGTCAAAGTTCCCACTCAAGCAAATACATCGAAAACCCAATTAAATACTAAAAAAGTTCTTCAGAGCAAAAACATGGATCATGCAAAAGCTAGGGAAGTTTTGAAAATAGCCAAAGAAAAGGCACAAAAGAAACAGAGTGCAACTTCAACTTCCAAAAATGCACATTCAAAGGTCCACTTCACACGGCGTCTTCAGAACACCAGCTCAGGTTCACTGCCTCCCCGATTGCGTCTGAAGCCACAAAGGTATCGAAATGAAGAAAATGACTCCTCTCTCAAGACAGGGCTGGAGAAATTGCAGAGTGGCAAGATGGCAGCTAAGCCCCAGTCTCGCTGCTCGTCTACCCGCTCAGCAGGTGAGGCCCCTTCAGAAAATCAGAGCCCCTCAGAAAGTCCTGAAGAGGCCAACAGTGAGGTTCAGGACAACAATGAAGTGCATGTACCTGTTGATCAGGATGAACAGCAGACCATGGGCAAGAGAGGCAGCAAAAGCAATATTACAGTTTACATGACCCTTAATAAAAAGAAATCTGACTCTTCCAGTGCATCAGTCTGTAGTAGTGATAGCACAGATGACTTGAAGTCCTCCAATTCTGAGTGTAGCACTACTGAAAGCTTTGATTTTCCTCCAGGCAGCATGCATGCACCTTCTTCCTCCTCCTCCTCCTCCTCCTCCTCTTTAAAGGAAGAGAAAAAGCTCAGTAATTCTTTGAAAGTCTTTTCAAAAAATGTCTCTAAATGTGTCACACCAGATGGCAGGACCATATGTGTAGGAGACATTGTTTGGGCCAAGATATATGGCTTCCCATGGTGGCCAGCCCGTATTCTTACTATAACTGTGAGCCGAAAAGATAATGGCCTATTAGTCCGACAGGAAGCTCGTATTTCATGGTTTGGGTCCCCAACAACATCTTTTCTTGCTCTTTCACAGCTCTCCCCTTTTTTAGAAAACTTTCAGTCGCGATTTAATAAGAAGAGAAAAGGTCTTTACCGCAAGGCCATTACAGAAGCAGCCAAGGCTGCTAAGCAGCTAACTCCTGAAGTTCGGGCCCTGCTGACACAGTTTGAAACATGAACAAAGTAAGGTAGGCAAGAAATGGGGAGGCACCAGGAAATGTCTAACCTAGTTAACTATTTTGAAGGAGTTGGGCCAATTAGATTTAAAAAATGCACTCAGTTGGCTGCTTTTTATACTGAAATTTCCATTTGTAGCAATGTCTTGACTGAAAGTTAACCTTTAAAAAATTGTACATGCAATCAGATTAACCTAAAGCGAGAGCTCAGTATTTTTCAAGAGAACTCTTTACATTTCTTTGTAAAAGTTAAGAAGTTCCTTTGCTCACCCCATGCATAGGAGCCATAACCTCAGCTGAAGAGCAGTTTATTTGCAGGGAATTTTTACTAGTTTCTATCCACTATATATATATATATATATATATACCATTTCAATGTGGAAAGGGGAGAGGGGAGGGGAGGGAAATCAATCTAAGTGATGGGATTTGCAGGCATAACTGGACAGCCCACCTTAAATGCAGAATCCTAAATTCTATCTCACTTGTAAGCTTTATTTCTGTAATTTTACCCAGTGGAAGTGAGCCCAAAGAGTTCACCTATGCCTAAAAATGCTTTTGTTCCTGCTGGCCACTTTAATTCCTTTAGAAACCAGTCTAATTGGAATTCTGGTAGACTTGATAATTAATAAATAAGTTTGTGGTCACTTTTTTTCAAATGCTCAAAATTATGCTATGCACCCATGGATAAACATACACTCTTCAGGTCTTGGCAAGTTTAAGAGAAAGCTGATTGCTCACATTAGACTGAACAGTCCTTCCATGTATGAGATTAAGGACTGTTAATGCTGCATTAAGTGTGAATTACATAATATCCTGTTGGGGAAGGGGGGGTGCTCCTAGGACATTTGTTCTAAGGGTTAGCTTGAGAATTTTGTGTTGTGTAAATAATTAGTCAGATTTTTTTTCCCTGACTACTTGTTCTTAAATCCTTAGGATACGTCCTAGTAAATTACACTTTGTGAATTGTCAGATGTGTAATTGTTGCATTTGGATGTATCAAACTGCATATTTTTTTTAAGTATTTCCATTTAAGGTATCTGTTTGCAGGTCAGAAAATATGGAAAATGTAATTGTGTAATGCTCTGAAATGTACAAAAATGTAAATAAAATTGACTAAATCTAATTATTTGTGTGTGTTTCTCAAAAAGCCTTGAAAGGAAACTCAGGAAGTGAGGCTGGTCTGTTTATGCAATGTTTAGGAGACATTCTGAAGGAAATAATTTTTTTCTTGCTCATTATTAACTAAACTGGCTTC
Organism: Ptyas mucosa; assembly: GCA_012654045.1. NCBI lineage: Eukaryota > Metazoa > Chordata > Lepidosauria > Squamata > Colubridae > Ptyas > Ptyas mucosa. The sequence goes on along the minus strand of WNWU01000012.1, from coordinate 5,036,534 downwards.
ATTTAGCTGCTTATAAAATAAGGGTGTTCAAATTAACAAAATTTCTACTTTTTATAAATTCAATTGTTTTTCCCTAAATGTTTATCAGTAATTCTGTAAGAAGTACCTTCCTATATTTCTAACCTGTGTTACTGAATGTTTTCTTGCTGTTAAATATTCTGCTTGTCTCATGCTCTGCACTGGGCAGTGAAATGGAGTTGATTCAGTTAGATAGCATGTGCAATAGCTTCTACTTTGCATTTAATTGTTATTAGAGGGCTTAACTTTATTGCCCTGAAATTTATATCCAAGTTCTATGAGTAAGTTATTTTCTAGGAAAAGAGAGTGTTAAACAAAAATCAGGCCAACATATGGAGTCCAAAGAAATAATGACTAAAGGCTCTGTTGTGACTGATGCTAAGGTATGTCTCACATTATAATACAATTTTTCCAAAATACTTATGCTTTAAACTGTTTAGCTATTTTAGAAATATACTTTAGAAAGTTTCTCTGCTTTCCTGAGGTACTCCATTTGACAATGCTCACAATCAATTGTAAATTTCCAAATCTATTAAGAAATGAACTTGTATTCAGTCAGCCAATGCTTTTTGAAATTAGAAAACACACAAAATGGCATGCAGTCCTGTTTCAGTCTTATACTGTGTATTCTCTTTCCTGCAAACAGAAACCAATGTAGTAGTTCAAAGAGCAAAACATGCTATGTCTTTTTTAAGGGCAGGCTGTGCTCAGGATTTTTAAAAATACACTGTTTACCATAAACTTGAAAATGTAGGTTGGCTTAGGGTTGCTGTGGACAAAGTTTGTTCTAAATTTGTAATGGGTGAACTAACGCTCCAGACATGATCAAGATGAACAATCATACTAGCTTATGGAAGTATTCTTAATAGACGCTTGCTCCTTCTACCTTGGAATCCTATTTCCAAACCAGATGTTCTAATAGATTCAGAAATTAATTTAAGGAATGGCCTAGAAGGGAGTGCTCTGAATGCATTCCCAAGAATTATTCTGTGGCCAGGATAAATATTTGACTTCATTAATATTGAAATTTAATGAAAGATAATGAATATGATTACTCCGTAATCAGGTATTTAATCTTTATTTTTGCCACATTAAAAAAAAATAACGCCATTGGTCTCTGGATCATACTAAGGTTTACAGGAACCACATGTAGCTCTAGGTTGTGCATCTGTGCTACAGAAATGAAATTCTCTTGTATCAGAATTCTTACAGTTTGGAAGGAAATACACAACGTTACCATTATCAAGCAGGAATTGATTCTTATTTTCAATATTCTTTTCTCATGTATCTTGCTACTTCATAGACTGGTGCCTTTTAAAGAGTTTGTTCTAAATATGTTTGAATTTTTAATGACATTATGATGTCTTTGGCCATTGCTTCATGTCATTTTATGTCCTATGAAAAAAAGTCTTGATTTATGTGGTTAACTTTTTTAAATCATGTAGATGTCGTGCATATGTATGTAACAGTATTACTGTTCGTTGCAAGGCATCAAGCTGATGGATGTGGTTTATTCTGGCTTTTTTGGCAGGAGAAGCAACTGTTGAAGCACCAAGTGAAATAAACACTTATTTGGAATTCCATTCTTTGGAGGAGAAAGTGCCTCTCTCACGCAGGAGTTAGGGAGCATAATTTGGATTTCTATCAGCTACAGTTTTGTGGCTCCCAAATTTGGGTTAATCCCCCCTACCCCAATATGCTTTTCAGAGACTGAAGAAGCTACAGAGGAGACTAACACTTACACAATTTTTATGAACAGGTTCTTTGTATACCAATTGGAATACGGTACAAATTGACTACATCTTTTGATTAAGCTTGGTATTAGGGAATGCAGTTTCTTGTAGTTTGAGTAGTATATTTGACAAATTGTTTTAAGACAATTTCTTGTGCTAATTTCTTTAATGGAAGAAATAGTGACGATAGTCTGTATGGCTGAGGTGAAACTAATACATACATAATCGAGTCAAACTCAATTTCATCTTACTATGAGAACACAATCCTACACGAGTTGTATGCTCACATTTTAGTGGAAATTAGTTGCTTACATTTGCTGCATTGGTTTGCTGAATTACAACTTCTTTAGGGCTGTCGGCAGATTAAAGAGAAATTTAAACTGCAGCTTGTAATTGATCTATTTTCAGTCTGCATAGCTATAGTAATTATATATTCCCCCCCTGATTTTATCCCCACAATAATCCTGTGAATAGGTGAGACCCAGTAGGTCACCCACTGAGTTGCATTGTAAATAAAACTATAAATGTGTACAACTATAAATTATATATATATAATATTTTTATGTTCTCTGTACACATATATACATACTTGTGTGTATTTTTTTCATATATGCCTTTTACATCCTGATGTATTATATATATTCAAGTGGAGATTTGAGTTTTCTCTAGGCCAAGTCTCATATCTTCCTCCTTCGCTGCTTATCTCGATTGTGTCAATAGACCATGTTCAAGCTAAAAATCAATAAAAACATAGGGTATAACCTAGCTCCACGAAATCTTAACATCTCACATATCTTGGCATTTTTCAAATTTAGTGCAATTCCTCTCAGATGTTGTTTACCTAATTACTGCATAATGAGCAACCTTTAGAGTAAAAGTAACATTAGTACATAGAATGTATGAACATGACTTTAGATTATGATCTTGATAATTTATCCATAGAAATGTTTTAATCAGGATTGCGTTAGCATGTATATTTTAACAAGCTCTTACTGAATTAATCTTCTAGTGAATAAATCCCCTGGGAACCTGGTGATGGATCAAAAGTGTACTTAGGAAAGGTCAAGCAGTTAAAATAATACACTAATTTAATGAAATGAGAAATCTAGTTCCTGCTGGAAAAAGAAGTGATAGTCCAGAGCCTGTATCTAGATGAGCTGAAAGTGAATGAAAAGGCACTTCTGAGCAAGCAAGGTAGTATTATAAAATATGAAAAGTAATGGAATTACTCCAGCAACTTGGAATGAGTTCATATATAAATGTTCCACCCATGCCTTAGTCCAGCTACGAAAAGTAAATCACTAGATTGAACTAAAATTGAGTGCAATAAAGTGCAAGATTTGAATTTATAATGCGAAAGCACAAATATCTCAGTGAGTTAGGCAAGCCAATACTTCACTTTGCCAATGATCTCTATAGGAGGGATGTTCTATGTTCTTTAATGTTCAAAAAGCATTGCCATCAATCCAGCAAGAACAAAATGCATGCCTTACTGAAGTATATACGGTACGATGACACATAATTGTGTGCATTTTGAACTCGGTATTTATATGTGCGCACATACACAAGCTCAGTTCAAGCCTGGTATTAATCAATTTTGTTATCAGTGGGGAACAGGAATGTGCTCGTGCCAGATATGGCTTGTGGATTTTGCATAGCTATAAGGTTGGGCAGTTTTGAGTAGAGAACACTTGATAAACTAAGTCTTTGGTCTGATTCAACATGGCTCCCCTTATGCTATGAAACCACAGGACCATAAAGATATTTTTCATTCTTAATGGTTGGAGCAACCAAGATCAGGTCAAATCAACTGTAATCCTGTATTATTCTTTCTAGTGCATCTGTTATGTGGGCTTCCTTGTTGCTAGTCAAAGAATTATATGATTTTTATGTAAGAAATATTTTTTAAGCGATGAATATCAGTGAATCAAATTAAGGGCAGATGATAGTGTAAGAAGGGCTGAAAATTGGATGTTAAATGTTATAGAGGTATTAGATATCTTAAATCATAATTCTTTGCCATTTCTTCCATTAAATAGAACTGATGCACTGGAGGCATCTTCATCATCATTTGCTACTACTTACTGAAATCTAGCCTGTCTGAAGGTTTTTCTTTTTTGGTACTGTATGGTTTTCTAATGTTCTGAGTTGCAGTTATGACTTTTCTCATTTCCAATAGCTTCATTATTCAAAATCCTTTTTGAGGATAACAGTTCCTAACAGTACTGTCTAAAATTTGGACATTCTGGATTTTCAAAATAGAAGCGTCCTCGTGGGTAATTATTCCCTAGCTGGCCTACATTCATCATGGACAGGATCTGGAGTAGTTAAGAGTGGAACAAATATAATTGCTGCTGTTCCCACTTTGAGCAACGTGAAGTAGTACTGTTATAAGGAACTTCTAGAATATAATGCCTCTGTCCTTGGACATAGAACAGTGTATTATTCTACCTGCAGTGCTAATGCCAGTTTCTCTTGAAAGCTAAAACTCTTGACAGACTTTGTCTTATATTGAATCCCCCCCCCCCACACACACACACACAACTTATCCTTCTTTGTTCGGGTGTCATTTTAGCTTAAGACACCAGTAGCTATGTATCTAACATAGTATATTAGGGAGTCTATTACTTGAGTCCAAGATACAGAAACATATTAGCATTAGATTTCTATTAGCTCTATTAGGGTTTCCTGATTCTGCATATGAGTTTAGGATTACTCATATCAGTCCAGGTATTAAATATCCTGGCTAACCTTACAAATAAATTCTGGCACAAATTATTTCAAAGCAAATAATATGGATAAGGGTCTAGCAGATTTCATCCTGCTGAAGTGGACATACTTGCTTTTAATTTATGAATAACACATTTTGGGACAAATCTACATTTTAGAAGAATTAAAAGATGCTGGATATCGGAATTTCCATATTTTCTGTAACTTTTTTTTCTAAAAGTTTCATATATTATATAAAATATATTTCAGTGCTTTTTTTCATTTTGATATCTTTTCTTTTCACCTTTTCTACAATATAATTTCCAGCAGAATTTCTCATCTTCATTGCAGTCATAAACTGGGTATCTTTCTTATTAAAAGTATCCCCAACACATTCTCTTAGGTCACATGGATTTCACCCAAATATACATTACTTCACTTTTTTATAAGGACTTTTCTTCCAATTAAGATAAATTATTTTGAGACTTTTCATCATTTTAAAAGCATTGAGCTCCAAACTGAACCTTTATTCACTGTGCTCCGTCCTTCAAGCTTTTGTCGTCAATCCAAGTTATTTTTTCATGTCATCTCTAAGTACCCAGATGTGGGGAATGCCACATGCATTGTTACATACATTATACAAATTATACAATCTGCCTCCTTGGCATTATAGTATAACATACATCTCTGTAATTTGGACCTGATGATATGTCATGAGACTATAATCTTATAGTCTATAAATTATGATTCAAACATGGATTAGAGACTTTGTTAAAGTATTTTGTGACTAGCCATATCCACCATGGCTGTCATTTGATGGATAAACAAGTCTCCATATGGCTATTTTGAGTGTGTACCTAACACATGATCTCAAATTCAAGTGTGCTCCCACACACACAGAAACAAGTGGCATATTCCTGGCCTGAACATACATTTACATCTCTCTCTTTTCTTATTTGTAAGATGGTAGTGGAATAAAACTTACTTTTCTATAGATGTTGATTTTTTTCCTGCAAAACTTGTCTCTCAGACTAGATATTAACCCAATTTATCTGTAATTTCCTAGCATTATACCATTTCCCCAGTTGTTTTAATACAAGCATAAATCTAGGATAATACCACCCATTTTTATTTTTTAAAATAACCATTTTACATTTGAATTAAGAACCCTTTTATGAATACCATCTGGATCTAACTTTGGTGGGGGAGGGGATATGTCTGGATCTAGCTTTTGGAATAATTTGTATTAGAATACAATCCCTGCTCACAAATATTTGCTCTAATTGCTCAAATTGCTTTCTTAAAAATTGCAGTTTTGATACGAGTATTTAGAAGATTAATTCTATAGTGAACTATAATGAATATTAAGCTTTTCTGCAATTGCCTTCTAATATTCTTTTAATGTCCTTGATGCCAAATAGTCCAGTTACCTTACTTATTTTTTTCTGATATATTTTTCTTTGATTGCCCATTTTAATATATATTTAATATAAATATAAGGCTTTATAAGTTATAAAGCCTTCAAAATCAATATGTATGTTATCAAACATACTTTTCTTGACTTCTAATTTAAATACAATTTTAACTATTTTTTTACAAACTCAATATGAGAACTTTTATCATATCATTGATGGTATGCCTCAGAAATGAGACAATTGGATATTTTAAACATGTGCAGTAAGTTAGGTTAACTATATTATGAAATCCCTAGAAGATCTTCAAAGTACACTCACCTCCATTTTCCTATGGAATCCACAGTCATAGGGAATTATTTTATAAAGGTGACAAAATAGAGAAAAAATGCTGATGACACATTGTGTTAGCTTTCATATTGAGTTTAAATATCTACAATATTGTTTCAGTGGAATAAGTTTCTATCCATTTTTTTATAAAAAAAACTGTTCTATAATAATATGAATGTGTAGAAATAAGCTTACACTATAAACTCATATTTTTCTTTTTCAGCTCAGAGACATTAATCATCTGCTGTGTTTATGGAACTCTCTTGCACTGGCATGAAGTTTGTCAGCTAACCAGAAATTGCATACACCCGATATGCCCCTTTCCTCTGCAATCCAGAACATGGTGTATGCCGAGATACTTTAAAAAAAAAAAAAGAACTGTACCCCATTTCCAGGAAATCTGTATGTGTTGTACATTTAATTTCAAATCTAAAATATTGATGATATTTTATAAACTATTTTTGCAATAAACAAAGGCATGAGCCAAGGAGCCTATTCAACATGTAAGGAACCACTTGAAGTACCAGAATGAAGAATCACAAAGTGTAATATTACTCTTCAAATGCAATTTGTCTGAATGGGCACCGGGAACTGATTGAGACACCTGGAAAGTTGGCTGTAAAGTTCTTCTTTTGTTCTTGGTGTGTTACATTTTACATCTTAACAAACATTAGTCTTTAGTGCAAGTGTTAGCAGAGCTGTAATCCTTTAATGGAAGCATGTCCAAATTCAACTGTGTTAAGTGCTGACCGATGTGTTGAGACTAAGGTTTTCCATAAAGCAAGCAGCAAGAGGCAAAAATACATAATTCTACCTTGAGTAATTGTGGCAAAGACCATCCCTTTTGGAAATAGTTTGGTGGCTAGAATAGAGGCTGCATCACAAGATACTGATCTTCTATCTGCTTGTGTTCACCCAGCAGTATCTGCCACAAACAGGTACTGTTAAAATGGAATAGTAATTGGTATCCAAAGTCATGACATTTCTTTTTATAGCACTGTGATGTATTGCACATTAAGTTAGTCATAACTAACATGTTCCACTGAGACATTCTTGGCATTTTAAAAACTAGCTGGTTTACACAGGAAAGTTTCCTATCCCAGGAAGCCTCTAATCTTTTCTCAATGGGACTTGAGTTTTTAACAGTAATGTGGTTTCACATTTCAATGAGAATAAATTATGCCAAATTTTCACTGGATTACACTGAAAGCCTAAAAGAATTACTTATTCAGTATTTTTAAACTGCTTCTCATTTTGATAGTATGTAAACCCTTGCGTCGGAAGCAAAATTCAGCAGTTAGCTTGGCAAAGTGATGTCACAAAAATGCACAATATATAGATTGATATAATTAACAGTTTTCATGTCAATACAAGGATGCCTTCTAATATATAGATTTCAATCTTTAGGATATTAAAATACATTAAGATAATTTTTTTCTAAAATTATGTATTCCAGAAAATACAGCAATTGTCCAGTTCATATTTTCCAAGTCGCAATCATACCTTTTCCTCTTTATTTTATTTAGTAACAGATTTATATTTTAAATAGCATTTGAAATAAGGGAAATATGTTTATTACAATACAAATCTATATTAAAAGATTTAATAATTATCTGTGAAAACATTTTTTAAAAGTATTTATAAAGATTCCAGAGCACCTACTTTAAAAAAAGCCCTGTGTAATAATGATTAATAGTAATTTCAATTGTGCCCACTTTCATAAGAAATTTGGTGACTTTTAAAGGTTCTGCAGTACTCTTCATTGATGTTAAAGCAAAAGAGAAATGGTGTAGGCTTTTTTTTTTCAATTTTTCATTCAAAAAAGGTTATTTGAAACTAGTTTGAAGAAGGTTAAAAAGAAGCTTCAATGAGATAGTGCAGATAATGCATCTATTCAGAAGGAAAAATGCTTTTTAAAAAGCATATTAATTTAAAATATCTTTTCACTTGAAAAAATGCATAAAGCTGGAGGGAGTCACCATGGCACAAAGCGATAGTTTCTACTCAGGAAAATGGTATCAATCTATACAAACAAGGGTACATATATTGATTATGGGCGGAGCCAATAGTGCCTGCATAGACAACATCCCATTGTTAACCAGAGTTCTGGTTTTATTTTTCTTCAAACACACCAATTCTGCCTATTTTACCACCGTAATTCAATGATGTGGAGAAGCCACAGCTTACTTTATGTGTAGAAAAGAAGGGAGCTAAGTTTGAAAAAGAAACAAGATGACTATTTATACTGCTCATGAAGAATTGAATTGCAACCACCTTGTTTTTCGTTTTGAGATTATGCTGTCAGGGAAATTTTTAGTGGTAGAAGTAATATATTGCTTTTCACTTTTTTCTTTAGTTGCTTAATATTTAAGCTTTGCTCCATGTTACCTTTTATGTCCGTATATTATGTCACTATGCCTCCTTTCTTTGGTAGACTTGAATAAGGAAAAAAATATTAAACTTTTACAGTTTTGCCTGAAGTTAAATATTCAAGAATTGTTGTGTACCATGTTTTGAAATAAAACGTTGATTTGTTCTCTCTGCACTTTTAAAATGTTATCCCAAGCAATGTTGCTGTCTCTTCCTCTGTTTGCTTCTTTGACAGTAAAAGATTAATGAAAGTTGTAATATTAAGCAGAGATAGCTAACAGTAATTCCAATAGAAGACAATGGCTTTTTAAACAATGTAGATTACACCACTTCTAGAATTTATAATTTTGCAGAATAGGTAAGGGGAAGGGAGTATTCCCTTCGCTGCCACTAAACCTAGTGAAATTTTCTGCAGTAGGAGAATACAACATGCCTCCTCACTTTTAAATAGATGGTATTACTTTTCTCATTATCCTCCACTATAGTTTGCTTATAAATGTAATTTGTCTCAGGGAAAATTATTCAAGTCCCTGTCCCCCGCCCCCCCCCCCCCCCCCCCCCCCCCCCCCGCAGAATTCACCTGGATAAATAAAGCATCTGGGACAGGCAGTATGAATGCTCCTTCAGCCCTCAGAGGTCATGGACAGCAATGTTATCTTGGCCAGGAAGTGATCTGATCAGGACAAAGAACTAAATGTTATACTCTCCATATGCAGATCCCTAAACAATTGTTCTGAACTTTTGCCTTAATGTGTAAGGCCTGAGATCACAAGGGACAAGGTGATGGTTGGCTAGAGGTCATATACTCTCAAATCTGTCCAGACCCAACAAGACATCTGGGCATCTGAAATTGCCCAGTATCAATAGGCAAAACAACTCCAATACCAGCAACAAGATCAGGTCCAGAAATCATTGAAAGATCATGGTGATCAGCCAGAAGGATGCTTAACTTGTTCTTACAGCTCAGTGTAATGAATTGGCACTTACATTTGCTCATTTATAAATCAGTGCCACTACTCCCTTCCTGATACTGGTTGATGAACAACATGAAACAATAGAACGAATCTCCAAGAGAACAACACTGGTGCCCTTGCCTCATCCTCAATCAAGCTATCGCTAAGCACAGGCTTATTAAAAATGCCTTATTAATGTTACCATCAACTTAAGGCCAAGAGCACTAACAATCCAGCTGCCAAAAGCTAGGTTTGGGGCTACCAGAAGAGATTACCAGAAATCTCTCTCCTAGAACAGCAAACCTAGCATCCCGCATCATATCTTCCCCAATTTGTCACTAGTAGGATCACATTACTCTCTCCACTTTACTTCTATTCCCTCAGTCCAGGGCTACCAACTAATTTCAATCATCCCATTCAAACAATCCACCAAATACATATGGAGATCAGTAATCTGGTGACATCACTTATACTGACTCTGTGCCCAATTCACTTTTTTTTCACCATTTAGCATCACTTGACAATCTCTAAATTCCAGATTACCATCCCACTACTACTTTGAGAGAATCCTGGCTCCTCCTGCAACCTCAGTCAGGTGGATCACTTATCAATTCAAACCAGTGGATTTCTGTATACAAAGGCAGCACACTTAGCTTAAAAATATGATGTACATGAAAATCAGGCATCACCTTAAGTACCAAAAGATTCAGTCTTCTAAGGGTTCATCCAAAAATGTTCAGCACTTTGGCCAGACAATATAACTTTCTTTGTACTGAGTCCCAGACTGCAAAGGCAGTATTCTGTGTTGTGACTTTCAGGCTCATCCATAACAGGAATTTCCACACCCAACTTCACCACCTTCTAACTGACAAATAGTAGCACATACCAATGTGCCTTTGATGTTCTTGGTCTATTTACTGCTAATACTAGACTGTTGGACAATTCTTAAATTTGGTTTCCAATTGCCAATTCTTCAAACACCCTGTATCTTCAACCACTAGTAATTGCAAGTCTGCTGGTAATGAGCTTCTCAGGTACTTCCCAGGTTATATTTTAAAATATTTGCACATTCCAGCAGAGCCAACAGATCTCAGTGATAGGGAAATGTCACTATAGGTGTAACAGCTTCCAATTATAATCTGTCAATCATGTTTCATTCATTAACCTGTCCTAATTCATTCAGCTTCTTCCAAACTTTCCTACATTCTCTTAAACTATTTTCTTCCAACCATATAACCAAAAATTAAGTCAATTAAACCAAAACCATACCATCTCTTACCATAAATGCCAAAAATGCATTTACAGGTTTAGGCAACTCTAATCAGAAAGTATGTTTTAATTAATCCCTATATGAACAGAAGCTAATACAATATATAATAAAGTTAAACATACTGTATTACCTTTCCATTAATTTTGAATGTTTTTTTCCTAGATTCAAAATAAGTTAACAGAGAATGCAACAACCGCCAAAGCCTTATTTTAAAACTCCTTCCCTATACTTCTGTAGCCAGCTAATGGTCTTTCTATTACAAAATATTGGGATTTTTTTTCCTCATTCTTCCTTACAGCTTCAAGCTGAAAACAATTCTTTGTAAGTCTCTTTGTATGCACTTCAAGTTGAGAGCTCACAGATGTTCCACTTTCAAGTCTGGAGATACTTACAGGTGTTTATCCTGCTCAATTACCTATCCTGTTTCCCCCAAAATAAGACCTCCCCAGATAATAAGCCCAATCGGGCTTTTGAGCGCATGCGCTAAAATAAGCCCCCTCCCCCGAAAATACCCACCCCCTAAAATATTAAAACACATGTGCACCCTGTCCCCATTTCCTCTGGTTAGAGTTAGGGAGACAGAGCTGGAAATCAGGTAAGATGGCAAGGGGAGCCCCATCTTGTTCCACGCGCCCTAAAATAATAAGACCTCCCCGAAAATAAGGCCAAGCGCTTATTTTGGGGTTCAAAAAATATAACACAGGGTCTTATTTTCAGGGAAGCACGGTAGCTTCTTTTCAAATTCAATTATTTCACTAACTATGGACAACAATTTCTAGGAATCTTAGTATTTGGTTTAACCTCTTTATTCTTCCACTCACAAAATACTTCGTCAGTGGCTGCCATATAATTCCAGAGCATAACAGAGACACGCTATGCCAGTGATTGCTAACCTTTTTGCCATTGCGTGCCAGGAGCGGGGGGAGGGGTCACACACACGCGTGCTCACACCCATGATTTGATGCGCTCCACACCCAGACTGTTTTCAGCATCCGGAGGGCCTCTAGGGGGGGACGTTTTCGCCCTCCCCGAGCTCCTAGAAAGGCCCTGGAGCCTGGGAAGAGAAAGAAAAACAGGCCTTCCCCACTACCCTCTGAGGCTCTCTGGAGGCAGGAAGCACCCTGTTTCCCTACTTCCAGTAGGCCCAGAAGGCCCAAAAAACAGCTGGCCGGCATGCGCATGAGCTGAGCTCATGTGCCCACAGATATGGCTACGTGTGCCACTTGTGACACACATGCCATAGGTTCGCCATCACAGCTCTATGCATACCATTAAAAATGTTTCTTTTTTTCCAAATGTTTCACCTCTTTTTTCTCTTTGTGATTGTGGCTGAAGAGTTCAATTTTTGTTTCATCGGCCCAAAACACTTTTTCCAAAATGTTTCAGGTTAATCATGGATTTTTAGATATCGTATTTTTCAGACTATAAGACACACTGGTGTATAAGACGCACCAGGATTTCGAAGAGGTAAGCAAGAAAAAAAAAGTTTTTGCCCTCCCCAGACCCCAGGAGCACTCTGCAGGCATCCCAAATCCTCTCCGCTTCCCGTTTTTGTGAAAAACTGACCCACTTTTTGCAAAAATGGGGGCGTTTTTGCCTTCCCCAGCCCACAGCAGCACTCTGCAGGCCTCCCAAAGCCTCTGTGCACCCCATCCCCCAGGACACAAAGGGCCAGGCTTCGGGAGGCCAAAAATGGCTGTATTCCGTGTATACGATGCACCAACATTTCCACCCTCTTTTAGGGGGGGGGGGGAAGTGTGTCTTATACTCCAAAAAGTACGGTAATTATTTTTGAGATGAGATTAAAGAAAAGGCTTTCTTCTGCCAGCCCTCATGCAATTGGCATAAACAACTCTATTTGTGAACCATGAAGTACATATTAGAAAGAAAGATAAACATTTTAAAATGGCCTACAATTCTTGGGCTTGAGTATTATTAAAAATCTGTGGGGCGATCTCAAATAAATAGCATGTGAGAGAAGACACAATAATCTTTTCAACTAAAAGAGTTCTGCATGGAAGAATAAGAAAAATTCCAATAGGAAGAACAGAAAGACCCAGTTAGCTACACAAAATATTTGGAAGCTGTTATTCTTGCCAAAGATATTACAAAGTACTAATAGAAAGGATAATAGAATAAATGTTTCATGTGCCATATTCACTACTTTCTCACTCTGAATATGTCACAACTCCATATAAATGCTAAGTGTGCATTCAAATTTGCAAAAAGATGTTTTAACCATGAAGAATTTCTATGCGCTGTATTTTCTTTTTCTTTGATCAAAACAGCCTATCTTGAAGTCTTGTTGAAATGAAAGCTGTGTAGTAATAATGTTTGAACACTATTGGTGACTAATGGTGTTTGGTACAAATTATACAATTGCATACCATTCCTTAAAGATGAAACTAAATATAATAAAAGCATATTTAAATACCATAATATACTTTTTATGATACTGATAGAAATTACAACAAGCTGCCTATGTATTCCACATTTTGTGGAAACCAATCCTATAAAGCGTAAGGGTTTAATAGGCATGTCCAAGCAGGAATAGCCAACTTGCTTTATAACCAGAAAATGTTGCAAACAAACTAACATATTTTTGGTGCTCAAGAACTTTGAATTGTTTTACGAGATGCCCCCTCAATTTGGGGGGAGGGGGGAGGGTTCAAAATAATAAATAAATTAAATAAATGTATTTAAAAGCCCATCAAAGTTTCTTCTAAAAAAAGCATAAAATAAAATAAAATCACCTTGTAGCTTGTAGCTTGTAGTAGTATGTAGGTGCTAATAACCACTTTCCCTCATTCAAGAGAATTTATGCTATTATACAACATTTAGCACTGAAATGGTTACTTTGAATTAAAAGACAGGCACTAATACCATGAATGATTTATTAATCTGTAAGGTAAAAGTAGATTCTCTAAATAGAGAAACATTTCTTTGCCCTTCAAAGAGACTTACAAACTTCACAAATGATGAAATGATTGTACTATGGCTACAGGTTTAGACGCACTGACATTTTTCTAACTTGCAAAGCTAACCCCCATCCCTCCTCAGATGGAAGATGCAGAGTGGCCAAAGTGCACGAAACATCATTGCGAAGGTCAAATATCAGTCCTCTTCTGCCCACCTCTTTTGAAAGAATTTCACACACACACACACACATACACAATGCATAGGTCTTAGTTCAAATCCTCCCAGTTTAAAGAATGGCGTTATGCATTAAATGTTTACTCATCCTTTTTGCATTCACCGAAACCACATCACCGTTAAGCCTCAAAGCCCAACATTTGCCACATGCAGTTTGGGCTAGTGTTATCGGTTGTTATTATTTGGATTTTGAACAAAGTTGATAGAATAGGAGCCAGTTGAGGAATCTTGCTTCATTTGGAAGTTTTCCGTTGATAAGCCAAAAGGACGGAGAACCAGGTTCCCAAGATCCTTCAGCTTGCCTGTAATACACATACATAAAAAAATTCACACCTTCAGATACATTTAACCAATTAGCATAATAATGGAAGGAATGTCTTCTAACAATGATACTGTACGGAAGAAGGAAGTCTTAAAGGGACTTTTAAGAATTCTGTTTAAGAAATACCAACATAAGAAGAATATCACCCACTTTCACCGAAGACGGTCATTTTAAGAGAGACTCCAGGGGAAAAGATGTTACATGTCTGAAATTTGCTCCACCATGATGTATTACATGCAGTTTTTCCCTCTGAATTTATATCTCCACTAGTACAACTCCTGTGGGCTTCATAATTCCCACAGCATGTTTTTGACAGATCGGTGGTAAACAGAACACCTGTTTTCAAACTGACTCTGTTTGCTACTACCCACATAACCTTTTAATCACAATTACTTACAGCTACTGTATTCATCCTCAATTCTAGAACTCCTTAGTTAACATTTTTATTTTAAAAAGGATGAGAAGAACCCATGCTGCCCTCTAATGTAGTAATTAGACAATACAAAGTTTATGAAGAATCGAAACTGAGAGCAGCCCAGATTAAGCCCTGCCTTAAGACCATGAAAAACAAAATCAAAAGTAAGCATGTGGATGAATGACAAGAGAGCAAAGACTGAGCTGGATAAGCCTTCTCTTTGTTTAACGAACAATTTGAGTTTGGGTAAACTGAAATCAGCTATCCACAAAGAGTTTGATTCAATACAAGCATAGAACTGGCATAAAACTCTGCTCTACTGCTTTGAAAAAAATACTTTAAATATCAGTTTCACTGTTATTTAACTATAAGAACATGTTGAAACTAAAATCCAGCTAAAAATTACACTAGTATTTTTTTCAATTTCAAACAAAAACATTGTTCTATCTTGTTTTGAACCATTCAAAAATGACTTTAAGATCTTCATAAGACTTAAATTCAGAAAGGCACCTATCCCTTCTGAAGTGTTACAAATACTGAAGCAAAAACTTGTTTCTAATGAAAAGGAATCGGGCATGGAAAAGAATTGGATGTTTTTCCATTTGCTGACCTTTCAGCAACTATTATTAACTCTACAAGTACTCTAGAGTGAAATGACCTTTTGCACCTCTCAGAGACTTTTGGGGAAAGTAGATGGTATAATACCAGTAATAACAATTGTTGTTGTTGTTGTTGTTGTTAATCTTCAATTTGATTCATAGTCTGGGACTGGTAAAAACTTAACAGTCCAAGTCCTAACCAAGCACCTAGCAGTTCCGAGTAGGGTGGATTGCTGTTGTTGCTGTTTTATTTTTATTTTTTTGCAAAGCCAGGATATTCAGGTCTAATAATTTCAAATTTTCCACATATCTAGGCAGCTCTTTGGGTATTGCCCCAAGGGCTCCTATTACTATTGGTATTGGTACAACAATTGATTTCTTCCTCCATAGTCACTCAACTTTAATTTGCAAATCACTATATTTTGTTATTTTTTTCTAGCTGTTTCTTTTCAATTCGTGCATCAGCTGGTATTGCAATATCAGGTGATGATTGCAATACCAATCACCATCACCATTATCATTATACAATTTCTACAAAAGATTGAGGAGAAGTGGATAAAGATAAAACCTGGCATTGACTTACAACTGGAACATTTAAAAAAGAAACTGAAGGATTAGTGTTGGCTGTGGAAGAGCAAGCTATTCAAATTAATGCAATCAGGGCCAGAATTTAAAAAAATCATCAAATGATTAAAAATTCAGATTGTGCAAAGAAGCAAAAGAAACGGTAGGTAATATACTCAGCTCATGCAAGATTGTACATAACACAGTCACCCAAATGATTCACTGGAACATCTATAAAAATAGCCATGTGCCAGTAATAAAACACAGAGTTGAAAAAGCAGTTGAAAAAGCAGTTGAATATGAGCAAATTAATATATTGTAGGATTTCCAAATACAAACTGATAAAGTTTTGTTTCATAACACAACAGATCCAGCTGTGAGCGAAAAGAAAAAAATTTGGATAATTAATGTGACAATACCAAAAAATTGGAGAGCATAAAGTATTAAGTATCAAGATCTCAAAACGAAAAGATTATGACATAAATCGGCCATGGTGGTCCCACTGGGTGCCATATCAAAGTATCTTGGACAGCAGTTAAAAAATCTGTGCATTGACAAAATTTCCATCTAGAATTGCAAAATACCACACTGCCTAGATCAGAGGTCAGCAACCTGCGGCTCTGGAGCCACATGTGGCTGTTTCATCCCTCTGCTGCGGCTCCCTGTCGGCTCCACAGTTGATAGAGCTTTCGGTTAGGATAGGAAGAGGAAAAAGGACACCGCGCTAGGAGGAGACTCTATGGTGGGGCAACTGGACTTCCGGTAGGCTCCAGAATTGAACAGGGGGCTTCCGGTTAGGACCTTTGTGGCTCTTTGAATGTTTAAGGTTGCTGACCCCTGGCCTAGATCTATACAATATACTATGTCAAAACATTATGACATCCTAGGTTTTGGGGAAGACCTTGATCTGTATGAAGGTCAACACCAGTTACAAGAACTGGCTACTATGATTTCACATTGTTATGAACAAATTTACTATTTTCTAAGGAATATAACTATATCACCATCAAAAAAACAATTGGCTCAATGAGGAGAAAAAAAGTTGCCTTTTATACCCACATAGTAGATATAACTTAACATCAATAAAATCTGCAACCAGGCTCTGTATCCAGTCTATTATTACCATGTTCAGAATGACTTTATGCTGCAGATCCCACGGCAGAAGCAATTTTGCTGTTTGCTTTTATATAAAAGTTTGTTTCTTACTGCCAAAATGAAATAATCTGTATTTCTACTATGGAAGTAGTTAGGCTGTTTCTATTTTTGTAGCTGTAGAGATCAGGGTGACCCAGCTCCAACAGTTTTTTTAATGATCTGACAAGATAAATATACACAAATTCTTTCTTTTCATACATGGCAGAATCTGAAACGAGTCCGAGGTCCTATGGAATTCTACAAGTTTTACAGAAAAGGACATTTTAAAAAGCCACAATGTTTTATGCATATACCCTTACTATATACAAAATTTACTTACCTAACATTTCAGTCTTAAGTTTTTCATTACGTTCTTCTATTTCTTTTGGCAATCTCTAAAAACAAAAGCAAACAGAAGACCAATTCCACAAACATATTAAGCAACTTTATTTACTCTTTATTCAGTGTGCAGAGATTGATGCATCACTTGATGATGAAAAGATAAGGACACAATTATTCTCAATGCTTGCTTTAAGTTCACATATAAGCCAGGCCATTATCTGATTTATTAGAGACCCATACATACCTGTCAAAGAGTGATTTTGCTTTCATCTAAGTAAGAGTTTGCTTTCATCTAAGTGGATGCAATTTTGGGCTTCCAAATCCAAGACGTGCCCATCATACAACTACAGATTTTCTTTCAAGTCATATAATTCATAGATAACCTCTTCATAATAGCATTTAAGGAACTTCAAAGCCATTATTAAAGCCTTCCGGCTAGGTGTTGATGATATTATGCAAAGAGTGGAACATCTCTATGATATTCTCTCCTAAGAACATTCTGATTTTGTGATTTTTCCATATTTTACAACCCTCTGCACCAGCCCCTTTAAAAGGGGCTATTAGGACCACCCATTGTTAAAAATTTTAAACCAAATTATTTTGGATGGACCAAAAAGCTACAGCTTTATCATCTGTTCTGAGAATTTGAAAGCAAACGCTCTTCAAAAAGTCACAAAAACAAAAAAAGAAAGAAAAATCAAGATAGCCTTTTTGTTCCCTCCGTGGCAGATTTTTCCCATACTTTAATTCCAAAGCTGTGTTTGCTCATATCTGAAGTAAAAGCTTTAATTCAAGAAGCTTGTTAAAATCCTCTTCTCTCATCTCTTATAACTCATCCTCCAACTTGAAAAATCAGGATTATGGTTTCAGTGCCAGCCTTTCTCTCCACTCCCTATTCTTTTGGATCATGCTTCTTAGACTGTCATCTTTCACCAGTGTCCTGAAAAGTTCTATGCTTTAATGGTATTACTATAATCATCTCCTTGATTACAAAAATAAGTTTACCATGCAAGCTTCCCTTGCTTGATATACCGATGGATCTTTCTCCAACAGATTTTTGTAATCTTCTAAAGCTTCATCTAGTTTTTCTGTTTTTTCGTACAGTTCTGCCCTCCTCAACAGTGCTTTGATATAGTTTGGGTTTAACTCTAGAGCTGAAAAACAAAAAGAGAGCAATAATACACCTTACTTGCAGTATTTCTACAAGATACCTGTAAAATCATGCTGCAGTATTAATAACTCTATTGCTAAATAGTAAATAGATTAAGCAGATATACGTAACGTTACTAGCACTATTATACTGAACCTGAATCTATATTCATAGGATTGGGGAAAAATTGTCTGCTTTCAATTTCACATCATATGAACCAACAATGTAGTTCATAAATTATTTTATCTGATTAATGGCTTAATATTCTATATGAGCCTAGTCCATTGTTATATATTCAACAAATCATAGGTTAGTATGCATCTTGATTAAAGTGATGGTAATCAATCCGATTTCACTGTTACTAACTCTACTCCATTCTATCCAGCCTATTTCCAAGTCCTCTAAACTTGTCCAACTCATTTCTTCTTTTAAAATCAGGTAAACATAGCCCAATTATTTTCCATGTACTGTACCTTCCTAGATTTATGCTCAGTTGAAAGCTTCAATCATGGACTAATTATTTAGCTTTCTGCTTATTTCAGTCATCAAATCCTTCTTGAGTAAACCAAATATTTGAGGGAGGTAGATGGGAAAATTAACAGTGCCATTGATCAGGCTTCATCCTAAAGGTAAAGGTTCCCCTTGCACATATGTGCTAGTTGTTCCCGACTCTAGGGGGCGATGCTCATCTCTGTTTCAAAGCCGAAGAGCTAGCACTGTCTGAAGACGTCTTCGTGGTCATGTGCCTGGCATGACTAAACGCTAAAGGCGCACAGAATGCTGTTACCTTCCTACCAAAGGTGGTCCCTATTTTTGTATTTGCATTTTTTACGTGCTTTCCAACTGCTAGGTTGGCAGAAGCTGAGACAAGTAATGGGAGCTCACCCCATTACGCAGCTAGGGATTAAAACCACTGAACTGCCAACCTTTCGATCGACAAGCTCAGTGTCTTAGCCACTGAGCCACCATGTCCCTTAGGCTTCATCCTAGTAGATAATATCAGATATCTGTCAAATTCCCTATATTCTCTCCCATGTCTGGTCTCTAAACATAATATCCTGACATGATAAAAGCATGAGAAGAAAATACCTTTGCTGCAATCACTTATAGCCATTTCTTTCTTGTCCTAAATGAAAGATAACATTGACATTTAATATAAAATATAATTTTTCTGACATTCATAAAGATTGGGAAAGATTACATGGTAGCATAAAAACTTTATCACTCAGCATCTAAATCCAGAACTATGGGACAGCAAGTCAGTGAAACTAGAGGCTAAGAAAGGTATGCTTCGTATCTGTAGGTTGGCTAACCTATTCCAAGATACCCAAGAATTTTCTATTTGTAAAAAATAAAACAAATAGCAATAGCCCTTATATACCGCTCCATTGTGCTTTACAGCACTCCCTGGGTGGTTTACAATATCAGGATATTGCCCACAACATTCTGGGTCCTCATTTTACCAACTTTGGAAGGATGGAAGACTGAGTCAACCTTGAGGTGATCAGGATCGAACTCCTGGCTGTGGGTAATTAGCCTGCAATCCTGCATGCTAACCACTGCACCGCTGCATTCTAACTACTGTGCCATCACGTCAAGTCATAAAAGATACATAATTAATATCAATAAGCCTCGAGTCCAAAAATTGTATTACACCTTCAATGTATGCAAGAAGAGACGTTCAACTCTGTGTTGCTGTGGTGAGTGAAGCAACAAAAAAAAATTATACATCCATGTTTGCCATTTTGGGACAAGCCTCCATCAGCCTTTTCCAGGGATCATACCAGAGAGAAGGGGAGAAGAGCTGTCAGAAAGTTTATTCCCTAAATTAGCAACATCCAGAACTCCTTCATCACCTGTCCTGGTCTAAATATGTCCAACAGGAAGGGCAGTTTGCCCAGCATACTGACTGAGGAATTCTGGGAGCGGAAGTCTACACATCTTAAAAGTTGCTAGGGTTAAAAAACGTTGCTATAGCAAAGGCTCTTTCCCAGCATTCCTTTCAAGTGAGAGTCGGGATATGGCAAGGGACACAGTTTCAGAGGAAAGATGGCCAATTAGCAAATGCTTGGCAAGACACTCACTCTGCTGTAGTAGATCTGTTCAAACTTAATAAATTTGCACTGGTATCTGAAATGCCAAACCAATTTTTTTTCCTGGTGTTATTTCCCCCCTGTAGATTCCTCGCACATAAAAGTTCTGACAAAACAAAAGACTTATCAAAACTTATCACTTTACAATTTTGGAAATTAGTATTACCTGTTTCATTCTTGCTGCAGCTCTATTTGAATACAAAATGGATCTATCTGTGTTACAGGAGGCCGGACAAATCCGCAGGGCTTTTGCATACGAATCTTCTGCTTCTTTATAGTCTGCAGTTAGGGCAGAAAAAAAACAACTGAAATTGGGGAGGGGAAACTGAAAAACACAAAACAATGCAGAACATTTATATAATTTTAATCATTTTTCATTTTAAAATAATAACAGAAAAAGTAAAAAAAAAAAAAAGCAAACAGTGCAGAAATATGAAAAAAAAAAATCAACCCTAATATGGTTATGACTCATTTGTGGGAGACACTATACTTTCCCAGCATTAGTTCAAAAGAGTGTTTTTTTTTCCTTTTGGAACTAAAAGCAAAGCATCAACCCGTAACTCAGATTCAGGATAATCCAATTCTGTAAATAGGTATCATTCAGTTATAAAAAATATTTACATACAAGGAGATTCCCAAGCAAAGAAATGCACAGTATATTAAGGTTATGCTAACATGAAAATATTGCATAACAGAACTTGGATTTTTCTCAGATTATACAATCATGTTAACACTTGATTTAGATAGCTAGAATCCAATTAAAAACTACCGTATATACTCGAATATAAGCTGAGTTTTTCAGCACGTTTTTCAGGCTTATATTCAAGTCATGAAAAAATGCCTTTTTTCCTGCAACCGTTTTGGTTCCCTGGGTTGCTGGCAGACTTGCTAAAGCCAAAATAGGGCGTGGGAGGGTGCGGTGCCCCTCCCCCGTGCCCCTTTTTGGCTCTAAAGAGTGGCAGGGAGGCTTCCTAAAGCGAAAATGGGGCGTGTGGGGGGTGCGGCGCCCTCCCCCGCGCCCCTTTTTGGCTCCCAAGAGTGGCAGGCAGGCTTGCTAGGGGCACGAGGGGGTGCCTAGCAAGATTCCCTGCAGCCCCCCAGAAGCAAAAACAGGCTGAGGGGGGGGCTTAAAGGGAGAAAGAAACAAAGAAATCCTCACTGTTTAGGGAGATCCCATGTGCACTGAGCTTGAGTTGAGAGCCGATTGTAATTGAGAGCTTCTTGTAATTGGCTGCTAGCTAGCCTTGCTCAGGCTAAGCCAGGAGTGGGTTCTCGCAGCTTGGCTGTCTCAGGAATTCTGGGAGTTGAAGTCCACAGGTTGTAAAAGGGCCACATTTGCCCACCCCTGGGCTAAGCTAATCAGTAGTGGAGCTCTAAGAATGCCAGATGAGAAGGAGAAAGGGAGGGAGAAAGAAAGAGAGAGAGAAGAAAGAAAGAGACAAAGAAAGAAAGAGAAAGAAAAAGAAAAAAGAGGGAGAGGCTTGAACTTGCCTGAAATTAGATCAAGCCAGTGACTGGGTGGGCGTGGCTAGCTGGTCATGTGATATATGTGTATAGGGACTACTCAGAGGGCTGAAAAAAGTCATTTCTGACAGGTCCTCGCACTTCTGACTGGTTCTCACACTTATGACCATCCTCACATTTATGCCCATGCAGCATTCTTAACAACCATGTCACTCATTTCACAACTGCTTCCCTTCACCATGGTGACAAGATAGGGCAAAAACGTAAAATGTGAGGACAGTCGTAAGTTCGAGGACTGGTCACAAGTGCGAGGACCAGTCAAAAATTACTTTTTCAGCCCTCTGAGTAGTCCATATGCACAAAAGGGCTACCCAGAGGGCTGAAAAAAGTGATTTCTGACAGGTCCTTTCACTTTTGACCGGTCTTCGCACTTATGACTGGTCATCATTTATGCCCATTATAGCATTCTTAACAACCGTGTCACTCATTTCACAACTGCTTCTCTTCACCATGGTGACAAGATTTTTGTTTTTGTTGATCCTCTTTTCCACTTACAGAGCTAGTTTACTGTTTTTCTTTGAAATCAATATTCAAAAACATTTAACCTACTGATGCCTCAATTAATGTAATTTTATTGGTATCTATTTTTATTTTGAAATTTACCAGTAGCCGCTGCATTTCCCACCCCCGGCTTATACGCGAGTCAATAAGTTTTCCCAGTTTTGGGGGGTAAAATTGGGTGCCTCGGCTTATATTCGGGTCGGCTTATACCCGAGTATATACGGTAATAACGTATATACGGTAATAAAGACAACTTCTTGTTTTTTTATGTTATTCCTATTGTATTTTGTGAGGTCCACAAAAGCAAACATTTACAAAGCCTCTGGCATTCTAAGTAGGAATACAAGGATACTATTGTTTAAATAATTCAACTTTGTTCTATGCAGGATAAGAGTTTGTAGGAGATAACTTCATATATGCTACAAAAGGGATAAACTCACTGGCTGAGATTAGGAACTGGCTGAGATTAGGAACTCTACTATTCTGGTTAATGGGACTGACTCTTTTGGACTCAGAACAATTTCTGGAAAAATAGCAGCAGCAATAGATTTTTTATCACCATTAAAAGTGATTTCAATATACTGGGGAATGTACATTGAGCTTAGATTGTCTTACTGATAATATTATCAATTAATATGCAGAATCAATTAATATGCAGAATACACCCATGTTCCAGAAAGAAATTTCTACAATTAGTGAAAAGTCTTCTGTCTGCAACTTTTCTAGTAAAGGATGCACACAATTTACATACTGCATATCTTTTTTAATGTCTTTTCTTGACACTTCAGTGAAAATTAAAAAGAAGTGCGGTGGCTCACAAGGTTAGATACTGTGTTGACGATTGGCAGAGTCATGTTCGAGATCTGGTTGCTGCTGTGCGACGGGGTGAGCTCCCATCACACGCTGCAGCTTCTGCCAACCCAGCAGTTCAAAAGCAGGTGACTATGAGTAGATAGATGGTTATCACTTCAGTGGGCAACTTAAAGAAGCCCCCAACTAGGCATCCTCAGGCAACAGTGATGTCACTTTTCAACCCAGAAGCACTTCAGTGCTCCCAGTGAAAAATAAGAAAAATTAGCCTATTCCTGAAACTGTACAGATGTGTCGAAGAAACCAGAAATACCACTATTCATTGTCCAAACCCCCCTCCTTACAAATCTTGGCAGAACAACTATAATCCTAAATTACACTGTAAATTAATAGTTTGGCAGTTGATCCATGGACCAACAGATCCTGCAACAGTAACCAACAACGAGATAATAAACATAACATAGGTGTGTTATCTGCATTAAAGTTGTCAATTCTTTTTTATTTCTTGGTTTATTTTCCCTTTGTAGAATGATTTTGGACAACTGTTTATGAAATTAAAAAAATATTGATAAAATGCAAAGCCGCATACAATAAAATCTTGGTTTAAAGGACCAATTGAGATAAGAGTATCCTTTGATACTAAAAGGTATTAGATAAGAATATACAGTATTTGGGTGTGCATTAATTGCAAAAAATATAGATGTCATTTTAAACTACTTCCAGACTTGGGATTTGATGGAAGGATGAAAAATGGCATCAAGAGAGGAGAAAACTGCTCCTGGATCAAAATATATCCCAGTGTTAATCATTAATAATCAAAATAAATATTACTAAATATAAAACTGTACTTTCGTTTTTTCTTTCAAAACCCAACTATCACTCACAGAGCTTTTTCTGCAGTTTTTTGGAATACTATAAATAAGATTTTCGTTAAGAGCTTAGGAGTCAATATCTCAAGTGTCTATGGATTAATGTGTTTAACGGGCATACATAAGTGGATACATGAATGCACTATAAGCAAACATACAGGTAGCCCTCAATTTACAACCAGAAAAGGGACTGGAAAATTATCAGTAAGTGGTGAGGTCATAAAGCAAGATGTTGTGTGACCAGCTTCTGCCAACTTCCCCATTGACTTTGCTTACTATCATAACTGCAAGGACTCATTTTTTCAGCATCTCTGTAACTTCAAATGGTCACTAAATGAATGGTCATAAATCAAGAACTACCTGTATTTCCTAAAAGCTTCCTCTATCATGCCAGGCTTTCATAAAGTATAATGTCCACAAAATCCTATTTTTGCCTCTACACCAAATGGTAATTCTCAGGAGCCTTTACATTCTTCAAAATGTTTGAGGGTCCCATAGAGCTTTGGTTTATGTGAGTTATATCTATTAATATGTATTGTATTAGAAATTAAAACTGAGAAATGTTAAAACCCTTATTTGATTTCATCAGTCCCCAGGCAACACTGTGACAATCACTGCTCTCAAAGATGGTTCACGGTTATTATTATAATTGATTATATGCCATTAAGCCACTTTTGACTCCTAGCAACCACATAAATACGGTAGACTTTCTTCAAGAGAGTCTATCATTCCCATAATTATACCAAGCACAAATTTTAAAAAGTACCAAGACAGGAAACAAAAATGTGGGCAACCATAGTAACAGATTCATTTTCAAAGGGCCAAGTCTTATATAACCAAAACAGCACCCCTCAAGAATGAAAATAGAATGTGAACAATTTGAAACTATCAAGTACTATATTTCCTTGGTTGGCTATTTCAGACTAGCTTTGCTGTTCTTTCTCTTTCTCCCTTTCTCCCTCTCCCCCTCCCTCTCTCTCTCTCTCTCACACACACACACACATTATGGGGGAGGGGGGAGGGGGGAGGCAGGTGCAGAAAAAAGAATAAGAAAGAGTAAAACAAAGAAATTGACCCAAGGCAAGAATAAAAAAGGAAATACAGCCAAATCTAATTTACTTCAACACCATTCACTATACCTGTCATCTTTTTATTCCTGCAATCAAGCCTTGTTCCTATTATGTCCATATAATGTGCTACCTATTGATTTTTATTGTTTAAATTTCCCACTTTTCTCTTTTTCAGGATCTTATTAACTCCATCTAACTGCAATTTTTTGCTCTTGACCCCTTATTTAATTTTATTAATTCATTCTATAAAATCAAAACACCTAACACTTTTATGTTCAATTCACATTCATTCACATCATTATTGCTTGACACTCTCTCTTTTTGTTTTATCCCAGTTTTTCAGTATCCACTGCATTCTGTGCATTTTCCTCACATACCCAACTCTTGCTTCCTTTGGCAAATGTTAATTTCTTACAACAGGCTACCTACTATCCATTGCCTACCATCATTTGAACATTTCTCCATCCATTATCCTACCTTTGGTAAGAAGTCTATCAATGTATACAAATTGCTCTCATTTTCTACTATTTATGTACAATTAGCATTTTTTTTCATCCAATTTTGCTTACCAAGCAGGTATCTTGCTTTTTGATACTTTAATTTTGAGGACCATATTCCTCTTGAGTCATAGAATCAATCCAGCATTTGCTACAAAAGAAGTTGGGTTCTTAGCCAACAATTCAGCATTGTCTATATGCATGCATATTGTATTCCCAGCCAACACAGCTCATTGTTCCAACAAGCATTCCTTATTCATCCATAAACACATAAACAACCAAGGGGGAAATATATAATCTTAGCTCCCTCCCTAAACTATTTGGCAAACATTTATTCTCATGCTTCCACCTATAGCATTCAGCAACCAAGCCTCAACTCCATTATTTGTGCAAGTGTTCCACAGTTCAAGCCTATTTATCTTACACACTGTCCAAATCAATAAATGAACAATAAACTTGTTTTCTCACACTCATGGTTTTGCAGTGACCTTGGTTCTGGTAAGAAAGATGCATAGAAAGATATATTATATAATGTAGGATAACATATATTCTACTTGGGTGGAAGCCTTGTATTTCTTTAGAAGCAGTTTACTATATTTTTGTATTTCTATACACCTGCACTGTACTATACATATATTCAATACATATATTAACATGTCTAATGGTTAAGGCACTAGACTAGAAACTGGCAGGTTGTGAATCTGAGCCCTGCCTTAGGTATGGAACACCAGCTAGGAGACTTTCAGCCAATCACTCTCAGCCCAATCCACCTCATAGGGTTGTTGCTGTGGGGAAAATAGGAGGAGGAAGGAATATTATGTATTGAGCCAACCTGAGTTACTTATAAAAATAAAAAAGGTGGGATACAAACGCAAAAATAAATATTATTTGTAGATCCTAAAATTGAGATTAATAACTGAAAACCGTTTTGTTTTTATTACAACATCTACTGCAAATTTATTAAAATATAAGCAACAACTTATAGGATAGCTCTTAAAAAATAGCCAATGGCAATAGTGAGAGCATCAGAAACTAGCTATTAATTCTATATATGGGTGGCAAAAATCAACGACAAAGAAAGAAAATTTACAGTAGATAGGAAGAATGCATTATCCACTATCTTCTGGAAAAGAACTGACCACCCTATCAATTAATATCCCTGTAATTCATAAGGTATTCGTCCTGCACTCAAGAATATGAAAGATGATATCATAAACTAATATTGTATAGGATCAAGAACAGGAGACATATGATAAAGACTCTAAGGATCTTCCAAACAAAGAACAGAGGCCATGATGCCACCATGTTATAAGAGCAATTACAGGAGCAAACGTATCTGGAAACCAAGCACTCTCAATAACAATAATCTGGCAATTCTCAAAGTTCATTTTTGAAGTTGAGCCTAATCTGAAAAAGTTCAGCAGAACTTTCAGAGAAACCAGAAACATCAGGGGTACTAAAATCTTCACTGGAACCATATGATTGGTTCCAGTGAAGATAAAGGAAATGGTGACACTGCTGCCCTTTTTCCATTTTCTTCATTTAGAAGAGATTTCTCTTTTTGATTCCCTCAGTTCCAAAACATGATGTTTATGTGGAATTGCCTCCACTGTATTAATTCCTGGATTAAGACAGTTAATTCAGCATAACCCACAAGGTTCAGTGGGGCAAAAAAGTATTTAGTTGCTGACCCCTGAACTAGGAGACAATCCAATAAGAATATGCTTCCTCTCCAAAATCACCTCAGTTATAGAAAGTTGCCATTCAACCCAAGCCCAGGTCCGGTAAGTCTGATGCACAAAGGAAGCAGCCATGGCCTACTTTTCAACCATTTTAAGATGAAAACGTGGAATTGTCACTGAAAGATTATGCCCAGGAAATCTATTAGTATTAACAGCTGGCAAATGACTCATGTTTCTCTACCAAGATGTGGCTCTCATTGAATCTAACAATCCTACCATCTAAATGTAAGCAACCTTGCAGCTTTTTCTCCAACATAGGAAGGTTTTCATCAACATAAGAGGAAGAAAATTATTATCATCCTCTGTCACCTCCCACCTCCAAGCCAAAAATCTGCTCTGGATTACTGTGGCAAGTTTGAAACAGATAACATGTGTTGCACAAATAGAAGTCCACTCATTTATTATTATATTTCATTCCTAGGTCCTTAACTTACAGAACCTTAATATAATTTCTAAATACTATGGTAAAATCTTATATTGAAATAATTCTATATAGCCCAAAGATAGCTAGTTAAAAATAAGACTAAATTCTTTAAGGATTTCCTTGATTTATTATGTTGCATTAATTGTTAGTCTTGTACTACCGGATGTCCAGATATGTTGCATTCTTATTAATCTGGACCATACTGACTGTGATAGTTATTCTGGAAGAATTATTTTGCACGCCTTAGAATCTGTCTTTAGGCAGCATTTGGAGGCCCAAGCGCTAACAAAAGTTTAAATATTATCATAAGCAATTTGCTTACCTCCATTTTTAAACTGTTTATTTCCTTCTTCTTTTAATGTTGTGCTTTCATTTCTTCTTTTCTACAACAGAAATGTTTGAATTAATACAATAATTAACATTTGATAGCACTGTCTGAAATTAAAATCAATTTTTCATGACATATAGCAAACACTATCAAGTTTTTTACTGTCTGATATCTTACCTCCCTGTTTTATGGTTATTTTTTAAAATTCGTAGGAAACATACTTCAAAAATTTAGATGGCATCTCCTAACGGGTACTATAAGATTTCACTACTTAAAATTCTGGAAATGAATACTTTTCTAGTAATATGTAGAGGCAAACTGTAATCATACAAAAAATTTTAAAAAATTAAGGACCAACTGGTATCTAATAATACAAATTGTCCAGACACAATTCAGGCTAGTTCCCAAGCTTGAAGATAGATAATTTTGTACAGAGTAGATACTGCTCATATGACAAGCACTTTTATTTTGTAAGACTTTATAAGCCACAATAAACAGTAAAAATAACAAAATAATCAAAACCATAAAATAAAAAATATGGAACCCTGGGCTGGCTCATTCAAATCCTTACAGCCCCCAGGCAGTGACCCAGGACTGCAATAGTGTTGCATGGCCAGCCAGGGGTAGAAATGTGTAACTGAGTAGCATTGGCATATTAATACCGCATCTTGCACCTCTTCTATCTCATATAGATATTAAAAAGAGGTGACAGACACAAGCCCCAAGACATCCCATACTTTAGTCTTGCAACTCCAACTCTTAACCACAAAATCGAGCCGCAACCTAAAATATGACTTCATACATATATACAAGAGTTTTTAAAAACAATTTTTAGTATTCCTATCTCACTTTTAGCTCTGTGAATTAGAGTAAATCAACGTTTGTAGAAAAACAAATGTTATTTGCTACCATGTATTTTTCAGTCCCCAAGGCTTGATAACAATTACATGAATAATTTATGAAACACCACTTAATCAATAGCTGGACTGGAAAAGAGGTTTGAGGACTGGAAGTTGTACAGTCCCCACCCAACATGTGTAGCTTTGTTTCTCAACTTTTCACAAAACCTAGCTTCTCAATTCCTCCCTTCACCTCTTAATCCCCTCACTCTTTTCATAGCTTAGTTCTAATTAATCTAAACATATTCTCTACCCCAATTTCCCTCTAGCAGACAGTTCTCCCATGGTCCTTTTCTCCTTACATCCATGATTGCCTGACTCCAGTCCTTAATAATCTTGGCTCTGTCTGAAATCTGTTTCCTTGATCAGGTGTTATGACATCACAAGAACTCAAGTGGTTTCAAGGCAACAGCCTATCTATCCTGTACCAGGGATATAATTAATACATACCTTGGGTCCTGTTTTAACAAAGCACAGCTAAGATAACTCAAATCTAACACAGCAATCAAAATATTGATAATCATGTGTAACATCAAATAGTTTGGCTGATTTTAATTTTAAAAATAGACTGCTTCAAACACATTCAATTATATTGACTTTCCATATTTCTACATTTGAATTTCCAAGTACATTAATATTAACAGAACGCTGCAAGCTATATCAATAATGCAAGCTGTATCTATGTTTCCCTTCAGATGCTTAATAACTAAAATATTTAATTCCATCCTCAAACAATACAGTATCGTAATTAATGAAAATTAAGCTAAAGTACATATCGAGAGGGTCAAAATTTAAGAGTCAAAGAAGATATTCAAAGGGTAAAAAATGGAGTTTTGTTCAGTAGTACAATATTATGTATTCCTCTATTTTTGATATTAATTCAGAATTAATAGAAAGTGAATAAATCCCAGTATAACCTTTTATTTCAAACATGCTAGACTACAATTCATATCATTCCCACCTAGCATAGCTAACACATCTGGAAGGAAGCAAGATGGGGATTATCAGCTCAGGAAATAGCAGATTCAACAGTCAAGTTACAACATTTGTGTAGCTTCTCAATAAGTAACAAAAAAGATTAGACAAAGCAAATCTCTACAATATTTTTTTATTGTGTATATACTTCATGTGTGATTTTAGCCTCTTCAGATATAAGTTGTAAGCTGACTAGAAAAGCTTAAATGGAAAATTCCAAGCTTAGATACATTTTGCTGAATCACACATCCTTTTTCCTCACATGGAAAATTAGCTCTCTGCACACAAGTAGTTCAATTCTATCTTCAGGCAGGAACCTTAAACAATGCATCTATGCTTTGATTCTTTTTAGAGACTAGATTCCATTAAACAAAAATTACAAAAACAATCTATCAGCATGGGAATTTAAAGCTGTAGGACAAAAAAATTGCTGCTTCTGTTAAATGAGAAACATACTGTAACAAAATGCTTAAATATTAATATGTATGGGCATTCTTAAAGCTAAACAAAGCTAAAAAAAAACAACCCTGAATCTACAGGTAGAAAAGTAAGCTCCAAACAGATCATATTACTTGAAAGCATCATGATTAGCACTTCTTGCTAATGAGGCTATTTTCACTTCAAGGGCAGTCTTCTTTACAATGGACCAGTACAATGAATCCAACCACCAGTATAAGCTGCTATTTCATCCAGCTCATTTTTAAAAATCCTTGAGACTTGGATTTCTTACACTCGAAATCCAAGAAAAACACAGACTGCATTCAGCTCTTTGGAAGATGCACACCGCCCATTTCAGATTTAGAGAATGACAAGCAAAACATAATGTAATATATGGAACTGAAATAAGCAGAAGGCAAGCAAAACTAATCAAGATTGTGATAAGAAAAAAACCATGACACAGGACACTTAAACTTACGAGAAAATAATGACAAAGCTTGCAATTATACACAGCAGAAATACTTTTTCTTAAACAAGCATATTAGGTATGAAACAGGAAGAAAGGGCGAGGAGATGACAGAGTGCTGGTCCAGTATTTATCACCAAAATGCCACATATTAAAATATTTACTAACAGACTACAACCTGAATGTCTTTACATATTAACTAGGAAGCAGATTCCATGCAGCTCTGTGGGAATACTTCTGAATAAATATGAAGATAGACTGCAAACGCTATTAGGAACACATTTTGAAAGAAAATTTGAACTGAACAAGGAATGTTTAACAGCCTACATGTTAGCATTCCAAATAGAAACACAGAAATATTTTTGTTGCAAACAACTGCAATTATTTCCAAGCAAGTATATATAGAGTCACAGTAATAGTAAACAACTATTTACTTTTCTTTTTTCTTTTTAATTGCATCTTTAAAACATACCTCTTTTTCTTCCTCTGACATGTTTTTTTCCAGTTCCAGCAATTCTTTTTCATCTAGATCCACCTCATTTCCTAAAGAATCTGTCTGGCTGTTGTGATTCTCTTCCACCATTCCTGATTCAAGAGAGTCTTTGCAGTCATGGAAGAGATCATCATCCTCTCTACCCGAGTCAGACAACTGACTCACACCTTCTTTAACGACTCTGGGGATATATGCATGATGTGTAGGACTGCTCTGTTTTTCCGAGAGATTCAAATCCTCAATTAGTTTTTCAGGAGCAACAGCATCTTCAGACTCCATGCTGAACCTGCAATGTAAGACAAAGAAATTACACCAGGCAGTACCTTTCTCAGTATCTTTAAAGAAAGATAGAAACATATTTCTTTTAAAAAAATAGAGATGGAGGATTTTGTAAAAACTGATATTCATGCCTAAAACATATTTACCATCTGTTTTTGTTTCATCTAGGTAGGTAAGAATATTTACCTATTTTATGGTGTAATTTGGGGGCAGGTTAAATGATAAAATGATCTATACATATTTTGATATTGAAAAAAAGTCTCATTATATTACTTGTGGCTCTATTAATTGCTCAACATCAATTGGCCAAAAGTTATCAAAAAACAAATTAACTCCATTTTGCCTCTGTGTACCTGATGGGAAATTATCACTAACTGCAACTATAGAAAAATATTAAACTGTAAAGAATTCTATTGCTTTTATTTTCAAGACATCCTGGATCACACATATCCCTATTTAGCAAAGTCGATGCAATCACAATTATACTGTTAAGTACATTATTAAATTACGTTGTGCAAAATCAGAAAAGAGATTGTTGAGGAGACCATGCTTTAGTTAATCACTGGCAAGCAAGTTGCCTTCAGTCAGGTCATGCTGAATCAACCAACCCACTGCTCTAAATGCCATTAGTTTTCTGCAGTCTCATACAAGATCTTTTCAAACCATGTTCTTTATTGTACAGTACTGGAGATATCAGGAATTTAAAATTTTGCAGTTTTATCATTTAAAGGGTGTCCTTCACCAATGCATTGTTTATTTAACAGAGTCATAATTCCTTCAAGATTTAACCTCACTTTTAGCCCCACCCTCCACATACATATGCTACTCTCTAATCTGAATCCAATAATTTCTATTTTTAAGTAACAAGCCCGACCTAAACTGCACAGAGTGGGCACCAGAAGTGCAGCACTTTTGCCAGCTGATCCCACCACCTCCTAAAGGAGATACAAAAACCATGCGACTGGAAATCAAGAAAAAACAAGCCTCCAGTCCCCGTTTCATATTGCAATTCAATGCACAGAATATTAAATGCCCTGAACATTTTCAAATCAGGAACCATGCCCTCCTCTTCCCCCAGCATTTCCCAATGCCAGCCTGGAAGGAAAGCATTAGCACTAAAAACATCGAAATCTCTGGCAAGCTGCTCTGGGTGGCATGCTTTTCCAAACCAGACTGGGACACCCCACCCCCCTTCTTCCCTATCCCTCTGCTTGCCTGATTCTACCAGGTCTCTAACTTTTCCCCTCCTCAAGATCCAACCCAGCGCCCACAAAGCAGACCAGTCAACCTCCAACAACCCCCCACCCCGCCCCCGCCGACCTGACTTCTTGTGAACTTCTTCCTGCAACTTGGTCTCCCGCAAACACGCCACTTCCGGTTTCCGGGCCAAGGTACGTAAATAACCGGGCGGCGCCGAAGGCTCCAGTCAAGGGTCTCGGAACCAAGAGGATGACGGTGACGTCGCATGCCAATCATGGGAAGGACCAATTGCCGCAGACGAGGCGGGATGTTAGAAACAGAAAACAAAGGCTTTTTTTTTCTTTGATACCTGGGGTGATTTTTATGCTGGTTATTCCAGATCTGATTTGTTTATATTGTTGCATCCTACATTAAGGTTAACGAGGGAGCAATGGATCAATAAGGA
Source organism: Ptyas mucosa (assembly GCA_012654045.1). Taxonomy (NCBI): domain Eukaryota; kingdom Metazoa; phylum Chordata; class Lepidosauria; order Squamata; family Colubridae; genus Ptyas; species Ptyas mucosa. Next base: position 5,003,007 of record WNWU01000012.1, on the reverse strand, counting down.
ATGATCGTTAGGACTGCTCCACCGGGTCAAAGTCATTCGAGCGAAACTTCTGAAGCGAGAGACTGAGATTTGTTATTATTGTCTTCTCTTTTTCATTTGCCTGAACTTTGCTGGGTTTTGTACTTCTGACCATATTAAAGTAGGAAATGCGGGTCCAGCTAGATGACCACTGAAGGACCCTCTCTAATAATAATGATGATGATGAATGCGGGACCTACTAAATGACCACTGGACATCTTTCTAGTATTCATTTCCAAATGTATCCAGTGGATAAGTACAAGAGCCAGCCAAATTCCTTTGTATAAACAACAGTCTGTGAAAAGGGTCTCTCTCTTGTCAGGAGGAGCGATATCTTGGGTGATATACTGTTTGAAGGTTATAAATGTCAAGGATGCCAAAATAAGACAGTGAGTCTCATTCAACAAAGATAATATTGAATGTATGGTACAGTAATCTTAAGAACAGTTATAATTGTTTGGCAAGACATGTAAGAACTTTTGTAATTAGGAAATGTCTCTTTGATGTAACAAATGTTTCTAAATGAAAACCGCTGAGTTCACAGAATCCTTTGTTTGAAACTGTATAAAGACCAGGGGCCCCGACCCATAATTTGTTTAGTTTCTTTTAGGTAATTTTACCTACTGAACCTATTATTGCAATAATAAAATCTGATTCTGTTTGCCCTTTGGAATGACTCTCAATCTCTTCATTCCATAACAATATGCAGAGTGTTTTCCCTCCTGCAATCTGCACCTCTATAACTGTCTGGTTTGGCTCTGCAACCTAACAAGACAGACACAGACTTCAGAGGATAAGTAGAACTGCAGAAAAAACAATTACTATCAACCTGCCTTCCATTGAGGACCTGTATACTGCAGGAGTCAAAAAGAGAGCTGTAAAAATATTTACAGACCCCTCGCATCCTGGACATAAACTGTTTCAACTCCTACCCTCAAAACGACGTTAAAGAGCACCGCATACCAGAACAACTAGACACAACAGTTTTTTTCTGAATGCCATCACTCTGCTAAACAAATAATTCCCTCAATACTGTCAAACTATTTACTAAGTCTGCACTACTATTAATCTTCTCATGGTTCCCATCACCCATCTCCTTCCACTTATGATTGTATAACTGTAATTTTGTTGCTTGTATCCTTACAATTTATATTGTTATTGATTCCTGATTGTTTATTTGTACCCTATGACTATCATTAAGTGCTGTACCTTATGATTCTTGATGAATGTATCTTCTCTTTTATGTACACTGAGAGCATATGCACCAAGACAAACTCCTTGTATGTCCAATCACACTTGGCTAATAAAGAATTCTATTCTATTCAGTCGTCTATTAATAAAATCTTCACAATCAGTCTTCTATTGCCTTTTCTAGCGATTGCTGGCTAACAGCAGTTCAGCAGTTCAAGTCTCATCGGTTCAAGGTTGACTCAAGGTTGATGATAAAATGACCCAGATTGTTGGGGACTTGCTGACTCTGTAAACCACTTAGAGACGACTGTGAAGCAGTATATAAGTCTTAGGTGCTACTGTTACTGGGAATAATTCTGTGATGAAACCAGGCAATTGAATTTCCGGCTACTTTGCATGTAGATCTGCCTTTCTACTTTAAGAATGGCTTCAGTAGTGGTAGTCTCAGATAAAACAACAATCTCTGCATTGTCCACATCAAACATGTACCATCTGATTGAAAAGCAAGGTTAATAGAAATGTTTTTACAAGGCCACTCAGAGTCTTCCTCTCATAGGTAAACCCTAATCTATCAGGTCACAGCAGGTGACTGCACTTAGTTGACTTTGGCTAATCAGGATCAACTCTGGCTAGTGTTTAAATGAGAGACCATCAGAAAATCTCAATGCTATAGCTTAGGGAACTTGAAAAATAATTCCGAAAGAAGGTGGCAGCTAATGATTTTTAGTTTGTTGCCAACAGACTGCTTTTAATAGGCTGTACACCGCCCTGAGTACTTCGGGAGAAAGGCAGTATAGAAATAAAATAATAATAATAATAATAATTATTATTATTATTATTATTATTAATTCTTATTTATATGCCGCCCTTCTCCGGACACTCAAGGCGGCTTACAATGCGTTAAGCAATAGCCTTCATACTTTTGTATATTTTATACAAAGTCAGCTTATTGCCCCCACAAACCGGGTCCTCATTTTACCCACCTTAGAAAGGATGGAAGGCTGAGTCAACCTTGAGCCTGGTGAGATTCAAATTTACAGTAATTGCAGGCAGCTGGATGTTAAATGCTGTCTTGTAGGAGGCATTAGCCTCCTACACCACTAAGGCTCCTTAGATTATTAGATGTGCCCATGAACCCGTCAGCCTTAGATAGTATTTCATACTTTCTCAATGAACACGCCCCAATGCACACACCCAATCAAAATTGCTTAAATAGACTTAGATTAACATAATAGATCTGAAATGCATAAATCCAGTTGGCAGCAATGAGATTCAGCACACCTCTAATTTTCTGCAGCCATTTAGTGGTCATCTAGACAGTTGCTGCCTGCCTCTGCTAGCCCTATTAGGTAAAATGCTCTTTAACTTGAAAATGAGGGTGGAAGAGTTGCCATTAACAGTTTTGCTTCAAGTCTTAGCAAGTGTTTCTAGGCTTCACAACTTTGTTAAGTACACTTCAACTTCAAATCCATCCCTCTTAAAATTGCCAAGCTTGAGAAACATCAGGTTAGAGGATAGGAATAATTTATTCCTCCCCCCCCAATCAAATTATTCTGAATAGCTTATAGACACTATAAACTAAACTTAAAATAACCACAATGAGGTTTAAAACAACCATAAATAATCATTGTCACACAAGCCCTCACATAAGGACAGAAAAACAACGAAGAATAAAATAAACAAAGTAAGATAGTAATAGATATAATATAGAGAAAGATCCTCCAAATCAACAGATATCTTGAACTAGGACAGCCTAGGACTTTCTCAATGTATCTTGAAAACATTGGTGTCCTAAAAAAAAAAGAAAGATAAAAAGCAGTAGAATGCTAGCCCTTAAACAGAGCAATGTCCACCATATGACCTGGTTCACAAATCACTAAGCCATGGTTTATAAGGTACAGAATAAATCAGATGGACTAGCAACATTCTAAACCAAAATACATTGTTCATAGATCACTATGGCTGGGTACATACAACGCATTAAGCCAAAGACAACAAAATACTGTATGCTTTAACTAAATATTGTTTATAAGCCAGATCCTTAAGTTCCTGTGAAAGTGTAACTAGAGAAGGTTCTTGTCCATGCTTTTAAAAGTCAATAGATGTAGTGTGTAAAGGGGTGACCTAGAATTGGGGATAATCAAATTCAAAGCCCCACTGTATTATGAAAGTATCTAGGTCTCAATAACAGATGAAGTTACATGCATTGCTGTTGTGTGAATAAAAGGAAAATGGAAGCATAAATGTTATTTTGCACCCTAGAGAAGTTGAGATAGAAATGTGTAATTGCCAAATAAAAACAAAATAAAGCAATACTTCATTTTATTAAAAGTTGCACTTCCTGGCTTCCTCCAGGTAGACAAAAGCCAGAGTGCTGCATTTACCCATAATACTATGCTGCATTTAGCCATAACACTATACCCAAATTTATAGGCAGTGGTGAAGCCGGTACATACAGAGGCCTGATGAGTCGATCTTACAGCTTTAGAATGACCTAGAAACTGGCCTAAGCTTCTTTAAGCCTTTCCAAAAGAGACATCATTCGATATCCTTTTAGGACAGTTGTCATCTGTACAGTTAACATTGGAGGAAACGCATTGAAGATGCAGAGTTGCAATTGAGTAAATGCATACATAAATGTACTACATAGCACCTTAAGACTACATCAGTAGCTGATTATTATATTGTAACATAACGTACAAAACAAGAAGTGTGTTTCATTCCTCTATCACAAAATAAATGATCTGATACTGGGCTGCAAATCTTGGCAATTCACTCAATTTCTCCAAGTAAACAATTTGTTCCCTTTCCTTTAGATATTTGGAACTGCTGTCATGTCATTCCTGCCTATTTTTTTTTCTGTAAAAATGAACAGTTTTTAATTGCATTTCTTGTGTTTCATGAGCTAACTCTTAGTCATCTTAGTTGTCTTTCTTTTTGGTCTCCCTTTTTTAAAACTTTGAAATGGTGACAAGCCTGAACAAACATTTCAAGGCTTTGCAGAGCAATATAGCTTCAGTTGGCATCCTGTCTTCTACAGCCCTCTGCTGACTATGCGTGCAATTCTTGGTTCATCTTTGTGCCTCAGTTACTACCGGTATGACTTCCTACTCCTGTTGATTTTTGGAAAATTCTTAAAGGAATGTGTTTTTTCATTGTAAGAACCAGATGTCCAATATCTGCCTTGTTCCAATTAAAAGTGTTCACCATCTGCAGTAGACCCAAAAGTACACAAAATGTCCTTTTCCTACGAATGAATTTACATATCATAGATCGGTAAAATAAATTGTTGATCATTGCAACACGTGGCATATATACATATACACAATTTTTGACTGAACTCTTCTGTATTTCAGCCACACACGATTTATACATCTGATTTGCTACTAGGAAATATTTATTCAATCATACTAAGCTATGATATAATTTGATTTTAGATTAACATGTTTGAATCCATTTTATTGTGGTAACCATCAAATTTCAAGATACCCTAGTTAAACTGGACAATACTTATTGCAGTATATGATCCTGCCCATGTATTTCTGGAAACTAAGATAAGATCAAAGCTGGCTTTTAGGTGAATTAACAGTGCAAAATTTCTTAACTTGAAAAAATAGACATCCTTCCTGATAAAAATATACTTCATAAGAGAGCCCAAATTACTTAGACATATGTTGTTCATTAGTTCCTAATAGTTTTGAAAGTGTAAAGATGATTAAATATGCCAGTACAGATGGATAAATTTTAAAATTCTGAAATAAAGGAAATAATTTTGACACGAGGTACAGTAAGTTATTGTTTAACGGAGCTCCTAATTTACCAGTATTTGGCCATCTGGGCTAATTACATTTGGGATATAAATGGTATTTTGACCTTACCACAGTTTTGGTTGAAATCCTTTTACAATAATTCACATTCTCAAGGGAGAGGAAAAAAACTCTTTTTATAGAAAGGAATAAAATATTAATAACATTTTTATCTTTATTATCTGCATAAAATAATATAATTCTCATACTATACTAAGTCATTATTTATTTATTTATTTATTTATTTATTCATTCATTCATTTATTTATTTGTTTGATTTATATGCCGCCCTTCTCCGGAGACTCAGGGTGGCTTACAATGCGTTAAGCAATAGCCTTCATACTTTTGTATATACCTGCTTAGTAGGGCTTTGCCCCACCCCCAGTGGTGTTCTATTTTATACAAAGTCAGCTTATTGCCCCCACAATCCGGGTCCTCATTTGACCCACCTCAAAAGGATGGAAGGCTGAGTCAACCTTGGGTTAACTGTGGTTTGCTACATAAACCAAATTTGTTGGGTTTACATAGCATGCTAAATTTTTAGCTCACACATCAATAGACTAAGATCGTACAATACGGTAAATGAAAATAAGCAAAATACATTATCTCTTAAAAGCTTATGTGACTCAGATCACAGATGCGGGGGACACACCAAGGGAGTATGGTGGAGTGGTTAAAGTATCAGGCTCAAAGCAAAAAGACTTCCCTCAGCTATGGAACCATGTTAGGGACTTTGGGATACTGAAATTATTCTTCAATCATTCTCTTCCAGCCCCCACCCCCACCCCCACCCCACCCCACACACACACTGCCCTTTTCATGGTGGTTTTTCTTGTGGGGACAAATATGAGGAGAGTGTGCTAAATATGCCATCTTGAGCTGCTGAAGGAATAATAAATAATTCAATAAATAAATGTTTTACTTTTTGGTTTTTTTTTGATTTGATTTATATGCCGCCCTTCTCCAGAGACTCAGGGCAGCTTACAATGCGTTAAGCAATAGCCTTCATACTTTTGTATATATTTATACAAAGTCAGCTTATTGCTCCCACAATCTGGGTCCTCATTTTACCTACCTTTGAAAGGATGGAAGGCTGAGTCAACCTTGAGCCTGGTGAGATTTGAACTTGCAGTAATTGCAGGCAGCTGATGTTAATAACAGTGCTTTAGTCTGCTGCGCCACCAGGGCTCTTTATGAACAATGAACAAACCACAGCTGGCTCTATTCACACATTAGTTTCTTGATTTTGGCTTAAATTCATTATGTGAACTCAAACAATTTACAATAACTTGTCTTAATTTATAAACTTGGCCTTGCACCCACCTAATCTCATGTAAGACTAGTTATTCTACTTATATCTGTATCACCATTAGAAGCAGATATTAATTGATGACTAAATATAGGATAGGAGTCATACATCTCGCTAACCCATGGTTAACAGTAGTATAACAAGCCACAATTAGCTTGATTCACACAGCCAAAAGTCTTGGAAAGATTAATTCAAACCACATCTAGTATGAGATATGCTATTTGTAATGTTTTAATCCGTTACTAAACAAACCATAGCTCATAATAGTGTGCAGAACCACTAAGTGTCTTCCCTAGTACTCTAAAGTGTTTGTTCAGTTTTGGCTTTGTTACATGAATCTGAACAGTGAACATCATAGTTTATGTGAACCAAGTCAACTAAAGCATAACCAGTTTGCCTTTGCCATTGCATGCATTGGCTCAAGGATGGAAACATTACTTTCAAACTGGTCCAGTTAAAGACAGTTCAGACATTCTCATATGTGGGTTAAGGGACCAAATTAAGATTCCTGATGGATTGGCAGCAAAACAAATTCTTCTAGGACACATTTGTATCTTGGTTAGGTGCAAAATGGGGGGGGGGGGGAGCCCATATATACCTTGTGATTTACTACATTAATTGCAAATTCAACATCCCTTTCATAAGTGCTCTTGTAAACTAGGTGGGATTTTCTCTTACTTTTTTCTCTTATATAAAGGACTTTGCACGCATTTGTATTGCTATTAAAGTTCAATTTCAGCCCAGTTTTCTAATCTTTTAAGATCAGTTTCAATAGTGATACTATCTTCTGGAGTTGTAAGATCAATTCAGAAGTCTCCAGAAATGCAAAGGCAAACAATTTATTTTCATGCCAGGAAAACCGTATGGATGTGTCTATGTAAGTCATTAGGATTTGAGTTTGTCTCAATGGCAACCAATCTTTTTAACTTCTAAAGTAGTATAATAAACATTCCCAAAGACAAAGGAGAAGCCCCTCTCTCCTTCCTTCCCTCCCTTTTTTTTTTAAATTTTTATGCCCGGAAACATTAGTCCCTATAGTGTCCAATTTCTGAAATTACAAAACCTCAAATTTCTGTTACAATTTAAGATGAACTAAATAATTTAGTTTCCATAAAGATGCTGTTTCTTTGTCTATTATTATAAATAATTCATTTATAATTTTCTTGAATTAAAGTCTGATTTAGTTTTTTGGAGTGGTGCAGTGGCCAAAGGTGGAGCTCTTGCCTCACAATCAGGAGGCTGTGAGTTCAATCCTAGGTAGTGGCAGATATTTCTCTCTTTGGGCACACTGAGAGTATATCTGCTGATCAAAACTCTGCATTGGCGACAGGAAGGGCATCTGGTCATTAAAACACTCTGCTAGCTCCATTCAGTTGCCCAGACTCCAACCCACAAGGGTTATGGAGTCATTAAAAGAAGATGATAATGATGATAAAAGTCTGATTTAGCTTTTGGTGATTTGTTTCAAATTCTAACAATTATATTTAATTTTTTTTAAAATACTGGAACTATGTTAAACTCATGGCTTCGCAAAACATGTTGTTTTGAATATCTCTATAAGCCTTAAGGTAGTTTTAAAAGATCATTTTTAAAAAACATGATTAGAAAGTGAAGTTAGCAAACCCAAAGGTTGTGTCACAGTTGCTAATGTGATGGCTTTTAAATGCCATTAAATTCCCATTATCTTGACAAACTAAGCAGGGCAAACTAAGCAGGGCTGGTACTGAATGTATATTGCATTTGAATTAGAGACTTGGAGCAAAGACCAAGGAGGTAATCTAATAAACATCCCAGAAAAAAACAACAGCATTTTTTTTTCATATTAGGGCCAAGAAGCATCCATGAATGCATCCATGAAGTCACTAGGAGTCAAACCTCTTTACTTTAAAGCAGTAAAATTAGCCCTCTACTGCAGACAATGAAAATAATGTGATGCTTTAAATGGAATTTACTGTTTGTATTTTTAAATGTACTATATTCCTTTTAATTCAGCCCTGTGAACCATAGTTATTATCATTTACTATGCAGGCAATGAGAAACGTGATGCTGAATGCCAGGCACCTATGTTGAGCTTGGTAGAAGTAAGACATGAGCTAAAGACATTGGTCACATCTTAGACTCATTTTTATTAGGGGCTACGCTGTTGTGGATAACAGCCCGCTTACATATATGTCTTGCAAGATGCTTTGAACTATATTAGATGTGACTTTTTTCCCTCCCAAGCTGGATCAGCAACTTAAAAACATGACAGAGCTATGTCAGCCCCTGATGATGACTGAGTCAGAACCCAACGGAGTTCATAAAGCTGAATCTCCTATTTCCAGGAGCTGAACTGCATCCGAATGTGCGATATCCCCTGCTGGCTCAGACCAAAGGCCAGTCTGGCAGAATTTCCTGCTGGCTCAAAGCTGCATCTCGCATTTTTTTAAAAAAGGATCATATGTACCGTGAAGGCTCCGAGTTCCAAACTACTGAGGGACAAAGTGAAAATAGTGGCTCCCTATCTGAATAGCTGCATAAACAAATACATTAATTTCATGTGGTTCTGTTGATCCTACCACTGCATTGTAAAACACCTAGAAGTGTATGATGTGAGAGACAGATAGATGATAGAAGATAGAACATAGATGGTGATGATGAAGAAGAAGATAAATAGCTGGATAGCTGGATAGCTAGCTAGCTAGCTAGCTAGATGATAGATAGATAGATAGATAGATAGATAGATAGATAGATAGAAGATAGATAGATAGATAGAAGATAGATAGATAGATAATAAATAGCTGTACAAATAAGTAAATTTCATGCAGCTCTGTTGATCCTCCCATTTTAGTAGTAGAAAGAAACATCATAAACAGAGATAAAATGCAACCTGCTTATGCACTAAAATAACTTTCTTCTTTCCCGATTACTTCAAGTGAGGCAGTAGATCCAGGCGAGTCACCTGTGGTGTCTTTTGGAACGCATTGCCACAAGAAGTACTGGTGATGGTTAAACCCAATTACTACTTTTAAAGTAGTAGATAACTTCATCAACCGGTGGCTGTTAATCTGACTGGCAAAGGGCGTTCCTCCTTCTGCTGAGGGGAAGAGACTTGTTTTGGGGGCAGCGCGTGGACCCCTGGACCCCGACGCCATAAGAAGTCTTCGGCGGAGAAAGTCTTTTATCCTTTCCCCAACCAGGCGCCGCCTTGGGAACCTACCCGAGAGCTGACGGGCGGGCGTCTAGCGGCGATTGGGACAGGCGAGCGAGCGCCAGGGGGGCGGAGGGGGGAGGAGGGGGGGCGGAGAGGGTTGGTATACTGCCGCAGCGGCTGTGGCGGCAGTTCGGCTTCTTCGCTTCAAAGCAGAGCGCGGTGAGAGCAGCAGCGGCGACGCAGTTCCTCCGGAGCAGAACCGGGAGATCGGGGCTCCTTCGGCCGAAGCTCTCCACCAGGGAACGAGGCGACATCAGAAGAGGGCGAAATCATTCGGATCGTGCAGCGGCTCGCGCGGCTTCCAGGCAAGGCGTCCCGCGAAACGAGGGGTTGCCGTGCCGGGTTACAACTGCGAATCCCATCCGGAGTCCCTGTCTCGGAGAGGGGACTCCGAGACAGAGACCCGATCGTCCGCCCCCCCCCCCCCTCCTCGCCTTGCAACGTAACCCCACAGATGGCTCCGGTGGGGCGCAAGACGCCGGTAGAAGTGGCTGCTGAGCGCGGGGAGGGGGGGGGCTGTTCCTTGGGACGCGCAGAAGCCAGTTGGGTTTGGATAGCGGGATTGGGGGGGGGGGGGTGAAAAGTTAACCCTCGACACTCTGCAGATCTCCCCCCTCCCCCTCCTCCCACCAGCGCTTGGATGGGGTGGCTGAAAGTAGAGGCGCCTGTAAATTAACGTGCGGCTGCAGTGCAGATTCAGTTCACGTCTGAAGGCTACTTAGGAGAGATCGGGAGCGAGAGATCGATTTTTCGAAAGGAAACGAGAGAGAGAGAGAGAGAGCTTCAGATTCTTCAGGTATCAGTTTTAGTTTAGCCTCAAAAGATTTCAGAGCATGGAAAAGGAGAAACTCGTGCTCGGTCTTCCTTCCTTAGGTATAAGGAGGGGTGTACTTTTTCTTACCGACCTAATTTTAATTTAAAATAGCTTTGGATGCATTATATGGGGGGGGGGGGTGGGTGGGGGGGTTGGGGTTGACGTTCGAATGCAATTAAAATCGTCGTGTTGCAAAAATTATAACCAAGGATAAGAGGGAACCCCCTCATTGGCATAAGGCACGTGTTAAAGGACACCTGCTAGGTTTGTAAAGTATGGGTGTAATACCAAATGCATTCATTCCTTTGGTGCCGGTGCACGGAGGTATCTAAGTATAATGTTGGGCTGCGCTTTTAATTCAGGGGATTCATTCATTATTGAAAAGCTTTTTTTAAAAAAAAAATCCTTATAGGATACTTCTCAGAAGGATTTTCAAAAACTCTTATGAGTGACAAGAGGCATCATCTGCTATTCCAAATTGAAACCCCCCACCTCGGCTGAATGGCCAGAAAGTTTATTTTTTTATTCAGCTACTAGACATTTTATATGACCACCCATATGGCTACTCATATGAAGGCTGGGTAGCTAACAACAAACAACAAAGACAATATAAATAAACCTCTAAGGAGAGTTGTTCAACTCCAGCAAATGACACCACATTAAAACACTCATAATACGATCACCAGGCACCATACATTCCATCACACACATAACATACCTGACTGACTCCATATTCTTGCCCAATGCCTAGGAGAAAAAATGGGTCTTCACAATCTTTTGAAAACCAAGATGATTGGGACCCTCCCAATCTGGGGATTGTGTGGTGTGAGGGGGTGCCACTCCTGCAGGCAGACTCTGCAACATAACCTCTCCTCCCCTCCCTCTCCCCCTTTAAAGTAATATGTGCATAATGGAGTTTATGAACAGTTAACTTATGAATACATGAAATTAATTATAATTTATAAACAGGTCTTTGTTGGCAGCAGTTTTAATATAGCCTGCATCCTATATGGAACTCTATGATGGTTATGGAGGCTTCTGTAACACGGTAAACTCAAACCAGAAGAGGATATTCAATTAGAATTTATGTACAGAACATCTGTGTAGGTAAATAAGATTTTCCTGAAAAGGACAAGATGCCAAGTTTGTTCCAAATTTTTAGGGGTGTGTGTGTGTGTGTGTGTGTGTGTGAGAGAGAGAGAGAGAGAGAGAGAGAGAGAGAGAGAGAGAAGGGGTGGGAGGAGAGAAAGGTACATAGCTTATTAATGAACTATTGTGTTGAACAGCATGTGCCCCAAATAAGCAAAGTTTACTGAGTTAATTTCTAATAAGTTTTAGATTAAGAAGATTTAGATTAAGAAAATAAGCAAATATATTAAATGAATTAAGAACTTTGTGTTACTTGTTATTTTGTGAAAATTCCTCAAAGGAATAGGCAGACTTTAACGTAAGTACCCAGTCTTAATTCATTCTGCATGTTTGCAGACTCTTAAATCAATAGAAGATAGTTTAATAAGAATGCAACCATTTACCCCAATGGTCAGGAGAGAAATTCTTTGGAACTTTATGAGACTTCTTTTCAGAGAAGGATGCTTATAGTTACAGATTCTAAAGAATGTTTATTTTTTTGTATGTATATTATTTTCCATGTGCAAATCAGTGTAATCTATTGAATACTTTATACTGGCAAAAATTTATGGATTCCTGAAACTTGAAAAGTGAGTTGCTACATACAAATGATGCAGGGTTTAATTATAATTTGAGTTAAAGCATAAGCATTTATCTTGAGAAGGAGAAATACATGATAACTCCATATTTATCCTATCCTTTGTGTATCTGTCTGTTTTTGGTGTTAGAAATAAGAAAATTAAAACATTGGGATTTTTGTCCGTAACCCTACTAAAATATTATGGATACTTAATCAGGAAAAGCACTTTATGGAATATTTTCCTCTAATTTAAAGCAACGTCTCCTGTCCCTGCACAAACATACATACACACACTAAATTCTGGAGGTCAGCTTCGATTCAAATAAAATCTCAAATAAGATGCTCTTTTTACAGCTATATCGATGGAATCCTGTTAATTCTAATCTGACCTGATATGTTTTGGCTGGTTTCTTGAAGATGTCTTGCAAATCAGACTTGTTCATAAAACACTCCAGAAAAATGAGTAAGGAAGCCTAATATTCTTGACTTGTGTCCACAGAACTTTTTCCTTCTGAGGGTTGCCTTCTTGTGCTCCACTGTGATCAATGGAGGAACTGATTACCGTAATTACAGCCATAAGGATGACAGTTGCTCAGAGAAACTTGTCCCTAATCTGTGCTGGGATTGAGGGCATCAGTATTTTCCAGGCTGTGTGCCAGGGAATAAAAGGATGGTTCATAATAAAGCCATGTGAGAGTCACTGTTCAATGTCAACCAAGAAAGGAAGGTTTAATAATGGATGACCCCTTTGTGCTCCTAGGCGTGGAGAATATCCCTCCATAAAGATTTAGCTATAAAGTGGATCTTATTGGGTGCAGGAACAATGGAGGGGTTGCCTCCAACTCTTAGGATGGCAGATGCTTCAAATTTGAATTCATAAGGGAAAGCAAATTATGTTTGCATAGTATACAAAAGTGAGGTTAGACAAATATTCCTATTCCAGGTCTTTGAGAGTTCAAGAAAGAGTCTGGAACTGGGATTGTTTACAATCCAAATGGGGAGACCATGAAAAATTAGAAACCAGTGGAAGCTTGTTGAAGTAGACTCCAAAGAACTGGATTCATAGCTAAATCCATGGCTACTTGGAAAGTTCCTGGCTCAGTTTTGATTATCTGATGCCACATTATAGTTTACTGATAAACCCTTACTGGTCTTACACAAGCAGACCAGCTAAGATAGTACAGATGACACCAATCATGTTTAGTTTATCATCTGAAACTGGAATTGTGGCTTAGTCCCTTTTCAAGCAATCCAGAGATGGTGGGAGGAGTAATAGGAATAAGGAAGAGGTTTCTGTAGCTAGTCTTGATAACAGACAAAGTTCGAAACATGTCATGCCATCACAATCCAAATTTTGCCTTTTTGTATAAGTACATAAGAGATGAAATTTGTGCATAACACGTTGCATTACTTCCCTCCCCTTTGTATGCAAATGACCATGCATGACAGGAAGAACTATCATTCTTCTTTATGGTGACCTGGGTACTGTATATGGGTGTGTTGTATTAAAGGTAATATCGCCTTTGAGTTAAGTTTGACTGTTGGGAATTTATAGACGTGCATTAAATATCTTGGCAACAGTATGAAAATGGTTTGCTGTTGCCTCTTCTCCAGGATACCTTTCAATCTCTCAGTCTAATCTATAGCCTTGAAATTTCCTGATAGTCTCCCATCCCTGTACTAGCCAGATCTGACCCTGCTTTAGCTGTTGAACCTAAACAAATTAAATTACCGGTAAGTGCTGCTGTCAGCGTTCCAGAAAAAAACCCAACTCCAAGTAAAGACGCGGAAGCAAGCATTTTCCAAAGTTCTCTTTACTAGAATAGGCAAACTGGCACATCTGGGGAAACCCGAATCTGAAAAGCCCGGGTTTTCCCCCAGTAAGTCAAAGCTCCCCAAACCATCCCCTTTTCTACCCAATCGGCCACATGCCCCAGTCAACATCCGTTCCATCTCAATCCAGCCCCCTGACCACTCCTTCTCCAGATGCTGGATCGCCCTAACCTTGAGCAACAGGAAGAACGCTATTATGTCTACTCACCCCCTCTCCTAAATCCCCCCTCCTCCTTTCCCACACAGGAGAAGTTGGCAGCATTGGAGCTTCCGGCCAAATATGGTTTCCAAAGCTGACAGGCATCCCCCCCTGCAAAAAGAACCACCTCCTCCAGGCAAAACACAAAAGAAGGAGTTAATACCTAGCACCAATCCCCTTAACCCCCTCTCCCCCCCGGGGGGACCTTTCGGTTTCTCAGGAAATTTATCGTGAAACTGTTTCACGAGCTCATCCGCATTTACATCCCAACTCTTAACCCAAGTAGCTTCAGCCAAAGGGTAGCCTTTCCAGTGCACCAAATATTGTAAGCGACCTCTGTAGAGTCTAGAGTCCAGGATTTTCTTCACCTCATAATGAGTCTCCCCTTGCACTAGCAAAGGAGGGGGTGGAGCAGCTGGCAAGGGTCTTAGAGTAGATTCTCTGACCGGTCTCAATAAGCTACTGTGGAAAATGGGATGTACTTTTCTTAAGATGCGAGGGAGTCTAAGTTGGACTGTCACTCGGTTAATCACTTTCACTATTGGACCTATGAATTTGAGTCCAAACTTCTTGCTGGGTACCCTCAATCTTAGGTACTTGGTTGACAAATACACCTTATCGTCTATTCAGAAAGGCGGTTGGAGGGACCGGCGTTTGTCAGCCTGGGCCTTATATCATTCCGCTGACTCCACTAAAGCTTTTTTTGTATTCTCCCAACCCTTTCTCAATGAGGTCATCCACTCCGTTAGGGACATAGAAGTAGGCGGCTCTCTAGGCAACTCAGGCATCGGCACAAAATCCATGCCCGTAGTTATCTGAAAAGGAGTCAACCCAGTACTGGTGTGTACTGCATTATTATAAGCCACTTCTGCGAACGGTAGCAAGTCTGCGCAGTTCTCCTGTTGATAATTTACATAACACCTAATGTATTGCTCCACCATTGAGTTCAATTTTTCAGCCGATCTGTTAGTTGATGGGTGAAAAGCTGAGCTAAGTCCTTGGGATGACCCAATGGATCACAGAAACTCCCTCCAGAACTTAGTGGTAAACTGGACTCCGCGGTCCGATATTATTCTCTTAGGGACTCCATGTAGCCTGTAGATGTGTTTCTACAGGCTACATATACAAACAGCTTCGCCAGTTTCTTGGCCAATGGTAGTCCGCTGCAGGCAGTGAAGTGTGCTTGCTTGGATGACAGTCCAAATAATCTGATTGCCCCCACTGTCAAGGAGCTCAACTATGAAGTCCATCACAATCTCCTCCCAGGGCTTGGTGGGTTCGGCCACAGCCTGGAGAAGTCCAGGGGGCTTCCCTGGTCGGGATTTCATGGTGGCGCAGGTGGCGCAGCTCCTCACATAGTCTTCCACATCAGTTTTCATCTTTGGCCACCAGAATTGTCTCCTAGTCAAATGGAGGGTTTTTAAAAACCCAAAGTGGCCCCCTAGTCGAGAGTCATGACTCCCCTTCAGCACCAGGAGCTGCAGGCTGCGGGGTACGTAAAGTTTACTCCCCTTCCATGCCAACCCGTCCCTTAGGGTTAGGTCCACCTGGTTTTCCTTGAACTAGGAGACAGTGGAGAGCGCCGCTTTTAGCTCTGCTGTTAACTTGTCTTCGGGGAGGTTGGAACCCTGGCGCGTTTGTGCTCGGGTGCGGGCTTGGGTGGCTGGCTGAGTTTCCGAGATCATGGCGTGAACTATCTCCCCATCGGCTATCAAACTGGGGCTTATGGGAGAGAGTGTCAGCCAGAAGGTTTTTACCCCCTGGGATGTATTTCAGGTTAAAGTTAAAGCGTTTGAAATATTGAGCCCAACGAACCTGCTTGGGAGAAAGTTTCCTTGGGGTCTTCAGCACCTCGAGATTCTTGTGGTCAGTCCAAACTTCAAAAGGTTCCTCAACCTCCTCCAGGAAGTGTCTCCAGGATAGGAGAGCCCATTGTACTGCAAATGCCTCTTTCTCCCACACCGCCCATCTGCGCTCAGTGTCCGTTAACTTCCTTGATACATAAGCACATGGCATTAGATTGTTTCGGGAGTCCCTTTGCAGTAGAACAGCAGCCACCGCCACATCACTTGCGTCCGCCTGTACCACAAAGGGCTTATTCGGGTCAGGATGCTGTAGGATTGGCTCCACCGCAAATAGGGTTTTAATTGTTCAAAGGATTTCCATTGTCCAAGCTAAGGACTGGCTAGGTTTTGGCTTGGTGGGAGACGGGCCAGTTTTTAGCAATTCTGTCAAAGGGAGTGCGACCTCAGCGAAGGAAGGGATGAATTGTCTGTAAAAGTTTGCAAATCCCAGGAAGCTCTGGAGTTGCTTATGGGTATATGGGGGCTGCCAGTCCAGCACTGTCCTCACCTTCTCTGGGTCCATCTCAATCTCCTTACTCGACACCCTGTATCCCAGGTAGTCCAGGGCCTCCTTATGGAACTCGCATTTGGACAATTTTGCATAAAGTTTGGCCGCTAGAAGCTTTCTCAGCACTTGTCTGACCAATTTGACGTGGTCTTCCGTATTTTCGCTGAATATAAGAATGTCATCGAGATAAACAAGAACCCCCTGATATAGATGCTCATGCAAAATTTCATTGATCAATTGCATGAAGACCCCTGGGCCGAGATGGAACGGATGTTGATTGGGGCATGTGACCGATTGGGTGGGAAAAAGGATGGTTTTGGGAGCTTTGACTTACTGGGGGAAAACCTGGGCTTTTCAGATTTGGGTTAACGTCAGTGTTCCAGAAAAAACCCCAACTCCAAGTAAAGATGCAGAAGCAAGCATTTTCCAAAGTTCTCTTTACTAGAATAGGCAAACTGGCACATCTGGGGAAACCCGAATCTGAAAAGCCCGGGTTTTCCCCCAGTAAGTCAAAGCTCCCAAAACCATCCCCTTTTCCACCCAATCGGCCACATGCCGCAATCAACATCCGTTCCATCTCAATCCAGCCCCCTGACCACTCCTTCTCCAGATGCTGGATCGCGCTGACCTTGAGCAACAGGAAGAACGCTATTATGTCTACTCACCCCCCTCTCCTAAATCCCCCCTCCTCCTTTCCCACACAGGAGAAGTTGGCAGCATTGGAGCTTCCGGCCAAATATGGTTTCCAAAGCTGACAGCTGCCATCTTTTGCAGTAAAGAGAGGGAAACACTGTCAAATACTTTGAGCATCAAACCAGCCCGTAATTTGTATTTTATGGAATAAGATTTATGAGACAGGGCTTCACATTGAAGCACAGGGTTATTAATGACAGCTGAAGCAGAGATGTGACCAAAAGTTTGGAGTAATAAATTCAGATAGGATGATTCTGCACTGATGGTTCTCCCACCCATGGTTTTTCAAAGCAGTGCCATTTTTTTTTCATTTTTCATTTCATTGAATGTCAAAGCTTTATTGATGCATCTGGGAGGAAAAGATCCCTGAGATCTTGACACAATTCCCATTCCCATTAATCTTGTCCTCCTGGAAAGTTTGGGAGAAACCACAGGAAACGCAATTCATTCTCCTTTCCCAGACAGCTAATCAGTTGGGGTTTGGTTGAAATTAGGTTTTTATCTCCACAGGCTGCTGTGTTTCTCCAGTTTCATATCCTGCGACGTAGTTTCTTCTTTCTCAATGCCACCCCTAATATCCCATACTCTGCATCTATATCCTTTTTTCAGTTCTCATGGTCTTTAATGGTAAAATGCAAGAGCCCTAACAAAACATGAGATAAATTAGACTACTGGCAACATATATTCAGGCAATCCTCGACTTACAATTGAGCCCAAAATTTATGTTGCTAAATGAAACATTTGTTTAAGTGAGTTTTGCCCCAGTTTACAACCTTTCTTGCCACAATTGTTAAGTGAACCTCTGCAGTTGTTAATTTAGTAACATGATTGTTAAGTGAATTAGTTTCCCCATTGACTTTGCTCATCAGAAAGGGGCTCACATGACCCTGGGATGCTGCAACCATCATAAATATGAACCACTTGCCAAGTGTCTGAATTTTGATCACGTGATTACAGGGATGCTGCAATGTTGTTAAGTGTGAAAAATGGTCGTAAGTCCCTTTTTTCAGCACCTTTGTAACTTTGGTCACTAAACGAACTGTTTTAAGTCAAGTACTACCTGAATTCATGCTTTACTTTTGTTTTTATGGGTTCGAATTGCAGTTTGTTAGAGTGAACACGGTTCTTCAGCATTACTGCTAAAAGTACCAATAATTGCTATGCTAGAACTTCTAATTGGCTGCAGGTATCTCACTATCACTAAATTTTCTGTAATACTAAAGGAGACATGTTATTATGTAGATCCTGCTTGAACTAAGCTGATGAAAATTAAGCATTTTGCTCTTAGCATCGTAACCAACTTTTTTGGGGGAAAAAACCTTGGTTTTAAAGATAACATATAAAATTTAAAAATAAAATTGAAGATTGTAAACCACGATTTTTTTATTTTAGTGCTTGGTAAACCCAGTATATTGTGTTTTAATCAAAAAGTGTATCTGAGAATTCATAGCATAAGCAAACCTGACCAAAAAATAATTGTACTGATTTTGGCTTAGTATAGTGCTTGAACATAACCAATTAGATTTATTTCTCAACTCATGATTTAAAAAGCAATAATTTAATATGAGGGAATCAGATCATTTTGTACATACCCTAGCCAGGAGGCATTACAAAGCTAATTTTATTCATTACCCATGGCTTTGAAACAAAGATTCCTTGTCAATTTTCTGCATCTTAATACTTAAGGTGACTCTGTTTCTAGGGAACTGGAAATCTAGACTCGTATTTCATGGACTGCCTCACCAAAATTTGATATCACAAGAGAAAGGATGGGGTAGAGAGACACCTTGCCTTGAAAATAGTTGCTGCTGTAGTGAGATTTTACCCTCTGGCACACTTTGTTCAAGGACCCAACAACAAAAGCTGCAGGAAGTATGGATCAAATGTTTTTTGTTCACCAATATATGTTCCCCTCTGTAGGGGAAGTTTGGAATCTATAACTTGGGAGTGGGGAAGACCTTGGTTTTATTTCTATCATTTTTAACAAAGGCTCCTTACTTTTCAGGACCTGCACTTGCAGGAAGTACGGTATATGCGGAATTTCACAGGGGACAGGAAGAAAGATAACATGCTAGGAAACAAAGCAATTTTTGTATGTGCAAGACGCATAGAGTCCAGGTCCCCAATACTTTGGACTTCATGAACTTGATTGCTCATATGATTAATATTTCTTGCAGTGGGCAGGGATTGTCAAAGAGCTAAGTTGCAATGTTGGAAAGATAAATTGGCATTTGACATACAGCAGTGGAGGATGGGTGGATGGATATTTTGTCAAAGTTTATACTGATTTTCTTTGTAATTACATATTATCATTTTTCCTTCTTCTCTAATTGCATATTACGTAGGGTGTAGCTGTTACCCTTTAAATATATCAAACTTGGCATTTATATTTTTTGTTGTACTGGTAATATTTTATAAATGCAATAAAACAAAAATAAACAGCCAAATTTGAAAGAGTGTGTGCAAGCTGTATCAGGAAGCAGGAGCTGAGATGTGATCGGCTTTGTATTGTCTATTAAACATCTTATGCCTCTGCTGTTTCTCTGTCTCTGGTGCTATCATCTTCCTATATCTTCCTTCTCCCCCACCCCACCATCCCAATTCTACTGCAATGCTATCTTCAGGCTTATCAGAACACTTTGCAAACATTAATTAAAGCCCACATCTTTCCACAGATGAGACTCAGACAGAATCGACACACACAAGATGTGTGTCTCCATAGGTGGCAATGCACGCTGAGCTTCAGGAGACAGACAGGCTGGCTTAGCGGTGCCGATACAACTCTGCACTGACACGCCATCAGCTTCAGGTCCCAAAGCTGCTTTTTTTCATCACGCCACCAGCTTCAGACTTTCTGACTGATCATAACTACCTCCCCTTCATCTGTTTCATTTCGATGGGTTTTTTTTTTCATTCCACAAGGAGGAGGAAGAATGATTACTAAGTATCTGAATGAAAACTTTTCAATCCAATAGCAGCAAGAAAAATAAAAGTGAAAGAGATATCAGGTGTAGTCTCAAGTGGCCAACTTTTCAACACTTCCGTATTAAGATTCTGTTCCTCAGATGGATCACAACCTTCCTTGGGTTCTTCTGGTAAAAATTGTCCTTTCCCTCCATTATTTAATCTATCTGTCAAGGTAAGGCTTATAGCCGATAGCAAATGCAACCAAGGTGTTAATTTAAGCAAAATACCATTGCAAGGCTGGATTGCCCTCTGGATCAGGGGCAGATTTATAACTGGGACACCTCTCCACACATTGCTTGTGACATCCCATGTAGTTAACTTCCTCAACAGTGACTTTTATGTCATGTCATAAACCAATTGGCACTTTCAACAGCATGGTGATCATTGTGGAAAATTCCTGCAGGCTGAACTGTGGTGAAAGCCTCAACCCTCTTTTCTTTGCCCACCTCATATAAATCTTTCCTGGAAGTGTGTCCTTCCCCGTTTCAGGCTTGTTTATGTAAACAAGCAATTTGCTTGCACATTTTTCCATGAAGATGGAGGCATTCACATTTTTCTTAGGAATATCTTCTCTTTAAGAAGGGAGCTGCTGGTGTTTGTCATGACAGCTAGCCCTAATCCGGGTGCTGTAGAATTGCCTGCAGTTGGCTGCCCTGAATTACCTAGCAATGAGAGTGGACCACGGCTGCAGATGTCAAACAATGAACAATAGGAATAATGTAATTGCAGCATAGCTTATCAAGAAAGAAGAAAGATTCAGGGAATTGTTGGGCAGAGATGAAAGTACAATATATCAAGGGCGTTACTGGGGGAAGATATACCTGGAGTGTGGGGGCCGTCTCCTATAACCTGATTGGCTGGCTGGCATGCTTGAAAACAGAGGAGAAGCAAGCCTCTCCACACCGATTCAGTTTTTTCTTGTTTCCTCTGCCCTTGATATTCTAGTCATGAGAGGTGGTGGCAATACCCATTGGATAATGCTGATGGCTTCGGCACTTACCATGCTTTGGGCCAATGCAAAGGATACAGAAGATCACTGTTTACCTGGAGGGAAGCACAAAGCCAATCCAACAGCAGAAGAAGAGTTGGGTATCTGCCAGATTTATGCAGAAAGTAAGTATGGATTCTCTATAAAAGCTTGTAGAATTATGTAGCAGGGAGAGAAAATGAGAGTACTGTAGGATGAGGGGGTATAAAATATCCATAATATGGATGATGATGATGATGATTTCAAGGCCACCCGACACCAAAGCAACTGTGGGTGCCTTGCAATTAAAATCCTGAAAACAAAATAAAGGGGAATATATATATATATATAACTGTTGACTTGCTGGGAGTCTATGAGCCACAGTGGCGCAATAGTTAGAATGCAGTACTACAGGCTATTTCTGCTGACTGACTGCAATTTGGTAGATCAAATTTCACCAGGCTCAAGGTTGACTCAGCCTTCCATCCTTCTGAGGTGGGTAAAATGAGGATCCAAATTGTTGGAGGAAATAGGCTGACTCTATAAACCACTTAGAGAGGGCTGGAAAGCACTGTGAAGCGGTATATGCTGTAAGGCTAAGTGCTACTGGTATTGCTATAGCCTGATTTTGACTGTGTTCATCTGGCATACGACTTCCTTGGTCTGGACTGCAATTGTCAGAGGGATAGTTTTCAGAAGGCTAATACTATAGCTTCTCTCATTCCAAAGAAATAGAAATGCTGACAGAAGATTTCTTTCCGCAGATGCCTGTTGCTCACCAGAAGTTGCCCAGGAACTTTCCAAAGCTAATGCTGGATCTTGGAATCATTGTGGAAGCCTCAGCATCAGGTCATCCCCAAAACTGCTCTTCTGAAAAGAAGGGGACCCCACCTATGTCAGCCATGGGCCCCTATAGGTTGTGGAGTTGGGCTCTGTCTCATGACCTTTCCTCTGCCAGCCTTTCTGATCCCTAAATACCAAGATGGGAGTGGGGAGGACTGATGCCTGCCTTGCTTTTCTCCCTTGCATCTTAGGGTCAATATTTATGCTTGCTGTTGTTTCACTCATTTTGGCAGGTGTGAGGAGTACCTTCGGCAACTGGATTGTTTTTACCACTGCTCCCCCATTGCTGCTCAATGGCCTCATCCCCAACAACCCACAGCCCTAATGGGTATACCTCTCTGCCAGAATTTCTGTGACCAGTGGTAAGTTATCACTTGTCTCCACATCTAGAAGAGGCCATCCTGCTAGGGAGGAAGCATTAAGTACAGTACCTGTTGAAGGTAGAAGACACTAGAGAAATTTAACAAATAGCTCTGTCTTCTTTTCTATAATTGAAAGCATACATATGTACATTGGGCTAAATAGAATCAAGATTCCTTACCTGTTATCTGAAAAGATGAGACCATATTTCTGAAGGGATACATATATTTAAGGCCATTATTTAAAGACGTGTTATTTAGGATTGTCGTGATTGGGCTGCAAAACTCTGGATGAGCACTAGATGGCAGCAAAGGCCTTTGCTACCATCTACAAAACAAACAGATGTACTAGCCTGATATAGTAATTTTAAATTACTAAACATTTGAGAAAACTAGTGTCCTATTCTCTATCTGTTCAACCTTGCTATTAGGGGAATTATATTTTTAAAACTTAAAAACTTTTTTTTTCCTATCAAGATTAAGTGACTCCCTTCTGGAAAATTAACATCAGGCAAAAGGGATGATTTAGGTTTGGAAATTTGACTTGGGTAGCAAGGGAATACAAATGTTGTTTGGAGAACATTCCCATCCATTTGCTTTTATTATGATGTTAGCCAATGTGATAAAGTAAAATGAATAAATTTGTGGGGTAGGGTGCTCAGAGAAGGACAGAGAAGCTATCAGCAACTAGCGTAAAAGTTACCCAGCAAGTGAAAGAGAAGGTCAGCTTTTTTTGGTTGAATATAAAAATCTGAGGTCCTCTCCTGAACTGAAAAGGGCGGGGGCTACTCTGGAGAATTTCAAATACAAATTTCTAGTTTATCGTAAGTCTCAGTGAGAGAATTTGGGTCTGTTACAGTTGTATTGAGTCGAATACCAAAGACAAATTCCTTGTGTGTCCAATTACACTTGGCCAATAAAGAATTCTACTCTATTCTTTAAAAAAATACCAATGAGCTGTCTTTCTTAGCACTCAAACCTATTGTCTACTCAGGTACGATGCTTGCAGAGAAGATCTGACCTGCCTTGGCAACTGGCCCTGGGGAGCTGATGGACATAACTGCAGTCAGGAATGTCATTCCTTTGGCCAGGTGAGGACATTTAAAGTGCTGCTTTGCCACAAGCAGAACCATCCTTGTGTTGCTTGCTGCAGCCTAAAGGTGTCTATGCCAAGGGCCACTTCGTTGGAGACAACATTCCAAAAAGTAGGCAAAGCCAAAGCAAAAGAGAAAATTGGACCAGAACAAACATACATACAATTAAAGCCATTTCTGGTGATTAATCTCTTTCAGCTGACTAGTTTGCTGCTTCAGAGATGATGGGGGGGAGCGGTAAAAAGTAGAGATATCTTGACATATGGAGTACAGGAGTTTCAGAAATACAGAAAACCTAATTTCAGAATTCAGACAAATGTTTTTAAATTGTGTATGCATTGGATGAGATCATAGCATGTTTATGTGAGGGAACATATGGCATATGTTTGTACAGGGCTTGAAATTGATGCGTAGGCTGTGGCTTCCGAAACTGAAGCAGGTTTGGGAAGAGTAACTGTGGAAAGTAGGGAGAAAAACAGGAACTGCATTTTCCTGAAAGGCATCAATTACACTAAAAACCAATCCAAAGTTTTTTCAGTGTTAATAACACTTGCCCAGGACAATTTGAGTTTATTTTAACTCATGTGACTTTTATAGCAAAGCTTGCTTTTTCTCAAATCTGAATGATTTCTAGCATTCAAGGGAAAAAAATCAAAGAAAACTATTCTTAGAGGGTAGGGAAATAGGAAATGAGAAGAAAAAAATGCCAGCTATAGCCAAATGTTTATAGGTAAATGTCTTCTTCCTGTAGGTTTTTTCAGTTTCCCACAGCCTGGCATTTCCAAATGGTCTCCATGAATTCTTATTATATACACTTAGTTTATGTAAAATTAGCTTGCTACTAATGGCATGGGTGACTGAAAAATCTGCAACTTTTCCAAAGTGGCAAATTCAAATTCAAATTACCTGAAAGTTAAAGCTTACGGTATGTAGCAGTAACAACTGCCTTATCATTGTAACTCCTTGCCATAATTGTCTTTGTTTTCTTGAATTATTGTGGAACTTAGAAAGCAACAGTTTAATCTTTGGTTATAAACAAATATACAGGACTGGAATAGTTATTGATAGACGAAGGTTATTTACCATGAAATATAGAGAGTGAGAGAAGAGAAAATTGTCCATTACTAACCTCCTCGCTAAAAATGATTGGATTGTCTCTTTCAGCATGTAACTTGTATACTGAAATAGAAATGCAGGCAAGAGGAGGATGGTAGCTTGTCTTGAAGCTAATAGGAAAGATACTTTTGTTAGAAAGAGATGGTGGCGGATTGCCATTTTATGGATTCACCTGCCACTTTTAACCGTTTCCTTTCCCATGAAAGTATCTGTGCAACATTAATAAATGAAGTGTCTTTAATGTTATGAAGCTTATCATAATATAAAGGTAAAGGTTCCCCTGCACATGTGTGCTAGTAGTTTCCATCTCTAGGAGTGGTGCTCATCTCCATTTCTAAGCTGAGGAGCCAGCGCTGTCCAAAGACGTATCCGTGGTCATATGGCTGGCATTACTAAACGCCGAAGGTGCATGAGTGCTGTTACCTTCCCACCAAAGGTGGTCCCTATTTTTCTACTTGATTTTTTACGTGCTTTTGAACTGCTAGTTTGGCAGAAGCTGGGACAAGTAACGGGAGCTCACCCCGTTACGCGGCACTAGGGATTCAAACTGCTGAACTGCCGACCTTTTGATCGACAAGGTCAGTGTCTTAGCCACTGAGCCACCACATCCCATACCATAGTATACCCACACAGAAATATCAGTTATATTCTACCCAAGGAACAGAACAATCACCATTAGGGACAGATACATGACTTCCTGAAAAAATTAAATCGCAATGGTTCTCATTTTTAAAAATCAAATCATGTTAGACTGCTCAAGTTCTTTGCATCATGCCTTTTGGGGGAAGACTGCAATACTTTTCATATTCCTAATTTTCTAAAATTCACAATCCATTCCAGTTGCTTTCAAACCTGAATGGGGTTAGAGTAGTATCTCCCAAAGAAGAAGTTTTTTTTGTAACATGGGGCCTTTTCCTTTTCCTTAGATGTATAAGGATGGCAAGGAGCTGTGTGAGAACATCTGGGACGATGCTTTCATAGTAAGCACCGACCCTTGCCAATGCCTGATGCTGGATGCCTCTGACACAGCCTTCTCCACCTCTTATTCTCACCTCAAAGAGAGCAACAGCCTAAAAGAGATAGACATCAACAAGGCAGGCAAGGAAAGAAAAGATCGTGTGAGCCCTTGCAGGGGCAACCTTTTACTTCAGCGTCTGAGAAGGAATCTGCAGAAGCGTTCTATTTTTGTGGAAGACATGGAGGGAAGTGGAAGTGGATTCTAATCCAAGGTAACCATCCTTCCCGAAGAAAAAAAGCCCCCTCTCCAGTGATTGCCTGGGGCTTGGGGGGATCGCTTGTGATCTATGCAATTCTGTCACATCCTATACTTTCAGCTTCCTGCCATCTTCTACAACTCTGTGCATCTCATGGCGTAGACTGTGAATCTGGCACCTTCCAGGACTCTGAGCCCTATGCCCTAGCAGTAGAGGTTAGACCATTAGGGCACCTCTTGGGAACTTTCCTAGAACCAAGATTTCCCCAAATATTCAGAATAGAAAAGGTGTTAGAGAACAGTAAGCATTTCCCTCTCCATATTCTTTGGATCCTAAGAGCTGGCTCAAGGAAGTCATCATAGAATGCAAAAGGCCATTCATGAGCATTAGCTGAAGGGAAAGCAGCCTTCGTAGGCATTAGCTGAAGGAAAATATCTGTAAGGGAGAGAACGAACAAGGGGGAGTGGGGGGTGGAGTGAAACAATCAATGCTGGAAAAGTTAGCCTCGGTTGTTGCCATGGCTTCAAATACAATTGCAAGTAGGACTCAAGTAAAATGGAAGGATCTTCCTGAGCTCAAAAAGAAAAGGGGAAATAGGGAAAGTTAGCTTAGAGACCAGCATGGCTGACTTTCCTGTTGCATTTTTATGCTGGAAAGCAATGGTTACTGGGGGACCAGCATTGCTAGGTTACTAAATTGGATTACATCCAAAACGGAATTTATTTTTCAAAGCAACCCAATCTGAGTGGGGTGGAGAGAGAGAAAAAGAGTGTGTGCAAAAGAGCATGATTACATAATAAACAACCCATATGTCAAGGAAACCCCTTGGATAATATACATAGCATTTAAACAGAAATGGTCAGTGTAGATATATGCCAGTCAGAAAACATTTAATCAGTGGTGGCAGTGAGACTCCAAGAGTTGTCATGCTCACATCTTTACATAGGACTCCTTGAGCCTTCCCCACCAAGCATCCTCTCCACTCTAAACACTAGTCAAATCTCCCTTGTAATATTGTACACCCAAAATAGACCCATCTGTCTGTTCATCCATCTTCATGTATCAGCTATATTTCACATTCCTGTTTACCCTGGCTACGCTTACTACAAATTTCATATTATGGATTGATTCATACCTATTAATATTGTGGGAAATAAAAAAAAATGGAGTGCGTGTTTGTGTTTTATAATGAAATGTGTAAAAAAAATCAGCATAGAGGGCTGAATCTTAGAGATTATTCTAGAAGGCACGTATACAGCTCTGAAAAGAAGAATCTGCCCAATTTATCATATACCAGATAAAAGAATATTAGTAATATCATGAAACGTTGCCAATACTCTCCTGGTGCAAGGGCTTACGGGAAACTAGCATTTCTTTGACAAACTGTATATTTCACACTCCCAAAAGGTTGTTACTAAAACAGGTAAGATTTGACCAGGGAAACAGCCAATCTGGTTAAATGCGTAATGACATTATGGACAATGGTAAATTAAACAGAAATGTGGTAAAATTTCTATCCATATTTCAAAATATCCCTTTTTGATTTTTCATATATCATAAATCAGTTGACAAAATATACTGACTGTAGTTACACACTGCATGAAGGCATACTGATATCTGGACAATTGGCATTGTAGTAAAAGCACTTTTTGAATGACACGCAGGATATTAATGTAAATAACTGTCTTTTTTCCATTTTTCCACTTGATAACAGTCAGAGGCCATCCAGATATTGTTGAATTACAACTCCCAATGTATCCCACCATTATCTATGCTACCTGGAGCTGCTGGGAACAGCATCTGCAGGCCACAAGCTATCTATTTATGGACTAAACTAAGCTTTCAAGATTGGATTATATAACCCTGAAATAGGATTGTTATGTCCTGCTGAAGAGGCCATGTTCTATCACTGCCAAGGAGGATGCAACAAACATGACTTAGCCTCTTAGGAAAGGGAAAGGAGATGGAAAGCCTGGAAATTAATTTAGACAGATGAGAAGGGAGGATGGATAGTCAAACGCAAGTACACTAATATTCTTCTATGTCAAAAAAGGCTTGGTACTACAGAAGCAGATCTTGGGAGGCTCTTGAAGAGAAATGAAAAGAACTTGTTCAAAGAGGGTGTAGGGCAGTGATGGCTAACCTTTTTGCCGTCACGTGCCAAAAGTGGGGATCATGTGGGGAGGTCGCGCGTGTGCCCCATACCCATAATTCAACGTGCCCCACCCCCACACATGCGTGCATGACCCCCCCCGCGCTACCCTTACTTTTGGCACGCGATGGGCCCAGTAGGCCCGTTTTCCGCCCTCCCCAGGCTCCAGAGGCCTTCTTGGAACCTGGGGAGGGCAAAAACGGCCTTCCATCCCTCACCCAGGAAGCCTTCCAGAGGCTGGAAACAGCCCATTTCCCGACTTCAGGTGTGCCTGTAAGGCCCAAAAATTAGCTGGCCGGTGCGCATATCCGTGCTGGAGCTGAGGAGGGCAACGCTCGCGTGCCCACAGATATGGCTCCGCGTGCCACCTGTGGCACCCGTGCCATAGGTTCGCCATCACGGGTGTAGGGTGTCTTAAAATAGAAAGAAACATGCCAAGCTTTCAGAGAGGAAAGAGATGAGGAACTGAAGTAGAAGAGCATGTGCAAACTTTGGAGAGAAAATGGAATTATATACATCAAAGGAGTAACAGGGTTGGAAAGATATATGGTTTTTAAATGCATTGTAAGTGCCTTGAGTCTTCGGAGAAAGGCGGCATACAAGTTGAACAAACAAACAAATAAATAAATAGAGATAATACATTATTAAAAATAAAGGGCTGCTATATACAAAAGTTTACTCTCCCCCACACTGAGGCAGTGTCATATTGCCAAGCAACATTAGTAACAGCAACATTTCAATGATACTTCCTTTAAGGGTCTTCTGTAACCCTGTAAAGAGGATAAATATGGTGCCTGGAGATGGGTTGAAAGGTCAGCTAATCAGTTTATGATTTAAGTGAAATTTCAAACATGGACTTCATTTCAGTTTCATGATCACAAATACTTCTTTCAACTCTTGATCTTTTCCAAGCAGTAGCCCATTTTCACTTTTTTTTGGATTAAATTTTTATTAGACATATTTCAACTTTAAAAACCACATTTTCACTCATTACAGCATTTCAGTATCAATGTCAGTTATTTCTTCGAAATCTAATAATTTCTAAGTATATAGATTACTATTCTATTATCTAATCATTTAGTTGTCTACTTTTAAATTATACTAATTATATATAGTGTTTTCTCATTTTAATATACATATATTACATATTCCTTATATAGCAGCTTCTTCTAACCCAGTGATTCCCAAAGTGTGAGCCGCGGCTCCCTGGGGAGCCGCGCTATTGTCATAAGGGCGCCGCGAAATATTCCGCCCGCTGGGTCTAACGCTGATGCGCCATTTCTGAAACGTCTAGTGCGCATGCGCAGTTGCAAGTCGGATGGTTATGGGAGCCGCGAACCGAAAAAGATTGGGAACCTCTGTTCTAACCTATCTTCTAACCAATTATACCATATATTCCAAATTTTATAATATCCTCTTAATATACCCAGTAAAAATAATTCTGGTTTCAGTTCAATTTTTTGTTTTGTAATTTCTTCCAGCCATTTCTTTACTTTGAGCCAATATTTCCTGGCTTTGGGGCAGGCCCACCACATGTGGTAAAAAGTTCCTTGTTTATGGCTGCATCTCCAACAGTCGGGCGATCTATTCGGAAACATTTTGGCCATCTTCACTTTAAGAAAATCAAGACTGGACAAAAAATATACAAAGAAGAAAAGTCTTAACTAAGAAGGGTTTCTTGGTGTGATTTTTATTTCTACCATAAATAAATGTATTTTTTAAATTAATTTCATTAGGTAACCCAGCATATACATACATAGAAATTAGTACTGGAATTGAGCCAAAAGTTATGATCATAAATTGTGCCAGTTGTTACATGTGTCAAAATGTGACAGCACCTGTTTTTATGACCTTTGAGGGTCCTTGGTGCACTCTGAGCTTGCTTCTTTTCTTGCAGACGTTTAATTACCCAAACTAGATAACATCATCAGTGCTTACTACCTTTTCTGTGGTAATCATTATGTGAACGCAACAATCACGAAGTGAATGTCAGGGCCGTTAAGCGAACCCATTGTTTGCTATCGGCATTTTTCCAAGACACGAGAAATAAACAAGTTTCTGGCAAAAATATTTAAATCACAGTTGGGATTATACTAACAGCTGTAAATGTGGTCTAGGTCACATGACCCAGGGGAGGGAGAGCAGCGGCCATAAACTTTGAATCTGCAAGTGCCCTTTTGGTGGATCTGTCATAACTTCAAATGGTTGCTTAATCACTGATTGTAAATTGAATTTTCTTTTGTTTCACATTTCCCCCCCAATCTTAGTGATATCCTTGAAGTGAAGATGGGCCACTGTTTCTTAATTCCTCTTAGGTAAGGTCAGGAGTTGAAAGAGCTATTCTGTTCATGAGACTGTGTTAGGATAAACTAAATTCACTTCCAGATCAACAGCACAAAATGGATCCCATGCCATGCTAAGGTTCAAAATGGCAGTTAATTGGCATAGACTAGACCAATCATTTTCTCTTTCAGGTAAGTCAGGGAGTTTTTGTCTTACTGTATAAGAGGTCATTTTTAAAAAGCGTGGTCTTTCACTTGCAGCTTTTCCTAACGTTCATGCATCTCAGTCACTTTAGATGAGCTTTCATTAGGCATCAGCGCCTATTAATTTACATCAGACAAAAAGTCTTGCAATCAGTTTTTGATAATTTATTAACTAAAAAGGAATTAAGTCAAAGGGGCAGAAGAGCCTCCAGGAAGAACATTTACCAGATTCTCTGTTTAATTTTGTATCTTTCAGTTGAACCTTTGGGTTTCATGCTGTTTTGTAGATATGGCTCAAAGGATTTGTGACTGCCCATTAAAAACTAAATGTCAGTTTTCTGTCCAGCCAACGTTAAGATAATTTTCAACAAGAAGAAAACCACCAGCCACCATCTACAAGCTGGTGACTGTCTCCAGTTTGCGTTCATAAAAAAAGCGATGGGGTGTACGCTTGGAGGGGGAAACTTTCCGGGTAAAGTAGCTCAGCAAGGACTTTGTACTCTGCTGGGATGGGTCATCTTCAGTATCATCCCTGATGAAGGAAGCAAAGATAGGAAGAAATGAAAGATTGAGGTCTAGCCTACTTTACTATCGTGCTCTTCTGTGCTAGTTTGAGAAACATACAGTACTCAGTGAATCTTGCTGCAACCACTGACCACTGCTTTCCCACAATCATCTTAGTTCTTAGGACCTTGCTAAAAAGTGTTTTGGTATCTAGTCCTTTTCCCTGCACCCAAATAGTATCGGGTTGCTGCTACATCTGTCTAGGGCAAGGGTCGGCAACCTTAAACATTCAAAGAGCCATTTGGACCTGTTTCCCACAGAAAAGAAAACACCGGGAGCCACAAAAACCTTTTGACATCTAAAATGAAGGTAATGCTGCATATAACGTTTACCTTTATGCTACGTATAAAAAAACTATAGCGTGTTGCATTTATGTAATCAATGAACTGCTACAGAGAAAACAAATTTTTATTTCTGCATGCAACAAAAACATTTTGAACTCTGAAAAAAAATGGGTCGAAAACAGGGTGGATTTGATTTAAATCAAGTCGATTTAAATCACGATTTAAATCACTAGTAAAAAGGCTTGATTTAAATCAACTCAATTTAAATCGTAATTTTTAAAGAACAACTGTCATCTCTGTTCCACAGCGGCTCCTCCTCTGACCTGTTGTTGATTCACCGACAGCCCCAATATTGCAGAATATACAGCTTCATGCTACATAACTAAGCTCCGTTTCATGCCGAATAAACTAAATTATTAATGTATCTTAAATGGAAGAGTATCTTTAGATAGATTTTTACTTCAAAAGCATTTTATTAAAATTTAAATTTGATAAAAATCAAAAAAATCCGATTTAAATAAAAAAAATCTTGATTTTTTTGATTTTTTTAAAAAAAATCATTGATTTTTATCCACCCTGGTCGAAAAGCTCAATAAATTGCGTGCTGGCGGGTGTCGCACATTGGCGGTTGTGACGCATGTTTTGAGCGACAGGGCGCCGCAGCAGAGGGATGAAAGAGCCACATGCAGCTCCAGAGCCGGGGACTGCAGACCCCTGGTCTAGGGAGAAAGTAATTTTTTTGCATCTCCAGCTCCTGTACCATCTTGCATTACTGCCAAAGTCATTCTGAGTTGGCAGGTAACAAAAACACTTGGGAATAAATGGGAGAGTTGCTTGATGGGTTTCTCAAGAGTTGTGAGAACTAGTGACAGGCATCCTACTTATTCCCTGGGATCAGCAATTCCTACACCTGCAGTGTTTTAAACATCCCCCATCTATTCATATTATCATGTAGAGAACAAGGCATCAGGGAATAAGCAGAACTAACCGTGAAGGGAAGGAAATCTTTGCTCATAAATGATAAATCACTTTGAGGAATAAATTCTGCAAATAGGAAGCTGGCCTATTCAGATCAAATACAACCCACGTTCCTTCTATTTAATCCTCCACACGTTCCTACTATTCAAATAGAAACCCAAACTCTTCACCTACTCTCTTTTAGTCATCCAAATTCAACTCATCCCTACTTACTTGATGTCCAATCAATACCAGTATGTCATGCACTTCCTGTTCTCCATCAGTTGCATTGATTAAGGTCCTGGCCTAGAAACTAGGAGAGTGTTGCATTCTAGCCCCACTTTAAGGCACAAAAGCCAGCTGGGTGACTTTGGACCAGTCACACTCTCTCAGTCAAACTACCTCACTGGGTTGTTGTGGAGAAAATAGGAGAGGAGCATTAAGTATGCTTGCCACCTTGAGTTATTTATAAAGTAATAAAAGCAGGATAAGAATCTAATAAATAAATAATAAACTCCCCAATCCAACTGCCGCCTTTGAGAAAGTGTATTTCCTGCAAGAATTAAACTACGAGAATGAAACTTCTGACACATCACAATATATAGTAGCAGCAGTGTATAGTAAGTTATTTAAATTCTCCTTAACTCTCCATTAGAATCTTTTATCTATCAGCCCATCTCATAGCTTGTTCATCCACTTACCAATGAACAGGCACAGCTTTGCTCTCTAGAATGAGCTGAGCTGTGCTCCAGCTAAATCGTACAAACTGTGGATAGCCAAAGATTGGGTCCAGGTTTTGAGCAAGCCATTCTTTAGTCTTGGGATCTGGGGAGAGAAGGGATGGCTAAGAGACTTTGCCTATTATCTGCAAAGTCCTTTTATCAAACAATATATTTCAGTCCACTACGTACGCTATAGGAGCAGAGATTAGGCAAAGTGTATAACAAATGTTAGGATAACTCTGTTTTCTTCCCACGTTCCTCTATAATTGCAACATGTTATAGTTCCACTTTCACATTACCACCTCATCTTAGTCGTAGGGGTTGGAAACCCCATCACTGCGTCAGATGCAACCTATGTCATCAGTTGAACAACAGTGAAGTTTTGGCACCATAACTGTCTACCCTAATGGAGTAATAAATGATGACATCCCATCGGGAAAAACATCATTTAACTATAATTATGATTCAAACGTAAGACTGGGGAAAAAGAGAACTCAGGAATGCCAAAAATAATGTCTTTGCTTTTCATTGTTCCTGCATAGGAACAGAAAGCCCTATTAGGCCATGGCATGAAAACAATACATAGTGGCTCCTATAACTGGCATTCATATCATCTCCATTTTTGAGTGCAGAGTCTTAGATGACTGGAAAGGTATTACAGAATGGAGTATCCTGAAAAATAGCATGCACATCCAGCTGTCACCCTGAATTAGAGGCTCTTCACAAAGCAAACATTTTCTGCTTGTCTAATCTTATTTTAAAGCCAGCTGATCTAAGCATCACTATCACTTTGCACAGCTCCAAATGCACAGAGATGGAACTAAAAGAATAAACTAGAATTTACCGTTGGGATAGCCCGAGCCATAATCCAATTCTGCATCTTCCAGGTTTTCCAAGAATTTCCAATTCTTTACAATCCTGTCCCTGGCTACCTAGAGATTGTAAGAGATAAGAACACAGGGACTGACTTCCTGCGCCATATGAAAAGTCCATATAATTTAGCATTCTTTCTTCAATAATGGACAAATTTTTGCCTAAATTAAGAAAAGCCTGATGGTAATTGAGCTGATGGGCCAATCTGCGCATCTCGCCAGATAACATACATGGAATTGGAGACAAAAGAGTTTCGCATTCACCTTAGCACAGATGCTGGCTGCGCTTACAGTAGGGAAGAGAGAGTCTGCCTTGGCCTTCACTGTAACCTCCAGCTCAGGAAAGTGCTGCTTTAGCTTTTCTTGATATTTCTCTGCTGGTCCCACTGTGTCTACAAAAACCTGAAAACAAAAAGACCCATGAAAGATTTAAAGGGGAGGAAAGGGAAAGATTTATGGCTACTTCTACTTCCTGGCAGTCTAGGGCACTAAGCTAGTTCACCTCTGCAAGTTGCACTCCAGAATCTAGTGCATACTGGATTAGGCCAATGGCTGTATCGTGGGATAGTGCATTCAAGTTGTACTTCATCCTGCAAGGAAAAGGAAACCACATTGACTGATGAGGACAATTGACTATGAGGCTTATTAGAAAAGAGGTAGATAGAAACTGAAATTAGCTAGATAATGTGATTTGTCATTAAGAATTCTAACTAAGATAAGAGGGACCCAGGTTCTAATCCCTACCTGTTAATATGGCTGCTAGGGTGATGAGAGTTGTCATTTTTAAGTCTACTTAAATGGATTGTTGTTGTGAGGATAAAATCAGATGTGACGCTGCAATATTCATATTCAAATACAAATTAATGATTCTCATTCTGGGCAAATAAAAATAATTAGAAATAGGCCATCCTAGATTGTAGCACTGTATGCTACAATCAATGAAACAAAGAAATGAACTGTTTCGTAACTTCGGGTGACATTAAAAATATGGATATATAATGTGTCTAATTTGCTCAATTTGGATTTTTTTAAAAAATTACTACAGCTATACCATTTTGCATGGTTAATAATTCAACCAACTCTTCAGCTGTATATATGTTGTATATAGTGACACCACATTAGAATTAGATCCATAGGACACATGTGTTCCAATTCCAGTGAGGGATAGGCCAGGCAAAGGAATAATTTTAGAGAAATGTGTGGCATCTTTTAAAACCTATGATTTAATCCACCTAATAGAGAGACTGCCTTGTCTCCACTGCACTCACCGCCTCTGCATACTAGTTGAGATGAAATTGGGGGAGAGGATGTGTAGGGCCCATCCTACATATTCCTTAGAAGCATCTATTTTCTCAAAGAGTTCTTCCCGTTGAGTTTCTGTCAGAGTTTTAGAATCTGAAATCAAGTGGAAAAAGATCATTTTCAGGCGATGTGGCATGGAAGAAATAAACATTATTTCCCTATCTTGCTCCCTAATAAAAATAGAGTATTTTTGTTTTCCTTTTTATATAGACCCTTTGTTCTGTGACACAGTTGCATATTACTGAAGTACAATCACAACCTCCTTTGTGTGACACTCCTTTTACCTGCTACTTTCAAAGTCTCTAGGTCTCCTTGCCGAGACACAGGGCAGTAACAGATTCCGTAGACCATGGGACCTGGAAAAAAACCCCAAAATCAAAAAAGGTTATTCAGTCTCAGTTACTATGATCTCTCTACAAAAAGTATAAAATTAGCTAACATCCTTGTAAAACAACTAGGCAATACAAATGAAATAGCTTGAAAACCTGCTTTAACAGTACTTAAGCTACAACACTATTTCTGCAGTAGGAGACCCTCCGTAACATTCTCTTGCAATAAACTTTAATTACATTGCATTCGTTCAAGCTCTCGGAGATGAAGAATGTGAAGTAAAAGTAGCATTGAGGATATTTGTGGATTTAAGGATCAGAAGCATATTGGCACAAAATGAGAAAAAGGGTTGCAAAGGGAGCCTGAGTGGCGTAGGAGGCTAATGCCTCCTACTAAGGCAACATTTAACACCCAGCTGCCTGCAATTACTCACCAGGCTCAAGGTTGACTCAGCCTTCCATCCTTTCTAAGGTGGGTAAAATGAGTATCCGGTTGTGGGGGCAATAAGCTGACTTTGTATAAAATATACAAAAGTATGAAGGCTATTGCTTAACGCATTGTAAGCCGCCCTGAGTCTCTGGAGAAGGGCAGCATATAAATAAAATTAAAAATAAAAAAATAAATGAAGATTGCATTAATTATGTGCTATGTCCAGGGGTGAAATCCAGCAGGTTCTGGAGAACTGGTAGCGGAAATTTTGAGCAGTTTGGAGAACTGGCAAATACCACATCTGGCTTGCCCCAGAGTGGTGTAGGAATGGAGATTTTACAATATCCTTCCCCTAGGAATGGGGTGGTAATGGAGATTTTGCAGTATCCTTCCCCTGCCACGCCCACCAAGCCACGCCCACAGAACTGGTAGTAAAAAGATTGGGTTTCACCACTGACTATGTGTACAAGATGACACTGCAATATTTAAGTTAGCTTCACACCAACAGGCAATTAGACTACCTAGAAATCCATACAATCTGGCGAATTACAAGATTCACCTCCGACGATGGTTTTGGGCCAGTACCCCAAAGACTCTAGTTTTCCCTCATATATTTGAATCCATACCCAGCACTGGTCCTCTGCCTGCCTCATCGATGCCCAAACTACAGGGCTCAGTCCGGCAAACAGGAGGCACCGCCGAAGCCAACAAACAATTCACCGAATTGTCCTGCTCGAATTTGCCGAGGTCCATATTCGCGCGCTCGCTGGAAACTCCCCCGGCCTAGGACATTAGAACGGGAAGTGCGGAGTGCAAGGTCTTCTGGGAAGCGTAGTTCGTGAAACGAGATGGTTCGCTACTCAATTGCAGTGTTGGTCGAAGGCTGTGGGATCTCCAAATTAAGAATAGGGAAAGGCAAGACGTTCATTACAAGTCCCAGGTGGTATGCTTTGAGTACCGCTTCGGAGTATTTAATGCAGTTCTACCTCCAGAGCTTATGCCTATCGTTAATGAAAGTATGAAACAGACTGTTGTTTAATTTGGTCCATCCCAATTATCTGTTCCGTTTGGCGGAGTCTTTGGCTTTCGGAATCTTGAGCCCGTTTTGTGAATTTCCATCTTAGCTGGAAATTCAAGTGAGATCAAAACTGGAATCGGGACACGGGATGCATTGTTGCTTTAAGAAATGCTCTCCTCACCCCCTAAAAGTTCCTGAGTGTACAGCCGTATCGGAAAGAAAAGAGTATCTTTGCATGAAGCAATGACGGTAGACAATGAAAGAACTGCCTTTATTCGTTCAGCGGATTTCCTAAAGCAATGTAACATCCATGTAAGACTATTCTTTTATTCTGTACCGCCCCCCCCCCCCCGCCAATAAAAACACCTGCCCAGTGTCTTTTGCAAGAACCAATTATTCCACATATAGCTTCTTCAGTGTTAGAATTTGCCCTGTTAGCCGTAGAGGTAAGGAAATTTGGTTTTCATAGAGGGACAGCGAGCAGAAAACATACTTAACTATAAACACAAACTCGGGGTAGGGGTCCGCGAATTGCTTTTGTTAGCATAATGAAGATCGAGGTCTTTAACAGTTCGGACTGCGTTTCAATCGCTGACCGTCGATTCTCGCAAGCAACCTGAATCTCTCAGCAAAGGCCTGAACGCAGGGCAAAAAACCCACAACCACCTCCTAACCAATGATGGAGTTTCCAAGCCCTGCATGTTAGAACCACGCGCCGACCACCTTTGTTCTCACTCCAAAATCCCCCTTTCGGATACGATCGAGGGAGAGGACCACGTGTGCCGTTACCCGCGAGAGGCGGAGCTCTTGCCGTGCCCCGCCTTTACGCAGCCGGACCCGCTCCCTTCCCGGCTCTCAGAGTATAAAACCCTCCGCAGTAGCCGAGGGTGCCACACCTCCTTCACTCTGGAAGCGGTCACTTTTTTCCCTCGTGCTGTTCGCGGAGACTGCGGTAGGTTAGGTGCTTTAATGCTCTGTCGAGGCTCGTGGTTGGGCTTTTGATGTTTCAACCGTTTGGGGCTCGGCAAGGCTATATTGGGCGGGTGGGCCTGAAGCGCTTTGCCCCCGTCTTCAACCTTGTGGACGAGGATTCCGGCGCGGGTGTGTGTGTGTGTGTGTGTGTGTGTGTGTGTGTGTGTCCCCTTCTTTTAGAGGCGTGATAGCGGGGAGAAACTCTAATGCTGGATTAAGGGCTCTGCGACGCATAGTCTCTTCTTTATTTTCCCCAAAGCTGCCAGGTAGGCGGGCTTTCTTCGAATGAAATTGCAGGCTGCAGGCGAAGAATAGGCTTCTCTTTGTTCCGAGAGAGGATGGAGAAAGAAAGGAGGCCTGCCTGCTTCCTTTAAAATATATATTCCCCCTCCTTTACCTTCCCATTGCTTTCTTCTACCTTTTTCCCGCCCCAATCCCTGGGAAAACGGGGAAGCTTTCTAGGCTGCTCTAATTTTTGACGCAAAGCAGGAAAAGTAACCATGACACTTAAGACAGGGTTTCTAATAACCTGAAAAAAAAGACACAAATATAAATCTAGCTAAAAAGGCATGGAACGAATGCTTTATGCCTTCCCCTTTTTTAGAGTTTGCATAGTGCTTATCCAATTTCTAGAATGCCTAACTATGCTAGTTTAGAGATTATAAAAATTATACCCCAGCTTCTCTTTTAAAAAAATAGAGGTATGCATATTTTAAAAGTGCAGAATGGTATAAGGTATCTTCATGTCCCAATTTTCAGTTTCAGCCTTTCAATTGATCGACTAAGCTTTTCAGGGTTAGGGAGTAGGTTAAGAGAATAGAGAGAACCGAAGGTATAGTAATGGCTGTGGGGTGTGACATTTAATGATTTTGTTCTGGATATCATTTAGACTAGGTAGCTGCACTGATAAATGCAAAGATTATACAATTGGGTGTTTTGCATTATGCCTATTAGTGCAGATTTCACTTCTTTGAACTATAAGGGAATTGTGCAAGGGTGAGTTCTAGTTCTATAATGCCATAGTCTGAGGAATTCTGTGAAGTATTACAACACCTGCCAAAACTGGAAAAAAAAACCTCTCAAAATTAGGGATAGTCAGAGCATTTTCTCTCTGCCACCTACTCATCTCCTTAATAAGTAAGACTTTGCTGCTATAGACCTGGAAGTTATTGGTTGCTGGAACTTTTTATGGGAAGAAGTAACAGTATGTAATAGAACTCTTAACTGCTGAAGAACTGCAGGTCTGGAAATGGTCAAGGTTGGAAGACACTGCAGTGTATCAGTATTGATTAGTCAGTCCCTGCGTTAGGGCATAACATCCCAAAGAGTATTTCAAAAGATGGCAGTTACTTAACCTATTGATCAACCCAAATACCTTAAATGTTACTGCTGCTTTTGAGCTAGGTCAGTTGATTTTGTCCCTTGTTCTAGCAAGTGTGTAATGCTTGGCAGTGCTAGGATCAGTTATATCCTTACGTTTTCATGAATGATCTGTACCAATCAGCAGCAGTGCTCCATTAGACCCTTGTGGTTGCCACCCATTTAGATCTGCAGTAGTTTGAAAAGATACAATTAGGGGTAGGTCAAGGTAAGGTGTCTTTTCAAACTACTGGAGCCCAAAGACAACACAGTGAGATCCAATTGAATCCAGTTCTTTATATGGTTACATCTAATGTAGTCTTGCAAGACTTAGGCTATAACTTTCAAAGCTAATAGAATTCTAGGGTGTGGCTATCCTAAAGTTTTTCCTCCTTCCCCCATCCAGTTCAGGATTGCACAATCTCTTAACTTAGTTCCTTCTCTGGAATGTGCTGCCTCCTTCCTGGGAAGTTGGGTGCTACTGCTGACTTTATTCCTTCCCTGCCAGTTCAGCTGCACACTGCAACAAAGCAGTCAGTTTGTGAAATGTCATCTGAGGTGGGGGGGGGGTTGGTTTATTAATATATAGGGACAACCATGTCCCAAGCCTAGAATATGTTGTTCGCATTTTTGTTCTAAGAAAAGGATGAAATTGTGCTGTAGTTCTTTGATTTGCCACTGAAATTTGAGACAATTTGGAACTACCCGCCCCAGCCCCCCAAAAGACACAAGAGTTTTAATGTAGAGAAGATAAATACCAATTGCTCCTTTATACCATACATTTATTATCTATTCTCCTGCCCATGCAACAAATTATAGGGAGGGAGCTATATACATCTTTTGAAAAGAAATGAAATGTAAACTCTTGTGAAGATTGGAATATGTCTTGGAAAGGACATATATTTGTCTTTGGTCAATGTCTTCACATGCATATTGAGCTGACCCAAACTATAAGATTTCCTATGCTTGAAGTTTGAATCCATTCTGTCTTTATTTGGTCAGTTACTGCTACTGTTTTTAAGGTTGTAAATTGCATTTGTCTATAGTTAGCCAGAAACCAATACTTACTCAGTTTTGTCTGTATTTTATCATGTTGGTTTCCTGGAAGCAACTTAGCTTTATCTTCTATCTAGGTTGAAGATCTGCCTAGGTTGTGTCATCCATATGCCCCAAATAGTCTCCTCCAAAGTCTGTTTCAAAGAACTGTGATGCAGAAAATGATTTAGTCCAGGTTAAATTCTTAAAGCAAGTGGTGATTAGATATGGCTTTCCACAGGGTTTTGTTCAGTGGATTGAGATTACTATTTGTTAACTGCCACAGTTAACAAATTGAATTATCTTAGACATTTCTTTTATAGTGTGATACATGGGAGGACTGCTCACTTTCTGCCTTATTTAATTTGATTCTTGAACTTTTGGCCACCATCTAGGGCAATTTTTAGATGTTAAGGGTATTATATTGGAAGGGTGAGAATATAATTTCTTTTTGTACACTAGAGATATTTAAGGAATTTTGGATCAATATTCTACGTTGTCTAATTTTATAATGGTTGTCGAGTATTTTGGAATTTTGATTCTAATTGGAATAAATCTACATAAATAGAGTTATGTAAAGAAATGGGATTTGTGATTTTTACTGGCACATTTGGGGCTGTATAAACCCAAAGGTATTTCTAAATATGTAGAAATATATTGAACATTATTACTAAGGGTTGAAGTCAGTGGTGAAATCTTCCCAGGTTTGCCACCAGTTCACTATGCACGGTACGTGCCAAACGCACGCTTTACACGGAAAAAGGAGGCTTGGGAAGGTAAGTAGAACAGCAAGGGGAGAGACAGCTGTGCCGCGCAATTTAGATTCACTAGAAAGCAGGATTTCCTGCTTTCTAGCAATTTTAAATCGCGCGGCACAGCTGATCTTCGAAAATACCGTTCAGAGGAACCAGTAGCTTTTTTTTACTACTGGTTCGCCTAGTTGTAGTGGATGTTAATAAATAGCATGAAATTCCTTTAAGCCTGTAGATCAAAATTAACTTTATGAAAATTGTCCTTTATTTCATTTATATTCTTATAGGTATTTCTACATTTTAATAAATATATTGAAAACTTATTTAGGAAATGTATTTGGGAAAATGGACCACCAAGGTTTTTCTTAGCAAAAGTGAGATTATCATTTGAGAAGGTGGTTTTAATTTATATGCTATGTAAAAATACAATAAGACCAATAATTTATCAGCCACCTGCTGGTGAAATGAAAATATAATGGAATATTTTCTTTTATGGACTAAGTTGGAAGATTATCTAGTTTTGAGATCATGGTAAGTGGTTAGAACAACATAGAGCAAGAAAAGGTTTTATTACCAATAGTAGGAGTAGTGAGAAATCTTTGGAACCGTTTTGGACATAATTTGAGTTTATAGATTTATAAATTGAAAATTTGTGGTAAATCATTTTCAGGACTTTTTCAAATTCACTCAAATTCAATTTGGTCTTACCAGTTTCCAACAGTGAGTATTTTCAGCTTAAGCATGTTCTAACAATTAAATATGTACCAAATGAGGATGGCTGCTTTTAAAGGCCCCCCAGTTGCTTTTTTGCCTGATGGAAACTATTGTCAAAATAAAGTAGACATTTCTGGGATATTACAAACATACCTTTCAGGTCAACATTTCAGATTGGAAATCTAGTTAATAAATGCATGGGAGCTCTTCCTTTGCACCATACTTTTTCTTTCTATAGTTAGCAAGATGAAGGAGGCATCTGAACTAGGAAATGCAGCACATTGTTCCTCAAAAGAGGACCGCCTCTCCTTGCATGCCTCAGGTTTGCTGTGGGTTTAAAAGCATTATTAATACCATTCTATTGAACCAGTTCCTGTGACTAGGGCTTTGAATAGAGCATTATGCTGGATTGGTAGACTTTGCTCTTTCCCTGGGTTTACAAGCTCTAATTGGGTAAAAGTTGTGGTGAGAAAATGGGAAAAGAGTTAGAGGCCAAAATAGTGTCTTTTTAATAGTCTTTTTAAATCATCAAAAGGCAATTAGACAATACTCTGAATCAGACTGTATTATTCCTGAGAAGTGGTGCACTTGCCAATTTAAGGCATACATTATTGTTCTGATATTTTAGGAAATGGCCTCTGGTAAAGCATATATTGGAAAACCAGTTCCAGATTTTCGTGCTACAGCAGTGGTGGATGGCAACATCAAGGATATAAAGTTATCAGACTACAGAGGTAAGGCATTGTAGCTTCTATTAGGTTTTTAATTGTGCATCCATGCGATTCCTTAGTATTCTAAGCTGTCTAGACTTTATGGGAAGGCTAAGATATATTTTCCAAATAGACTGCTTTATGAATCCACTTTCGCAATGTTAGTATCTTTGGTAATTATAAAGCAAATGCATATGCTGTCACTTTTTTTTATTAAACTTGTTTGCTGTCCCTCTCACTGCAAGGCAACTCTGGATGGCTTACAATATTAAAATATTGTATAATATTGTAAAATATTGTATAATGTGTGCCATGTATAATCACATTTTATTTATACATTTTATACATTTATAAACTTATAAAATCACATTAAAATTGCAATAAAATACAAGTTATAACTAAAGATAGGGAAGCAGCAGCAGAATATACAGCCAGGGGGGAGGAGGAACTACTATTAAGTCAGTCAACCACCGCCAGTGTGATATTCCCCTATTGGGGCCTCAAGCCAACTGGCAAAGCCAGATCTTTCTGTTCTTGTGGAAAGTCAGGAGGGTGGCAGCCAATATCACCTCGGGGAGCATCGTATTCCAAAGAGCAAGGGCCATGGCAAAGAAGGTTCTTCTCCTGGACCCCACCATCTGGAATTCCTTGATGGGACTCATGGCATACCACCTCTGCCAACATGGGTGTGGGGGGCTTCTCCCATAGGGGTCAGATGGTTCCTCAAGTAAGCTGAACCCATACCATTCAAGGCTTTATAGGTAGTAACTAATATCTTGAATTGTACCTGGAAGCAAATAGGCATCCAGTGCAGCTCTTGGAACAGTGGTGTATCATGGGCCACTCTAGGGGCCTCAAAGACTGCCTACACCACTGCACTCCAGTTAAAGCTTCCAACTGCTCTTCAAGGGTAACTTCATATGCACAAACATCATGAAAGTCTTCAACCCAGGCTACATTTGTAGTTTAATATCATCATACTTAGTTTAAGATGTAATATATTATCAGTGAGTCTAATGGCCAGCCAATTTGGTGTAGTGGTTAAGCATCAGGCTATAAACTAGGGAACTATGGGTTCCAGTGTTCCCTTAGATCCAAAGCCAGCTGGGTGACCTTAGGCCTGCCACTCTGTCAGCCATAGAAAGGAGGCAGTGGCAAAGCTCTTCTGAAAAACTTTGTTAAGAAAACTGTAGGGAGTTATCTAGGCAGTTGCCAAGAGTTGAAAGCTGACTCGAAGGCACCACCCTCCCCCCAAAAGCCAAAGAAGAGGTAGCTGATAGTTCATAGTTCAGCATTCAAATTAATGCTGTTATGACTATGAATGAAGTACAGGAACATATTCAGTCTAGGTGGCCACTGCATTAAATAAAAGCTGGTTGGGTGATTTTGAGCCAGTCACTTACTCTTGGTACAACTCGCCTCATAGGGTGAAAAAAATAGGAGGAAGGAGTATGTGTGTGTTCACTCTCTTGAGTTATTTATAAAAATAATGATGGTATAAATACAAATAAATGCACATAGATAAATGGCATGTTTGTTTTGTAACTGGAGGAAAGGTCCTGATTTGACCTGGGTAAGATGCAACCACCTTATGAGCATTCTCTTCTAGTGACTCCATATTTTGCTCCCATTTATAAACTATAATAGGGATACTGTCCAAAAGACTGGAAGTGCAAAGGTTCTGGGACTCTTGATTGTGATTGTTTTACTGATGCCTATTTCTTCCATATAGGCAAATATGTGGTTCTGTTCTTCTACCCACTGGATTTTACCTTTGTCTGTCCCACTGAGATCGTAGCTTTCAACGATAGAGTTGAGGAATTCCGCAAGATTAATTGTGAAGTTATTGCTGCTTCTGTCGACTCTCAGTTTACTCATTTGGCTTGGTGAGACTCCTAGTATATAATTATTCATAAAAGTTGTGCTGGAAAACTAGTTCCAGAGGTGCATATTAAAAGCTGGCTAATAATAGGACACTGACAAAAAGGAATAATTATGCTTTCTAAGAAGTGTACCTTGGCCTGTATCTTGCTGATATATGGAGATCTTTTGTCAGGCTTCGTTCTTGCCCTAGGAAGTGGAAATATTCCAGTCATATTTGGGCAGAAGGTACAACTGATATGCCAGTCACAAGAACTGCTTGCAGTTATACTGCTGAGAAGCACTTAGGCAGATGTTAACTGACAGATGGGTGTGGAGGTCTCCACCAATTTTATCTAGCAAAACTTGGTTGTTGGTTAGGGGTTTATCAGCTGGCTCACTAGCTG
The DNA here is from genome assembly GCA_012654045.1 of Ptyas mucosa. Classification (NCBI taxonomy): domain Eukaryota; kingdom Metazoa; phylum Chordata; class Lepidosauria; order Squamata; family Colubridae; genus Ptyas; species Ptyas mucosa. The sequence goes on along the minus strand of WNWU01000012.1, from coordinate 4,958,406 downwards.
ACATAAGCTGGTTCTACAATTAACGCCGGACACCTGAAATGGATGAGAGAACTGTATGCACTTCCTTGCACCAGTAAAGTCAACTATAAATGAAATGTCTCTGGAAAATCCATTTTTTTAGTGAGGAGAAAAATGGTCTACCCATTTTTCAGACACAGTTTCACAAAGTTTTGTGTTTAGTTTAGGACCAAAGAGTTAGGAAAATATTTTCTATGTTTAAAGTTGCTAGTTAATTTAATAATTTCTAAAATCTAAATGGTTTCAGTGTAGTGAGTTTCAGTTCATTAAAACAGTAGTATTGTAGATATTAATTTTTTTCCCTGTAGGACAAATACAGCAAGAAAGGATGGTGGCTTGGGTTCGACAAATATCCCACTTGTGGCAGATATCAATCATAACATTTGTAAGGATTACGGTGTGCTCAAGGAAGAGGATGGCATTGCATACAGGTATGGAAAGTTAGTTCTAAAGGAGTTTGGAAAAACCTCTTGTAGGTGATGGACATCTTGGTAGTTTAGCTGATATAGTCCCAGTTAGCATATGGTTCTTAGTGATGTAAGCAGAGTAACCAGGATGTCATAGGACTAACATATATTCTGTTTATTAGCTATGTCTAACTAATCCATGTTGCTCAAACAACAACATGTTGGTCAAGTAAATATAGGAAAGCTATAGTAATCTAGTTCTTAGCAAATGCAGACCTGGAGCCTTTACAAGATAAAGGAATGCCTGTGGTTCATAGAGTTTACTGGATCTCTCTGTCTTTGCCTTAACTTTTCTTCTAGCTTAACTCTTTAAATTGAGAAGGCTGCATATGCAAAAATTCAAAATGCCACAGTTCATGGTTGATCCTAGCCCTATGTCCTATTGATTGATAAGTATAAGGTTCTAATAGATTCCCATGGCCTGTAACTTTTAAAATGATAATGCTTGCAATTAGTATTGCACCTTTTCTCCCTCAGAGGTCTGTTCATAATAGATGATAAAGGCGTCCTGCGACAGATCACAGTCAATGACCTACCTGTGGGACGTTCTGTGGATGAGACACTGCGCCTGGTTCAAGCCTTCCAATTCACAGACCAACATGGTGAAGGTGAGTGACAGATCCTGGGATAATGAAATGGACATAGAAAGATGTAGCAGTAGTGCTCTAGGAAAGATGATCAATTTAAGATTGGTTCATTGTGCCTTGTTTCTCTTTAGTGTGCAATGATGGGTCTGAGTGAGACACACTGGGGATTGCATAGTAGTTTTCAAACAATTTAGCATTTATGTAGCATTTACCTCACATATGTGACTCTAGATGGCTGAAAATAAATTAGGTAAAATACTAGTAGTATAAAACAATGGAAGACATAGCATCCATGTGTCATTTTTAAAAATCGCTAATGTAGCAATTAGACAAGCTCTGTCACGCATCCAGGGTGCCGGGTTCAGGCACTAAACTAAACCAAGTTTTTGGGGCTTTGTGGAAGGTCAGCAAGGATAGGGTTAATCTAATCTCAGAGGGACTAGTGTTCCAAAGAGTAGGCACCACTGCAGAAAAGGCTCGCTCTCTGGGCCCCACTGGCTGACACTCCTTAGCTGATGACACCCAGAGCATGCCTCTCCTAAATCAGGGAGAGACGGTCCTGTAAGTAATCAGGTAGATAGTTGCTGACACTGTTTCAGAAAGTAATTAATGTTTTATACCCATGCCAAATAGTGAACCTCTTCAGTAGAGCCTTTTAATGTATGTTGAATTCCTAAGATACAGTTAGCAACACTCTTAATAATTTTTGCCCAGAGCAAACTGGAACATAAGCTTGGTATTTTTCCAATTGTCATGCTGTGTCTTGAAGACAATTTCAAGAATGAACATGAAATTACTTTGATCTGATGTAATAATCTCAATTTGTGGAATTAGCTTGCATGTAGAGAAATAGCTAGTTGTCCTTTTGTGTCCTCTAATTTAGGACCAAATATCTAGAGTATAGATCATTGTCCAAAACATTTCATAAAAGGAACAACTTGTAGTCAAATAACTATTGGTAATTAATACAGTAAAGGAGCATGAGGCATTTGCCTTCCCAGGCAGACATGCATATTCTGAAGCCAGAATAGGAGCTTCTAGATCCAAACTGGAAGGAGAGCGCAGAGGGTCTTAAAAGTGCACATATATAATACATCCTTACCCTCAGAGGCAAGAACATCTTAACTAAATTGCCTTAACTGACTACATTAAATACCATTAAATACTAAAATGTTATGAAATTGTGTTTGGATATCCACACAATCCTGCTTCTTCCATGGCTTGCTTAACATTGTATGCACTGGGAACACAGGTTGAATTCTTCGTTTGCCCAAAGGGTAAACAGTTCCCAGATAGCATGAAGTCATCCTAGTTTATTTAGCCATTTCTGCCATTGCAAATTGTTAATTTCCAAAATATTTTATAATCCTTGCTGATTATGTCTTCTAAATTACATTATACCCATCTTAAACGATATTTCCCAAGAGAGTAAAAAAAAACCACAGGAGTAACCATTTTTAATTTTTTGGGTGAATGACAGATAAAATAAGGCTCAACATCATTGTTTCATACAAATATATTCCAGCAGAAAATACTGAGTTTTGGGGAATGTTGTCTTTTGTAGAAATTCTAAATAGTGTGCATGCACATAATACACCCATGTTATGAACTAGCTTGGGTGCCTTTCTGTTGTTAATTCAACTAACTGGTTTCATCTCTTGTTAACAGAAATAAAGAGCTAGCCTTGCTATGCAGATTTGCTCCCTTTGTTGTCTTGAAAAATCCCTATTTCAATATATTCTTCTACTCTAACATTTGCTCCTGTTCTTCCTACAGTGTGCCCAGCTGGCTGGCAACCTGGCGGTGACACCATCAAGCCCACTGTGAAAGACAGCAAGCTTTTCTTTGCCAAGCAACAGTAGATTTCTCCTTTTGTATGTCTATTACTGAAGTAATCTGGTTTAATGTAAAGGGATTTCCAGTAAATTCTCCATAAGAAAAAGGTTTGGGAGATAGTTTGTCTATAAAAGTCGGCTGCTGTATAAGTAATGGTCCATAGAACTAGATTAAATGCAAACTTCAGTTGGGCATCTTCATTCCTCAGTAAAATGATCATTAAAGGAAGCCTGATGGTACCTTCTAATGTCTGTATTGTTGAACTTATTTTAAAATAAGAAAACAATTCCAAGATCGTAATGCTGAATTTAGTATTTCATGTTACACAGAAAGTTGGGTTATATGTACGTAGCAGGAGCAGACAAATAGGTCTGGTTTTGGAAATGCACAGCATGCATTCTTGTTTGTCTTTGCTACCATGCCTTTTGATAAACTGTCAATGTAACAGGCACTGATTTTTTTTTTTTAAGTGCTAAAATTGAGAGAAGACATAGCTATTAGCTGACAAGCCACAAACGAATCCACCTATTGGGTAAGAAAGTAGATCTAAATCTGTTGAGATGGAAATCTTGTTTAATCCATTGTCATCCAGTTCTAGAAAATGCACACATTCCTAGTGCAAGTTGTTGCTATCCTGGACCATGAGATAATGAATGAGTGGAGAGAGTAGGAAAAAATCAGCCTCCTTCTTGTGAATAGAGAGGACTGCTGCTGAGAAGTATATGATAATAACCATTTTGCTTAGAATTTTTCAATTACTCTTAGTATTATTTTGTGTTTAGTTGCTTAATTTCACCATTCCTAGCTATAATGATTTAGATTCTTTTCATAAATGATATTCATCTTCCTAAGAAAAATGTGCAACGTAAGAAAAATAACACTAGGTAAATTCCTTAATTCTGCAAAGACACCCTGATTCAGGATCTACAGGTAGCCCTAGACATATGACCACAATTGGGACTGGAACCTCTGCTGCTAAGGAGTACATTTGTTAAGTGAGTCATGCCTGATTTTCTGATCCTTTTTGCCATGGATGTTAAGCAAGTCATGGTTGTTAAACAAATCTGGCTACCCCCATTTACTTTAAGGGAAGCCACCTGGGAAGGTAGTAAATGGCGATCGTGTGACCCTAGGATGCTGCAACCATAATAAATACATGACAGTCACCAAGGACAAGTGGTGATTAAATAAGAAGTCATGGGTCAAGGACTACTTGTGGAAAAATTGCTGCAGACTAGAAGTTTAGTTATGCTAATTGTTATAAAAGCTTAGAGCAAAAGGGTCAGATAGCACATGCCCCATCAGCCCTTTTTTGGTGACCCCCAAAACAGTCTTCCCCCTAGTTCATACAGCCAAACCAGAGGGGGGGAATTGTTTCTAAGGAAAAAGGCTGCAAAGGTAGTTATTTTGTACTTTCAGAAAATTGCCACTTACCAAATTTTGGAGTCAACTCTTCCTATGATAGTCACATGGCCTTTAGAAGCTAGAAAAATCCTCTGGACTCAGTCTCTTGAGTACATAAACATGGCCTTCCTTAGCTTAAGGAGAAGGAGGACCTCATCCTGTGCTTTCTTAAACTTACTTGTATAATAGCTCAGTTTTCCTCCTGTCTCTAGAATGTAAGCAAAATAACTGGTTTTGGCTGTGGTTACAGTTTGTTCATTACTGGTTTACTTAATCTTGGTTTTTTTGGAGGGAAAAATATCACCAAACAGGAGCACTCAACATGTTACATGATAAATAGCCTCTTGGTTCAACGTGTTACATATACTTGCATAAATTTTACATGTCATAACTAACCAAATACATCTTGGCACCATTCTGATGAGTGAGACTACAACTACATTGAATACTCTGACCAGTTCTGAAAGTTGCAGTCATAATGCCCCATATTCAATAGAACTAGACTTTCCATATTCTTTCAAAATAAATTACTGAAATTCAAATATCATGTAATAGTTATTCAATATTACTGAGGTATTGACTTTATATAATATGAAATGCTGCCTCTTTAATATTAAATTATTCTAATTAAAACTTAGACATTAACATGAGTAGATTTAAGAAGCATTTTATAAATATTAATGTGTTGCTCCATCTTAATAATTTCATCTAGGTTTTTTGGCAACAAAGCATAAGTGACTTCTTGTTGCTGCCTTCTGTTTTGGTTTTGGTTTTTAAACTTTCCAATCTCATCTACAGTCCTGGTACTCCCTGGAAGTTTTTCAGTCAAATACAGTACTAACTGCACTTAAACTATCATTTTTCTAGATAGCCAGGAAATGTATTTGGATTTGGAAGGGAAAACTTCTCCTGCTGTTCCTGTTATGCCACTAGAGGATGCTGTTGCTTCACAGAATGAGTTTCTCATTTGTTTTTTTAAAACAGAAAGCAATGAATTAAGTCAAGCTTTCCAATTTTTGATTTGGCTGCACAAACACGAAACAGTGTATCTATGCAGATAATATGTGCCAAAATAGGCCAAAGAGTATGCTTTGTTAGTACATAGAGCACTACTGGACTGTAACAGCCAGTATTCCTATAGGAGGATGGCTTCTTTTGGTGCAAGGGACTCAGTATAATTTACTTGGTTTTCTTTAATACTGCTTTTAGAAAAGCTTCTGGAAATATACTGCCTGTTGGTTTTGAGCAAGAAAGGCCTTTTTCCTCCCTCTATTGCTTGAATTGGAACTATACAGGTACTATTGATTTTTCCCCACTGAGTATCATTGCGGCTGTTTTACCCTTGGAGGGTGGAAAGCGTTTGATTTTTTTCTCTCTGATATTTAATCCTGTTTAATCTATGAGTTTTAACTTGATTTTTTCCCCTTTAATCAAAATAACTATAAGACATACAGTGTTTATTATGTTGGTTTTCCACGTCTACTTTAATTTGGTCAATAGAAAACCATCTAAAACAGAACTAGGTATATACCGTAACAGTGAGCTGCTTTCCATCCTATTATATCACCATGTCTTTTTCTGTGTATTGAAAAATATGCAGAGAAAGAGTTAATTTACAGTGTCCTTTATTGTGAACAGGTTGGAAAAGTTTTTCAACCCAACAAATCCTGCCTCTGAAATCTGAAATCTTATGCCAATTTAGTTTAATCATAGTTTACCGCTGTCAAAAACAATGAGAACAAGGGATAGGTGATGCTTTTTAAAATTCTTTGTTGTCTATATGACTGCAGATAGTGACTTCATTTAGTGACCTTATTTAGTGACTTGCTTCATTTAGCGACACTTCACAGTTATGACCTTGATTAAAAAGGGATTTTGCAACCAATCCTTGCATTTACAACCTTCACAGGTCTATAAAGCAAAGAAAAGGTGATGTAAGTCAGTTTCACTTAGCAAAACTTAATTTAATGAATTTTGCAGGTCCCAACTGTACTATAAACAAGAACTAACTATATGGGCATCTCTCCAAGTTTTGAGCCAGAATGCTCCCCCAATCCTATTAGATGAGAAAATGCCTAACTTGGCTCTGCTGGCATATCACCTTCCTATTCGCCCCCAAGCAAAAGTGAAAAAACGTTCCTCACTTTACTTACTTTAAAAAGGTAACTTAAGTGAGATGGCTGATAAAGAAATGTGATGAATGAATTGGGACCTGAGTTTCTGTCACTAAATGGTGCATCACATGACCACATTGCTTAGTGACAGGAATCTTGTAAACCCAGGATGATATGGTTGTTAAGTGGGAAGAGGCGGTTGTCTCAGGAAGAAGCCTGGCAGATGTCACGGTTAGGTGCACTGGTCCACAGGGATGAGATGCCATGGACCAGTGAAAAGGAACTGGAACAACTTCAATTTCCCCATTGACATTGCTTGTAGGAAGCTGGCAATGTATGTTGAAAATAGTGATCAGGTGACCATATCACTGTGACATAATCACAACCCAACACCAAGTATCTGGATTGCAATCACATGACCATGGGGACACCAGTTAAAATTCCATGGGCCGGTTGTAAGTTCCCCCTTCTTCAGCGCTGTTGTAACTGAATGGTTGTAACTTGACAACCTGTATTGCTGCATTATGCTGGTTGGGCTGTCTACAAAGAGAGATTCAAAATATCTAGATGGACCAGTTTAGGGAAAACTGCCAGAGAAAGCAAACATTAATTACCAGTAGGGAGCACACTTTGTTAGCTCTGGGGATGATAGAATGAACAACTCTGATATTTGCACCATAACAGATTACAGGTAGTCCTCAATTTACAACTACAATTGAGCCCAAACTTTATGTTGCTAAATGAGACATTTGTTAAGTAAGTTTTGCCCCATTTTATGACTTTTTTGCCATACTTGTTAAATGAATGGCTGCAGTTGTTAAATTAGTAACACGGTTGTTAAATGAATCTGGTTTTCCCATTGATTTTACTTGTCAGTAGGTTGCAAAACGTGTTCACATGACCCCTGGACACTGAGTGAGTTGTCAAGCATCTGAATGTAAATCACCTGACCATGGGTATGCTGCAATGGTCAAAAATGTGAAAAATGGCCATAAGTCACTTTTTTCAGTGCCGCTGTAACTTCAAATGGTCACTAAGAGCCTTGGATAGTACAGTGGTCTAAAGCCCTGTTATTAACATCAGCTGCCTGCAATTATTGCAGGTTCGAATCTTACCAAGGCTCAAGGTTGACTCAGCCTTCCATCCTTTCTAAGGTAGGTAAATTGAGGACCCAGTTTGTGGGGGCAATAAGCTGACTTTGTATAAATATACAAAAGTATGAAGGCTATTGCTTAGCACATTGTAAGCCACCCTGAGTCTCCGGAGAAGGGCGGCATATAAATCAAATTAAAAAAAAAAACTAAGCAAACGGTTGTAAGTCGAGGACTACCTGTACAAGTAACAGGTAACAACCTAGCACAGCATTGCAGAGCCTGACAGTCCTGAACCTTTTTGAAGCTCACAGTACATTTACTTAAGCTGTTGTTGAATACCAGACAGGTGGAGCCCCAAGTTTCCATATACAGTAGAAATGAGAATGGAAACCCTCTTCTAAAGCTTTATTCTGCATATAGTCTAATGAGTTTAACTTTCCTCAGGGCAAGGAAAAATGTTCTCACCCACTCCACCCAGTTACATTCTACAGTACTTATCCTTAGTTAAATTATGTACTTGCCTTGTGCGGCCCTGTGCCTAGGTTTTGCAAAATAACAAATGAGAATGAAAACCTGGGAGTCATGAGTTTTAGTTACATATGTTCCCAAGTATTCTGAATTAAGGGAACAGATGGTAGCAAAAATGAGGAAACTTCCATTGAGTAGGAGATTCTATGCCTTTAAAGAAAGAAGACAAATGGGTGTTTGTCTAAATCGTTCTCAAAAGATCTCCCAAGAGGAAATTGTATCATTTTTCTCTAAATACTCCTGCTGAGCTACTCTTGCCCCAACCCCTGGTATTTAACTTACACCTACTGTCCTGTAGTGTAAATGCATGTCTCACCTTGTCTAATCCCCAGATCACAAGGTTTATCATCATTTACTTTCCTGTGCATAACATTTTAGCATTGGTTTTTGCTGTTTTTATTTTACTTGTCTGCCAATTTATTGCATGAGTGTATCTATTCCTTGCCAATTGCTTATCATTCTAGTGAGAAAATAGGTGACCTTGTTCATTAGTATATGAGCTAGTTACCCACTTCCCATTATCTTTGTATTTCTTCCTCAAACTTTTTTATAAAGCTATTTTGCCATGGAGGTACTCAATAATATCAATAAATTATCCTGTCAAAATGAATCTAATTTGACTTAGATTCTGATAAACGATACAGAAGCTAAATTGGTGCTAATATTTTTTAAAGCAAGTTCTGTTCTCTTTCTGGCTTTAAAATCAAATTGATTTGTCCCAATATCTTGCTAATTTTTTTTTAAAAGCTTGTCATTTTTTGAATCTTTACTGGCAAAAGAGATGTGCTATCCATTGCTTCTTTTTCCTGTAGCTTGTGGATAAAATTCAAAGTATTAAGTTCAATCTCAAAGTCTGATATGCCTTGGGCCCTGCCCATCTCAGCATTTACCTTCAGTTAATATAATTGTGTCCCTGGCAAGATTAGTTTCTATGATTCAAGTTTAGAGAGAGGAGGTTGTGCCTTACAATTGTAGAATGTTTTCCCCCCAGATGTTCATTGTCCAGTGCCTTCCTGGAAGAGTAGTAAAATATTCCTCCTTGATTTGCCTAGTAAATGCCAGCCAGGCATTTATTTTGTTTTCAGTTTCTCTTACATTTCCTGGGGGTTATCCATTCTAGGTCCTTCAAAGAGTCAAGATAAATGTCACACAAATCTAGGACCTGGCTTCTGCACATTTATCTCTAAGAACTTTGCCCCATATCCCTTTTAAGAGTCTTGAAGCCACCAAGATTCAGCAACGCGAATTCAGATTGCCCAAGTATTTTGAATCATCATCCTACCTTTTAGCATCTTTGTTTTTGTCAATATTATGTATCACTGCAATTTCCTTCTTTGCCAAGAACTGTGTATTGAGTAATCCCGACCTTAAACAAACACAGGCACGCGCACACACGTGCATCTGATCTTCTGCTTGTTTGGAGACAAGCAACAAATCCACTTCCCCATCCCCAGATTTACTTTGGTTGCTAATAATCTTACGTGTCTGTGTTGTCCCCAGTATCCTTTGTTAGTTAAAACTTGTTTTGCAAGTTTCCTGTTCCAGTTTTGCCCCGGTGTATTTATGCTGCTTGTTCCTTGATAACCTGTTTTGCTTTTTTACTTCCTTTATGTTAGGTACCTTATGATGTCAGAGCATTAAAGGCTTCCTCGTGCTTTATTTTTACCTTCCCAGTTTCTCGTGTCCCTTCCGATTTCAATCATTTAGATATGAAATGGAAGAAGAGAGGAAAATTTCCTGCCTGCCTCTTTCCTTCTCCACACCCTCCATTCTCTTGCCCAGAGATATAGATGAAGACAGGCACAAGGTGCTGCCTCATCTCCAGCTGTGCCATAAGTACTGCAGCCACATTCCATTCCAAATCAGCTTGTCGTCCTACTAGGGACACTAGGTTGCTCCATATAGCTCCAGGGAGGCCTAGCAAGGATCTTGCCTCAATCCTTTAAGTGATAGCAACTTAAGAATCCAAGAAGGCAACATAGACAGAAGGAATTTGGTACTATGGTGCTAGATACTCCTTATCAGAATTCAGTTTTTATCCTCAGGGATAAATGGCACCTGAGGAGTTTGACTGCTATAATTTCAATAGACCTTCCTCAAAACCCTGATTCAAATGTCCTTGTACCTATTATATAGCTATTGTTTTCCCAGTATGCCATTGTTATCCTCACTTGGGATCATAGAGAGGTGTTGTAAAGATAGATACAAGTCCTAAATCAAAATCTTATTTCCCATTTGTTAATACATCTCTATTCTGCCTCTCATCTTATGAAAGTATTTTCTAGCTAGACTTTTCTGCATAGCCCTTGCAATCTAGTAAAGTTAGGCTTTTCAAAGTTGTTCTTAGCAAGTTATTTTACAAGCTTTTAAAAATAACATGGTTTTCTTTAATTTTTTTCTGGTGAAACTTGTGTTTCACATCGTATGTAATCAGAAACTATATATACAAATCAAGAACAGTGGCTGCCAGTTCTCCTTTCCCCAACTTCAGCATCTGTACTGTGAGAAATAACCATGTTCTCCCCCAATTCAAAACCACTCTATGTCTCATACATAAAGTTGGTCCTGCCTTTATGAACACTTGTCAAGTAATCTTTGAAGATAAATTGCCAAAATGAATTTGGCAGTTCTAGGCCAGGAAAATCCCAATGCGCATGTCTTTCTTCAGCCATTGCTATTAGATGACTCTAAATGTTCTCTATGGTCCGACATCCCATTTACTTTTTACTGAGTCACACTGACCTTTTGATCCGTGGCTGAATCGTGGACTAGCAATTTTTTTAAGACAAGAAAAGCAGGATACCACATCCTGCTTTTATGAGTAACTTTGTTTTAGCCCACCCAAAACTTCACTTACAAGTCCAGTTGGAAGCACATGCTGGATTTTGACATATATGAAATATAGAATGTTTGGTGTTCCATTGCCTAAACCATGGATGTCAAACTCGTGTCACGTTGCTATCACATGATGTTTCGTGATATTTTTCCCCTTCACAGAGCTGGAGTAGGCGTGGTCTGCATGTGACACAGCCATGACGACATGAGTTTGACACCCCTGCACTAAGCCATAATTTCTAACTTAGTGTCATTTTAACCCAACAAGTGTGATTTGACAAATCATAGTTAAATAAGCCATGGTTTAGTGTGATGTGTGGACCTAGCCACAGTATTACTCAAGGCCATCAATCTGATGACACCAAAGAAAAGGATAGTCAACGTGTGTTTACAAATTCACAGTATCCTACCCAACTTTAATATTTTGGAAGCACGAACATCAGCAAAGTCAATAAGCAATCAAAGATCCCTCAGATTTTCACACAACAGAATTCAGAGATAATCATGGCTGAAAGGACAGCTACTTTACAGCATAGTTTGTGCCTCATAGTAAGCCAGAAGTGTAAAGCCAGAAGCATCTACCCAGGGCTTTTGAACATTGTTACTAAATTGTTAACCTTTCATATGATCAGAGAGAAAACTTGACTATACAGGGAGTAGCCATATTTATTTATTTAAAATTAAATGGAATCAAAATTAGATTTTATTCTGACTGCATCTACTTTTTTTGGAGTATGGCCCCCAGCATACTCCACTCAAAATCAAGAGCAGTCCTAAACTCAGGAAAACTTTGGTATATACATGAATTGACCTATAATGGATAAGTTCACATCATGCCACACACGCAGGCAAAATGCCTGATAATTTAGCTTTACATGTGAATCACTCAAAGACAGTTAAGCAAGAGATGCAAATATGATACATTTTAAATGGGAAACAAAACTGTTTTGTATAGCTCTATTGCTCATCTTTACAGATGCAGGAGTAAAAATGCGCTCTTGAAAGTCCCTTAAGAAAAAATGTTTGTACCTTGTGCATAGCAAAGATGGCAGTGATGATCTAAACTTGTTTAGATATGTCACTATATTTCCATTATAGAAAATTTAATGCTTTTATTAAGCTGCCTCACACTTGTGTCGTGTCAGATGCACTCCCTGAAGTAAAAGGCATCAGGAAGCAAATAATGTGGCAAAGAAAATGTACAAGGAACATATTCTGAAGCACAGAAACCATGATGTGCTCAAATTGTGGATTGTAGTTTGCTTCTTTAGCACTTTAGTTAGATTTACATTGTCTTTCTTCTTGGAGCTCACGGTGGTGCATATAACATTCCCTCCCCCTATTTTTCTGTATAACAATCACCCCATGAGAGAGGTTGGGCTGAAACAGAACTACTAGCCCTGAATCACCCAATGATCTCCACAACTGAAGAAGGACTTCAACTGGATTACCCCAGGGCTACTCCAACACTTGAACCACTGCACTATGGTGACTAAATTCACAGCCATCTAAAGTTTCTCCCAACTATTATTAGTGAAATAGACGTCTGGACCATACAACATATTAATTCATATGGTTTGGTTGACTTTGTCTTAGCGTGTTGCTTGAGTCCAGCCTATTGGGATTATTCAGATCATGCCTTAACAATGCCTGAAACTAGTCAGAAAGTTTTAGTTTCCCCACCACATTAACCCACTAAACAGTTTGCTTAGTTTCTTTCTATATGTTGTGTGAAATCAACTACAAATATGTGTCTAGCCCAGTATGTGAACCTAGTCAGTTTTTTGTTATTCAACGCCATGATTAAATTAAGTCTAGCTTAGGGTGTTGGTGAATTCAGTCAGTGTCTTCTCTCCAGCAAATACTCCTTAGGAGAGAGCACCAAAATAGAGATAGAACTTCAACAAAGATGTTTACAAAACCCTTCTCTTAGATCCTTCACCATATTAGCGAAACAATACTAATGGGAACATAAAGAACCACTAACAAATCTGAACAGGTCTTCTGGAAGAGGAGCCTTGCTTAGTCAGGGAGTAGAAAAGGACCTGGTTTAGGATTTGAGAGCCAGAATAGCCTCAGATGCTAGTTCCTCATTCGAGCTCCTGGACTAGGGATAAAACCAGCTGATAACCATACAGGACTGTTTTAGGCCTGGCTTAGCGTTTTATTTCTAAAGAAAACGCGAGATTAGATAGATTCGATCATTCCGATTGTTTCTGTTTGTAGAAGTCCTAGAGGGATATGCTCTCAATTAGCAAGAGACGACTTCTGACAGGGAGGGGAGCCTGGCTTGCTCTTTTCTCCGCCAGCACAAACGATTTACTCCGCGCTAAGATGATCGGCAAGAGACCCAGCATTACGGGAAAACTAACAAAAGCCGACAATCCACAACCACGACCCATCGACAGTGTGTCATCCCCCCGCAGGCCAAACGTGTGAACCAGGCATTTATGTTGCCCCCACGGGCTAAGCGCGCTCCACCCAGCCAGCTCGCTGAAAGTTCGTGGCTTTGCGGTGTCTTGGGACATTCCCAGCCCCAAAAACATCGCCCCCTTCCTTGTTTGGCTGGAAATTGACATAGTCCAGGGGCCTTTGCCTGGCAACGTGGGCGGGGGTTCCCGGAATGGAGCCCGACCAGCAGAAACGTCACGAGGCAGAAACTGCCCAAATATGGGCATCTTCCCCTGCGTCAGCACGAGCCCCCCCCCTCCCGCTCGGCCCCGGAGGCTCCACCCACTGGAGCTGAAGTCAGAACTTGCGAGATCAAGGAAGTGAAGCTTAGGCGTGTGGGAGGCCAAGCCCTGGGGCCCTTAGGCGCGCCCCCTCCCTTTCCCGTCCCTGACTCCAACAGGCTTTCTAAGCACCAGAGCTTTTAAGCATCAAAGCTGAGAGTTTGACATCAAAAGGAAAAACTGGGAGGGGAAAGGAAACCGACTCCGAAAACCTCGGGAGAATGACGCGCGGCAGAGGGGGGCATCGAGCAGAGCGTCGCAGCGGAGGCAGAGCTCCGATTCGGGGGATCACAGAGAAGAAGGCACCATGCGGGGAAGATGAGGGAAAGGAAAGAGGAAACGAGGTGAATTCCATCGAGCACGTGACGGCCGGTCTAATTAGGTTTACACTAACAGGCCCATTAGGAAGAACAAACATCCACCGGAAGGGTTAACGACCAGGTACTGCCATCAGGGCGTTCCAGAAATTAAATCTTCCCCATCTATCTACGTTTTTCCGAGATTAAGTAGATCGTGTCCATGCCTGTACAGAAATCCACAAAATACTTTTAAAAACAAAACAAAACAAAAACAAGTAAACGAGTTGGTAAGTTGTGGCACAGGAAAAGAGGCACACAGATAAAGTAGTTCGAACGTCTTTACTTAAATAATTAATAAAAAGTCAAAACACAGACAAATACAATCATGAGGGGATGAATTTGAGGACTCAAAAGTATTAAAAGCGCTAGTAAACAAACCCGCTTCCCCTTCTTGGCCCTTTTGTCCACGCAATGGCCTCTTGGGGGAAGAGAGAGGCTGAGATTCCATCACTTCCCTGACAGACTCTGTCCTGGTCCCTTTTCTTTCAGTTATAAATTAAATTAAGTCCATTTCTTTTTCTACTGGCATGAAGGAGACCAAAAGGCCAGTTTTCTGGACTCCGTCTCGAGTACCTCCAGTTCCACTGCACCATCCAGCGATGCAGCCGCACGAGAGCGAGAGAAACGCGTTTCTTTTAAATACACACACATACGAAATCACGCTCACGGACAGCTATAAAAAAAACTTGTACACACTCAGCACAGATCGAAGTTCTGGATCCACCAGACTGAGTCACAGACGTAACTAGGAAACACGGACTTGGGAACAGAGACGCATAACGTCAGTCCGGCTCCGTGTAAACTTTTGCGTGACAAGTCCACTTCTCTTTCTCACGGCGGAAAAAGTCTTTGAGATGACGGCGATCGGCCCGGTCCCTCACCGCCTCAGAAGGACTGCTGCATCTTGGTTGTCAAGAGGAGCTGGCAGCCGTTGTTCACGTGGTTCATTACTTTCTGCTTCAGCTGCGCTACCTGGTCTCGGAGCGCGCTGGCAGTGTTAGACAGTCCCGCGTTCTCGTTCTTTAAGCTCTTCACCTTGTCCTCCAGCCGAGCGATGCGCTCCAGCTTCCTCTTCCTGCATTTGGTGGCGGCCAGGCGGTTGCGAAGCCGTTTCCTCTCCACCTTGATGCGCTCCTGGTCTTCCATGTTAATGGGAGACACGGGCGGGCTTTGCACATCCGGCACCGTTTGGGGCTCCTCTTTGAAACCCCGCGCGGGGTGGGGCAAAGCTAGGCCGTGAGGCTGCGGCATGTAGCTCAGGTTGGCACTGGGGAAGCTGGACGTGGTACTCAGGGCGCCGGTCGGGTTATAGCTGGTCAAGTTGGTGTAGATAGGAGGCGGCTCCTGGGGAAGGGAGGCACCGTAGCCGCTGCTGGCCGACGAAGCTGCTACAGCGGCCCCGATGGAGACATTGGGGGGTGGCATGTGGTTCATCTTATGGAGATCGTCCAGCGCCTTGACGAAACCGTCAGCGAAGCCTTCCTGCTCTTCGGTGGCTCCCCGCGGATAGTAGTATTGTCCCGGCGGCGTGGGAGTGGTGGTGATCACGCCGTTGCTGTTCTGAACGATGAGGCGCTCCAACTCCGGGGCAGCTAGCTTAAGCGAAGAGCTCGCCGCTTCAGCCGATTGTTGCTGAAGCGAGCCCGGAAAGTAGCCAGCGGGGCTGTCTTCTTGGCCGCGGAGGTGATGGGGAAGCTGGGACTTCAGACCGCGGAACGGCTCGGCCGACAGGTTCAAAGCCATGCCCGACTTCAGCGCCTTGTAGTCCTGGGTGTAGCCGGAGAAAAAGGTGTCAGGGTAGAAAAGCTGCTCCATCTTCGTGCACATCAGCCGCGCGCTGGGAGGAGGGGGTGGATACCCGGGCTAGGACCGTCCGAGATGGCTCGGGGCTCACAGGAAAGGCCTTCTCTATCTGCCTGCCTGGGGCGTGGATCGTGTTCTTCTCCCAACGCGAGGAGAGCGCGCTTCCGCCTCCCTCCCAAGCTTCACTTCCAGATTTCAGAGCGAGAGAGACACAGAAGGGGGGGAAGAAAAAGCTTGTCTTTCCGGCGGCTTCTCCAACCTCCCGCCCTGACTAAGCTCCGCTAAGCGAGGATGATTCACGCTTGTCCCCCACAGACGGCAAAGCCCACAGGACGATCGTGCCGGCTTCAAGCCCTCCCCGAGAAGCAAAAGGAGCAGGTACCGTACCGGCCAAGGGAGAGAGCCTCCGAGCGCGCCGTTGCCAATTGTGAATTATCTGGGCTGCAGCGTGCGTTTCCCGGCGCCTTTTATTCTGGCGATACCCGCGGTGCTGGCGGAAGGGCGCCCTCATTGGCTGGAGAGCGGAGCGCCTCCGCCCACCGGAGCCGCACGCGAAAGGGGAACTGAGCTCATTGCTCGGCAGCTCGTGCTCCAGTAAACAGCCCGCGGGGCGGCGGCGGCGGGGGCTGGAAGACAGCGCGTCAGAGTAACGGGATGGGCGGGAGAGCGAGGAAACCGGGAGCGAAAGCAAGGGGGGGGGGGGGGAAAGGGGGGACGCGGGGGGGGAGGGGGGGGGGGGGGGTGGAAAGGGTGCAGCCGCGGCGGCCGTGTGAGCAAAGGCACGCACGAAGCAGAGGCGCGGGAGATGTGGCGCATGACGTCCTTTGCGCTGGGGAATGAGCCTCTCTGCAATTTAGCGCTGCTTTTTCCAAGCAAGCGCGGGGCATTGTAACCGAGAGGTAATAGGGGCGGAGAGTGGCTTTCTTTTCTTTTCTTTTTTTAATACAATTCCCCAGAGAGAGTGTCGTGGTCGTGCGTTGGCAGCCGGTTAGGTATTAGTTTGGTATTAAGTATCTTCTATCTATAGGTTTAAGTTGGCTGTGTGTGATCTTTGGCATATCACTCCTTCAGCCTAGCCAACCTTATGGATCTATGTATAAAGAGAAAAGTAAAACAACGCTAGTAAGGCAGGCAGCCTTTCTTGGAAGAAAGGTGACAGATCAGTAACCGGGGGTGTGTTGTGTGTTTTAATGTATTCAAAGGCAGATCCATTTCATTCCCTAAGCACCAGAAACCTGATCCGATTTTTCAAAATTGCAAGAGTTTCCAAGGTTAGTAAATATCAGGGAAGCATTTCTTGATCAGGACTGCCTCTGTGAAGGTAACATGGTTCATCAACTCTAGAAATGTCTTCTGAGTAAATATTTTGTCATGAAGATAACAGGCTTAAATGACAGTTATACCCAACCTCTGTTGCTAAATGCCCTCTTCTCTATGAAAATTTAACTGGACACAAAACAGTTCAGGCAGCATACTGAGAAATAAATGTATACTCTGAGATGCAATCAAACAGGGATGTACAAATGTCATAAAAATATGTAGAAATAATCCTATGTCGAATACATGCATTGAAATCAGAAACCACAGACAAATACCACTTGAAGGCATAGCTCAGACATAAGTTACACCCTGCCATATTCAAAATAAACACAGATGAACAATTTAGAGAGATCTGCATACCACATTCAGATTCCAGAGAAGGAAAAGAATAAAACATGCCAAAGATCATGATGTACATACAAAAGCTTTTTTTTAACGCATACTTAAAGTGGTCATTAAGGTCATTAAAATGAAAATGGCTAGGAGTGGATATTAGTACAGTTATCTTAACTACTTGCAATAGCAGGGAGTAAGAATTAAGGGGTTAAGCTTCCACCCATACATTCAAGAATTTTGAGGGAGAGGACACATACAAGAATCTTCAAAATAGAGACCTATATCCATTTTGATCCAACGTAGTCACTTACAGCTAGATGTACAAAATAGAAAGCCAGACTCAATCCTGATATCTAAATATTCAGAGAGTGGCGTATTTCTTCTAATCACAACTATGTATAGGTAAATGTAGTCATGAAAAGAGTATTCAGAGAGTTAAGTTTAGAGACATATATGTGAATAAAAAGGTATATATAGAATATATCTACCATGGCATTCATAATTTCATTGCATTTCCCCAGATAATAATACAGGCACTTTGAAACAAACTTTTCTTATGCTCTGTCCAAGTGATTGCATCTTAATGGAGTAAAACATTTAAAAGGTCTCCAATTAGTGATACTGTTGGTAGAAAGCAACTACTTTGGTGTCTGACACAAAAGCTGATCTTTGTAACAAAAATGCTTCCTCATGCCTTGCCTCTCTTCTTGTTGTAAGAAAGAAAATCATAAAAAATATTCTTGTATAGAGTATGATTAAAATATACTTGAACAGAATAAATTGGACTCATCATCTTCAGACAGAAAGATGACAGAATATGTATCCATGTAGACAAGTATCCTTGTCAATATGGATACAATATGGATTTCATTTGCAAGAAGCAAATGAAAGCTACAGTACAGTACTATGTTTTTTTAAAACAGCGCTATAAATACAATGACTGATTCAGACAAAATATTAAAGTGGAGAAACAACACACCAATACTAAAGTATCTATTGTCAAGGTTACCTGTGAAATTTGGATCATGTGAAAAGAACAAGGAAAAACGGATGCTTTTGATTTATGATTGCGGAGAAAATTGTTGAGAACAACCATGGACCACAAAGAAAAGTCATCCAAAACTAGATGAAGTAAAACCAGATTGCTCACTGGAAGTACTAATAAGGAACCTAATGCTTAAATATTTTTGACACATAAAGAAGGCAGCAAACACTGGAGAAGACCCTGATGCTTGGAAGAATAAAGACAATAAAAAAGAGGCCTCAGAAAGACAGGGAGTTTAGGCGCCATCACCAATTTCACAAATATAAGCTTACACAAACTCAATCAATCCTTCCAAAATTATGTCCACTGGGTTACAAAAAATTAGAAAAAAAATGAGTGGCTAATAATAATTTTTAAAAAAGCAGGGTCAGATCTAATTATTAGTTGATCCAGAAATTAGAGAACTCTGTCTCGCCAGAAAATTAGAAAAAGCATCCAGAAAGAATAAGCCACTTATGTACTATTGTTAAGAAAGAAACAACTTCTATATTGTTATCAAGAAAACTCCAAGGAGTATCTATCTAGTCTCCAGGAGTTGACCTTAACTCAAGCAAATTTTGACTTGATTTTTTAAAAGTAGAGGTGATGAGGATCAAACTTTCTTAAATGAGCTTCATCCCTCCCCATGATATAAAAGGATCAGTAATTATTATTCAGTGGTGAATTAAAAACTCATTAAACGTATATATCCCAAGTTTGTCTGGCAAAATTAGAATATATTTAGTGTAGGGGAAACATTTGTGACTAAAGCACTGGCAATTTTTGACTCACATTAAGTTGAGTTTAAATTCCCCAAACACAAAAACAAAGAAGCCTAAAGTTAATGTCAGGCATACCAATTTTTTTTGGGCCGAAGAACTAATGTATTAACAAATGGGAGAGAGCGAGAAAGGGAAAGGACAGGAAGAGAAAAGATGGATCCACCTACCTGGACTCTGGTTACACCCATTTCTTGTACAGAGCTTTCAACAGATTACACCCATAAGAATGAAGCCCTATGCAGAAAAATGATACTGTGCCTTGACCTAAAAGCTATTTGCTTAGGTTAAGACAACCCTATTCCTGTTCACAGGAATTCTTTTTGAAGTGACAGTTTAAATATAAGCAGAACTATTGAAATGCTAGAACATACTGTAAAATGTGTGGAACTAAACAGCATGGGGGCAGAACTGAAAGAAAGGGGAAGCAACCTCACAGATCCTTATTGCAAAAACGCATAAATCGTAAGTGATGAAAGGAGGTGTTCCAGATAGACAAACACTGTAGGCTCTATCAGGCTAGAACAAGAGTCAGTCTTAAGATTCTGTTCTCTTCCCTAGCACCATAGCAGGAAGTGCCAGCCCCTGGCGTTGCCATTTAATCGTTACCTTTGTTTGCCTGCTTAACCCAGGCATCAGGCAAGAGGGTGAAGGTTAAGGTGCGGCAGGGTGTGGCAGGGAACACACTCTTCTATGGCAAGCATCTAAAAGGTACCCAACCTTGCACAATGGGGGAGGAGGAGGGAGGGAGGGAGGGAGGGGGAAAGAGGGAGGCAGCGAGAATATACAAAATAAGTCTATTGCACTGATGCACTGAAGCAACTTAGCAATAAAAGTTGATATATCCAAATGAGCTTTGTAAAGCAGAACATGTTTCTTTAATTTGCAAAGAAATGGTGTTATATACTGATTAGCCTTTCAGTATTTGTCATAATTTAGGTCATTTATCTAGTTCTGTAGCATACAAAAATATGATTGCTCCCATAACATTTCATGTAGAATACCATGATGAAGTTTTCAAGCAACTCAAAAGTGGTCTGCCCAGAGTTACCTTCGGTGAGATGGGCAACTATATAAATTATAATTATTATTTTTTAAATTTTTATTTATATGCTGCCCTTCTCCAGAGACTCAGGGCGGCTTACAATGCGTTAAGCAAATTTAATCAATAAACAAATACAAATGTTAAGGTTGATGAAATTATTTTTTTTAAACCATCATTTGAAATGTATAATAAAAAGCAAGCAGGAATATCTGTTTGTGGATTTTGATTAAACATACATATTTACAGAGATCATTTTATTTCTATTCATTCATTCATTCATTCAATTTCTGTAGCCGCTTACCCCAATCAATAACACAGGGCGGCTTACAATTAAAAATATATACAGGTAGTTCTCAATTTACAGCAACAATTGAGCCCAAAATTTTTGTTGCTAAGCGAAAGTTGTTAAGTGAGTTTTGCCCCATTTTCGACCTTTCTTGCCACTGTTGTTAAGTGAATCATTGTCAAATTAGTAGCATGGTTCTTAAGTAAATCTGCCTTCCACACTGACTTTGCTTGTCAGAAGGTCACCAAATGAGATCACATGACCAGGAACTGCAACTGTCATAAATATGGGCCAGTTGCCAAGCATATGAATTTTGATCATGTGACCATAGGGATGCTGCAACATTGTAAGTGTGAAAAACAGTTATTACTCTCTTTTTTCAGTGCTGTAGTAACTTCGAACTGACACTAAAAGAACTGTTGTAAATCAAGGACTATCTATATTACACTTAAAACACTAAAAACATTTTAAAACAATAAAAGTACATTGTTTCAGTTGCTATTTGTCATTTAAAGCACAAAACAAAACAAAATAATACAATTTTACAAAATTACAAATAAGAATTACTCAAATTGGTTTTTATATAAATGGTATGGTTAAAGAGATAGAATTGTGGGAAATAATTGGAAAATTGTATTGTGGTTTTATTTGAACTAAGAACTATGTTTCAATGTTAAATTGTCATATTTTTGGGATTAGAGATATGATTTAAATTCGGTGAAGTAATAAGGAAATAAAGATTTATTGAGCATTATACGAAGTAAAAAATGTGGGGAAGTTTTAGAAAGGGAAATAAGATTTTGAAACATAAACATGTTTGACCTGTATCCTTAATAGTGAGGATTTAGGCTAAGAATTGTGAAATGTATTATGAGGTATTAATTGAATTGAGATTTAAAATGCATTAATAGAAGGGTAATTGTTGATTAAATAAATAAGAGTAAACTTTTCATAAGATGGTAATAGGGGAGATAGGTGATTTAAGATTAAGTATTGTTAACAGTGAGGATTTAGGGTAAAAATTGTGAAATGTATTATGAAGTATTAATTGAATTAAGATTTAAGAGGGGTTAATAGATGGGTAATTGTTTTGATTAAGTAAATTTGACTTAATTTTTTAAAGATGGTATTAGTTGAGATAGGTGAGTTAGGATTAAAAAATAAGTGTTATGGCAAAATAGAATATACAACATTTTGTTAAAGATGGGGAAAAAACTATAAATTGATGATCGGATCAGGGCTCTGTTCGGAAAAGATGTAATTTGTGTGTTGGAAAAAATAAAAATAATAAAACTTTTTGCAAAAAAAATAAAATACAATTTTAGAATAGTGAAGGAAGCAAAATCTTGGATTATGACATGTCTATTTTAATTTGGAATATGGATATGGAAGAAGGCAGAAATCAAGAGTTAAACGAAGTATAGTTTATTGGTAATGCATTTTCTAATGAGTTCATCCACACATTAACTATGCCTATAATGTGTTTTGTTTGACTTAGTTTGTTTTGTGAACTCAGCCGTTTGTGGTATGTAAGGTATGGTTTGTTTATTTACTATATTTCTATGCTAGCATGCTTCAGACCATTTATCAGTTAGTGTACTATATGAACTTCAATGACTATTTTACTCCATAAACAATGGATTAGCATGTTGTATGAGCCAGCCACTTTTTATATACTACATAGACTGGGAATTTCATATTCCATCAGTTAAGGCTGGAATAAAAATAATAAACCAGTAAAAACAGTAGTAAAAAATAGAAAATAATTATGAGAAAGAAGCTTAGACAGAGGTAGAATTACTAGGCCAATCACACATTTAAGTCAAGAATACAGTCCTATCTATCTAAATATTTAAAAACACAACCAGAATAGTGGAAATCAGAAAAGCTGGAACCAAAGAAAAACTGTATCTTGACCATAGAGCAATAAAACCTTCCTTATGCAATTTATAGTAAGGGGCCTTACTAACTGTCAGAAAATGCAACTCAGAATCCCTTCACTTTCCTAGGCCTTGAAGTAGCTTTTATATCCTGTCACTAGCTTCACATATTGCATTCAGCCATGATTTTCTAGTGTTTAATTAACAAATCAAAATCAACGTGCAAAAAAGAAATAGCTTGGTGTATTGTGAGCCAGACATTAGTATTTGATTGCTCTTCTCTCTAGGATCAGTGGTGAAATCCAATTTTCTTTTACTACCGGTTATGTGGGCGTGGCTTTGTGGGCGTGGCTTGGCTTTGTGGGCGTGGCAGGGAAGGATACTGCAAAATCCCCATTCCCTCCCCACTCCTGGGGGAAGGATATTGCAAAATCTCCATTCCCACCTCACTCTGGGGCCAGCCAGAGGTGGTATTTGCCAGTTCTCCGAACTACTCAAAATTTCCCACTACCGCTTCTCCAGAACCTGCTGGATTTCACCCCTGCTCTAGATCCTAACCTTAGTCCTTGATGCTTCCAGTCCAGACCTAAATCTCTCCTAAGGACCTTTTGAGGTATAAAGGGCAATGGCTGGAGCAGGAAAAATGGTGCAATTTTGTCAACTGCTTTCTTGGTGTTTTTACAATTGAGATATTGAGGAAAGAATGTCAGTGAATGATTGACACACATTATGATCTATCTATGTTGTATATTATGCATTATTGGGTTGTATTTGCATTGATAACCATTTATAAATTTTCTTAACAAACTCATATGTAGCTACATTTTTATCCTACAATGATATTTTAGATTTATTGTGTTATTCAGACCCAAAACTACCAGTATCACGGATTATCTTAATTGTTAATATATCTGGGTTAAGATCCAGAATGGCAACGGTTCTGGATTTGATAGATAACAATGAGCCTGAAACCTCAACTGAAAAAGTGTTTATTAGTTGGAGATAGTACATGTATCATACCTTGAATATTTGCCATAGTTTTGCTTTTCATATATCCAAGTACCACATGAATGTGTTAGAATTGTCAAACTAAATGTGTAATCAATATAGGCAGAAGGAAGCACTATTAAAATGAATAATTGTAGGTGGCTATGAAACGGCTTAGATCTGAGGATATTTGGTTTGTGGTAGCTTTCCAGGCAACACCGGTTGTTGTACTGGGTATGTTTCAGGTTTTCAAGAGCAGAGTTCTCAGAAATAACCTCTCTCCCCCACATTTTTTTTTGGGGGGGGGGGGTTCTTCACTAGAATTGCAGTGCATGCTTTTGGCTAATAAAAAGTACCAAAATTTAGAAATTGTTTTTCTTTATAAGTTTTCTTTTAAAAATCATAATTAATATCCTATTAAAAGCTACTTGCAATCTGTCTGTCTGTCATCTTTTAGTGGAGCTGGATAGTATATAGTATGTGCATAATAGTAACTGAAGGATTTGCTAATCAGCTTTGTGTGATAATCTGGCCTATGGTGTATTGCTAAAATATTTTTCAATAAGATTTCTATATAATGTAGGATAGCATATTCACTTCAGTTTATGCTAGATGACACTTCACTTATAAACGATGCATGATGTAATGAAATTAACTGTTTGTTTCAACAAAACTAAGTTCCAACCAGATGAAATGATTTTCACAAACCCGTGCTTGATTTCGCTGTAATTTATAGAATAATCAAGATAGAGACTGCACAGAAACTTACACTGATACTTTACTGTTTTAGCTTAAAGAATGAGTATGATAATTAAATAAATTAATGGGAATAACTATGTGATTGTATGGGAATAACTATGTGATTGCAAATCCCAACTCTTGGACTAAAAGTTAAAGGGATAATTGGGTCACAGACTACTCATCCCTTTTCAAAAACCTGGCCCTGAATTAAGTAGCATTTACTTTAGTATGGATACCCTATTTGAACTCCAGATTATTTGATTTCTGCCCTGAATGAAATAATGTAATCGTGTGCAATTTGCTAAGAGGCAAGCCCCAATGGCTGAATTTGCATGGTCCTCAATGTCCTATGTGAATCCAATCGATGAAAATAGCTCAGGGCCAAACTAGAAACCTGTGTTGAGCAATGGGTTATTAAGTTAAGCATAAGAATGTATGTTGCATAAATATCAGCACAGTATTCAGATGAATGTCCCGTTAGGTAGCTGCACACAGAGCCAGAGCCTTCAGTAACTTTTTGAATATGTATTTAAACCACACAAGACTTCTCTGAAAATAGGCATGAAAAGGAAAGGTTTGCCCATAGATTAAAGCAATTCTTGTTATATCCTCTGATAAGGGGATGAGACTGTCTAGAGTTGGGAGGAGTTTGCTGTCAGGGCTCTAAAGTTCTATTCCTGGGCCTCTTACTGATTCAGCATGTAAAGCTGAATGACTCACTTCCCCACTGTGGCTTCAGGTTCCCCATCTGTGGAAAGCCCTTTGGGATCACTGGATAGGAAGCACTAAATATAATACCCATCTCCACCCCCACTGAATTTTCCTAAAGAGGAAGGGGAAATGGCAGGATAGGGGCAGCTGTCCTATCTCAAAAGGCAAGCAGTATCAAAAAAGAAAAAAACTAAAACATTTCCCAATGTTATAGGAAGGCAATAGGTGACAAAAGCACAAATCATTTTCAGTTTTGCAGGATACACCACTCTGAAATACCACAGTTATTTCCCTTCTAACATTTGGCTTCCATGTTTAACATTTAACAGGTGATAAATGTTATAGTATAGCCTTTATTACTTATGACATGGCATTTTTATTTAGCATTTTGCTTGTTCGCTTTATGTCCTGCATTTATTTTCTCAAATCTTCTACAAGGATTGTTTAATACCTGTTATATGACAATGCTTGTCTTTTAAAAGACATACTCCCTAGGAATATGAAGTTTTTGACTCTAAATACAGATAGTCCTCGACATATGAGCAAATTGAGCCCAAAATTTCTGTTGTTAAGTGAGACATTTGTTAAGTGAGTTTTGCCCTATTTTACAACTTTTCATGTTAAGTGAATCACTGCAGTTGATAAGTTAGTAGTCTAGTTGTTAAAGGAATCTAGTTTTCCCATTGACTTTGCTTATCAGAAGGTCACAAAAGTTGATTACAGGACCCTGGGAGACTGCAAAGGTCATAAATATGAACCAGTTGCCAAGCATCTGAATTTTGGTCACATGAACATGGGGATGCTGCAAAGGTTGCAACTATGAAAAACAGTCATAACATTTTTCAGTGCCGTTGTAATTTTGAACGGTCACCAAACGAACTGTTGTAAGTTGAGGATTACTGCCGGCCAAATGGCAGCAATACTCTCTACCTGTATGGGTTTATACAGTATGTTTGTATCCAGCCTTTTCATTCAGGAGCTCAAGGCAGTGCATACAGTTTTCCTTCCTTCCACTTTTCCCTAAACCTTCATCCTATAAATAGATTGGGCTGAGAGGGTACGATTGGTCAAAGTCAGTAAGCTTCAGTGGCCTTTCTAATGCAAATCAGTCACCTTAACCACTACACCACACTGGTTTTCTCATATATATTTGATTTTATTGTGACAATAAGGGAAATAATAACTAAGCTATTAATAAAATGACACTCAAAAAAGCAACAGGGAAAGAAAACACTGCTTCTGCTATTTACAGGTCCATCCTATATATATATATATATATATATACACACACAAATGTATCTGCTGGTGAAAACCAGTTGGTAGAACATTAAAATATACAGATTATGTACAGTATGTATGATAATGGATGGACTTGTTGGTTTTAGAACTATACACAATCTCCATAAATTATGGGACAAAATCCCCCTGTGTTGACAAGGGCAAATAAACATAGGTAGCTATAGTCAAATCTCTCCCCTCCCCCTCCCCCTCCCCAGCTCCCAATTCGTTTGAAATATAGCTACTTGGATTCACAATCATTCTGCATTTGTTACTGTGATAAGATCACAACATATAGCAAAAAACAACATGTAATCTCAGCTTCCTAGCATAGCCTATAAACCCTACACTGGAAAGCCATTATTCAGTTAATAGACTATTTCCCGAAAATCTATAATGGGGTTTTCCCTTCCCCTCTCAGAATGAGTGGCTATAGGATAAGACAACCATTTCACCAAATATAGTTTCAATTCTTAGAACATGTCTCTCTCCTTCTTGTGCTGTTATTTATTTTTCATGTGTATAACTACTGTACAGGTAGTCTTAGACTTAGAACCATTTGTTTAGTGATCATTCAAAGTTACCACAGCACTGAAAAAAATGACTTATGACCAGTGTTCACATTTATGACTGTCGCAGCATCCAACAGTCACATGATCACAATCTGGACATGTGGCAACCAGCTTGCACTTACAACATTTGCAGCGTTCTGCAGTCATGTCACTGCTATTTGCGACCTTTCCTGCCAGCTTCCAACAAGCAAAGTCAATTGGGAAAGTGATAGGGAAGATCAAAAGTTGTGGTCAGATGATACCTCAAGACTGCACAAATGATGAATTTTCCAATCCCAATTGTCATTGTAAATTGAGGACTACCTGCAAGTGCCCATTTATATAATGGCACATTAATATACAGTTAAATCCAGTTAGTGAATCATTAAAGCTTTCCATTATTTTTAAAATTAAGTACAGTAATGGAAGTTAACCCGCTTTAGGAAAGACTGAACATGACTGTTGGCAAACAGTTGCAAAGAAGCAGAGAGCAAAAAACTGGTTTCTGAGACACACAGGTGTTTTTATCTAAAATGTGGCAAGCATACATAGAATCCCAGCTTGGAATTAAGAAATTATAAACACTGATTGTGACACAGCAATGAAGTGTGATCTTGTATACAAGAGAGAACTGGCACAAACTAATTCAGTATGCAGTTTCCATTGCCAATCTCAACTGTTTTTCTATTAGTTAATGTTTTTGTCCTTACATTTATGAACGTGCCAATCATTATACTCAAAGGTTACTATTTTTTTCCTATGGCTTGTTGCCATCCCCTTTCAGCAAACCACCAAGCTGTGGGGAAAACCTCTAGCTGCAACAGGAATGGGGCGGGTCTCACTTCAGGATTCTTCCCGTCTTGCTCCATGCTGGTTTGTCTGGGCCTTTCCACACACCCATTTTCAAAGAAAAATAATGTGGAATTTTAAAAAGGGGCAGACACTAAGGGAGAAATAGCCCAACAAAGAAGCAGGCTGTGCCATAATTGTGCAACTAGCTACCGTAAGTC
Organism: Ptyas mucosa; assembly: GCA_012654045.1. Taxonomy (NCBI): domain Eukaryota; kingdom Metazoa; phylum Chordata; class Lepidosauria; order Squamata; family Colubridae; genus Ptyas; species Ptyas mucosa. The sequence continues at coordinate 4,930,681 of WNWU01000012.1, read as the reverse complement.
CTTAGAACAGAAGTGAAACTGACCAAATGCCAGGCAACTCTTCTCCTGGAGAGAAGAAATAAATAAACAGAATTGACAGATTTAAGAAAAAATGGCAAAAACAAAATAAAAGGCCACTTCAGTATCAATTCTTGGGGGCTTTGGGGGGGGAGGTTTGGACACTGCAATGAAGAAAAGAGGCGATGCTGTATCTTAAGACCAAAACATGTTTCAGAATATTATTAAAATGAGATAGAAAAAAAATCCTACCCTCTTCTTCCCCAAACAGGATAGCTGGAAGCCTAGAGAAAAGTTAGTCTTTAAAAAAAAGGGGGGGAAGCAGATAGATAATAGAATGGAAAAAAATTAGAAAGGAAGATGGCCAATGGAGGGCAAAGGGTGGAGAATAGAAGCTACATCAGAGATTGGACAAATACCATGTGTGAATATATATATCCTAATACTTTTATACCACATCCCATCATATCCTCAACAGGTCAACTGACATTCTCTCCAAAATAATGAGTGTAAAGTACTGCAGATTTTACATACCTTCAAGGTACAATAAAATGGTGTGCAGTTAAATGGAAATTGATACATTAAGTTTAGTGCACTTAATGACGACTTAAGGCTGTTTCACTCATAGTCTTGAGATGAAAGGTCTTTCCACACTTGAAACAAACCATGCCACAAACATACTCTGGCAACATGGGGTTTTTTCCTACTGTAGCTCCATAATTCTTGCCTTATCTCCAGTCCACACATGAGACAATCCTAAAGCAGCATTTTGCCCTTAATGCCGATATTGCTCAAATGCAGTCTCACAGTGTATTAATCTGTTAGGCTTTTTCATCCCTTACTTCAAAGGAAACGTAAGTGACTGAAAACAGAGGCAATAGAAGCAGGAAAGGGTTTGGCAATGGAGGCATTTCATGCCAATATCTTTTCTATCAATGTAGAAACAGGTGAGTAACATTTTCAATTGAACTATTTCAAGAAGGGAAAGACTTAAAGACGATATTGTAGGATCAAGTGGAATACTGGTATTGCTAGGGCATGACTCTGTTAGTAAACTGGAAGCGGGGATGGGCAGACAGACATTCAACTCTGGATGAATAAGTTACAAGGGGTTCAATTGTGTTAACACAAATCGTCTGTCTGGCTGTTTGTTTGTTTGACTGGCTGACTAGGTAGCTAGCTAGCTAATATAGCTAGCTAATTTATAGAGCCACCCATCTCACAAACAAATAACCCTGGGCAGTGTGCAACAGAATTAAAACAATAAATATCTAAAATCATTAGCAAATATTAAAAGCATTTAAAAAAACTATAATAACAATGAAATATGTATAATAGATGGAAAGAATTTAGAGCCAATAGCCCTGAGTTTTCAAAATCAAATGTGCTACATGAAGATCTCAGTGGAACAGGCTCAAATAAGCAAACCAGATCTCTACTAATGTCCAGATGATCATAAAAAACATGGTAGGGCTTTCTCACTAGGGACAGGTAATAGAAGACCAGGTGGAACACCACAACCTAAATTTAAAAAAAAAAAACTTCGCAGGTCAATAGTGATAGAGAATATGACAATCAGTTCTCTATTTTAAGCTATCAAGCCATTAGCAAGCATGAAAGATGTACAGGTAAAATTCTAAATGACTGTTTGGAGCTTTAATGGGAAATGGCAAAGCTTCAACTGAGGCTGAGTAAGAGGCAAAAATGCCAAGATTAGAATATTTCAGAGGCAAAGAAAATAGGAAGCTCTCCCAAAGTCAAGCTGAGAACGTCCAGTCCTTAGTACCTTTTCCTCCTTAGACCTTTCACCTTGGTTCCAGTGGGTTGCTGCATAAACTGTAAGATAGAATCCATAGTTAAATTGCAGCCCTAGTTAACAGAATTTAACCTCATCGCTTTTTTCCTGCACATTTATACTTGATGTACCTTTTCTAAAAATTGTGTAGAAGTGATATTGGTGGATTTTTTAAAGTGTTTCTAAATTTCTAAAATTTATTTTCACTAGGAAAATGCTCTATATAACATTGTATACTATATATTATTCTTATAGCACTCTAAAAGATGGAACAATTGCAGTTTTACAGCGCCAGCTGTTTGTTTTCTTCCTGCTATAAAGATGGCAACGGAGCAATCTGTAAAGGCCAATATTGTTCCATATTTGAGCACATGGTTCCAGGATCATAATCTTCTCCCTCCCAGCAGAGAAGGAAGCCTGGTTTAATCTTTTTATTGCTGTCTGGGAAAGGAAAAGTCAGTATGGTGATCACATACTAAACCTGAGCAATATAATGCAGCTCTGACATCTTAGTATCAACTATGACTATTTGCTTACAGTATGCATAAAATTATCAAAGTGAAGTAGAGATGAAATAGGTAAACATGAACACACAGAGAAGCACAAGTTTGCATAGCTATGCAGAGAATTATTAGAAAGCTGAAAAGAACGAAGCCTTCCCCAGTCTGGGGGAAGTTGTGTCAGAAACTGAGGTTCCAACTCATTGAGAAAGTAGCAAGCGGGAGAAATGCAGGCAGTCTTTGACTTAAGACTGTAAAAAAACCTGCCTGTTATAGTTGTAAATTGTGATGGTCGTAAAGCAGGACATCACAGGACCAAACTTGACTTTATGTCCTTTTTTGCAGCAGTTGTTAAGTGACAGTCATAGAGTGAATGCTGTGGTTGTTAAGTGAATGCTGTGGGTGTTGTTTGTTCTGGGCTGTTTTTGCCAAAACTCTGAAGTACACAGCAATAGCACTTTGACTTATATACCATTTCACAGTGCTTTCCAGCCCTCTCTAAGCGGTCTACAGAGTCAGCATATTGACTCCAATAATCTGGGTCCTCATTTTACCAACCTCAGAAGGATGGAAGGCTGAGTCAACCTTGAGCCAGTGAAAATTGAACTCCTGGAGTGAGCAGTGAGTTAGCCCTGCAGTACTGCATTCTAACCACTGCACCACCACGGCTCAAAAAACCACATGCCATTTTTTGGCAAAAATGTCATAAATTGCGGTAATGTGACAGTGGAATGACTGTAAATGTGGATTGATTGCCAAGTGCCCAAAACGTGGTCCTGTGATTGTGAGACATAAGTATCTTTCGGCCGGTCTGTCATAATTTCAAACAGTTGGTAAATGACCTGTCATAAGTTGTTGATTACCTGCATATGTGTAATATATAAATTTTAGTGGAAAATACTATGTATTCTCACCTATGTGAATTTGGGGTTGGCCCAATGTGTTCATCTGCCTAAGCTGAATATAAATATTACACTCATTTTATCAACTGCAAAGCAAATCTATCAGCTATTTGGTTAAAAGCCAAGCTACATTAAAAAGGGGGGAGTGATGACCTCCCAATCATCAGGACCATGAAGAGCCTTGGTGGCACAGCAGACTAAAGCACTATTAAGTAACACCAGCTGCCTGCAATTACTGCAAGTTCAAATCTCATCAGGCTCAAAATAACCTCAAAAAAATAATTTAGGTCGAAGGACAGAGGAAGAAAATATCAATTCAATCACTCCAGATTCACACATTATCTTAAACCATAATACAGTTAGTTACTTTGATTTTGGTTTAGGTGTGTTGTGTGAACCCAACTACAGTAGTCTCTAAAGGACCATTACGGTTTAGTGTAGATACCATATGAAGAATCTGTACTTTCCCCTGCTCCTTGAGATCATAAGTGCTGAAATTCTATAGTAAAGCTGTCAATAGCTGGCTGCCTTATTTAAGGGTTTTTTAAAAAAAAGGTTTTGAGAAGTTTTAACACAGAATTACTACAGTGTGTCATCCAGAGGCCTCCCACTCCTTTTCCTAGCTTTAAAGATGGGAAACTTTTAGACACTCCTAATTATATCACCAATCAAATGGCTTTTGTGGCCCTCTAGGACTGGAAATTGAGTTACAGGTCCCTGGGCTCCTTCTAAATTTCTCTCTTCAGGTTTAAGTGACTTAAATAATAATCTATATATGTTATGAAAAAGCTAAACAGGATTCATTTTTCTGAGCCAAAGGTACATTCCACATTTTGAGTTCATGTCCTGAGCATGAAAATAAAATCTCCGGGGGGGGTGGGGTGGGGTGGGGTGGCAGTAGGAGATCACTATTTCTCAAAGGTGCTACAGTATACATGGCTAGTCATTAAAAAAAATTAACGTAACTTTTTAAAAAAAGCAAACTGGTAAAGCTACTCTTGCTGCTTTGTCTTGCTGTGCATGATACTATCAATCTTTACCTTGTCTCCCCCCCCCCCTTAACATCTACCATCATTTTGGGGGGTGGAAGGAATGCTTGAGAGGGTTATATGGAATTCCAAGAACATGAACTTATAAATTCTGGATACTGTGATTTTTAATGATTTTTCTTTGTTTCTTCACGCTATACCATCTCCTTTATAATTTTGTTTAAAATGAAAATAACCTCTAACAGAATGGAGCAGAGGGGGCCCTATGTTGGGGAACCAAGAATTTTAAGCAATCCATGCCTTAATATGATGTGTGAACCAAGTCAGTTATTTAAACATATGAGGTTATTTTGTTTTGTTTTTACACATTAAAAGAAGGTTGAACTTCAGAAATTCATTTCCAAGCAGCGTTATGTAGAGGGAGGGGGAAAGCACATTGCTGTTGAATTGAAGACCCAAGACATCCGCTTGTGATATCTGCTGGCAAATCAAACAGCATCCCTTGGACAGTGTCCCTCAGGGTTGTTGATCAGAGCCAAACAGAACAAGTCATCAGACTTCATTCCCTGGGAGGCTCCTCAGTTTGCAAAGTGCTGAGAGAAGCCACTGGGTATGTCAAACATCTCTGTGGAGGAGGATCCATCTCACCAGAACTCCATCTCAGCCTCACTCTACACAGGCACGTTCCACCCTGGAGAAACCTGCCCCTGCAGGAGCATCTGGGCCAGGGACACCTCCCTGCCAGCCAGGGCTGGGCAGGGTATGGCGCCAGGTTGGCGTCGTCTCCAGACTTTGCTACATTCTGAGGCCTGGCACCCAGACTGGCCATACCAGTGCATCTCAAGGACAGAAACAGGGAAACAGGCAGTAAAGCTTGAGTCAGCATTTAAAATCCTTTAAATGGCCACACCTGGAGCTTTCCTAAGGCACAAGGATTGGCTAATTACAAAAGATATCCCTCCAGCCTGAACTGAATTTCAAACAGTGCCGTCTACCCAGTCCCCTTCCTTTCTACTGTTCCCCTCCAGCCCTGACTTACAAAATTTCTTATGCTCTTCTTGCCAGGAGATTCTCCATTGCGATTTGCTATGCACTCTGAAGGCCCTGTGAACTAGGCTAGTACAGTAGCACTCAATGAATAACAAAATGTGTTACATGTCTGCTTAGAAGAAAGTTTCACTGAATTACTTCCAGTTAATTGAATAAGGGACTCCAGTTTTAGATAATGAAGTGCTGGAGATATGTCTGGAATTTCTTTTCTTCGTGCATATTCTGTCAGAGCAGAGAATGAAAAAAGTTTGTACAACTGGGAACTAAGCAGTTATTCGAATTATATCAAATCCTCCCAAAATAATACTGAAGATCCCTGCTTCCCATAACATTTTCAATATGGAATCCAGTTCAACTATGTTGTATATAGATATGTCTCTAAATTCTAACTACAACTGCTTATAATTAGCTTTCTTCATTATGTCTCTCAGTAGGAATCATGAAATGTAAGTTCTTGAAAATGTCATAGAAGGCTCAAAAACTTTATAACTTCTAAGGATCAATCCAAACATCAAGACAAAAAGGAGCTGTAAACCACTGATGGCAAGTAATCGTTATAATTTATTTCAATAGTCCTCTGGTAGAAGATTGAGTATGTGAATGTTAAACTTAGGTGTGAAGCCAGTGCTGTTTGCACAATGTATTCATTGACTGTGGTCAATCTGTCCCCAATCTACCCCTTCAGGTCCTCTAACAATGTACCCATCACTTTTGTAACCAAGTCCATCCTCCTGCTTGTCTTTTTATCTTTCTTTTCACCATGAACTTCACATAATGTGTCCAAAATGCAATAGCTTGTGCCTGGTCATTTGTGCTTAAAGTAAGAACACTGAACTGATTTATTTCATGATTTGTTGTTTTCCTGTCTATTGATTCTCAAGAGTCCTCTTCAAGGGCAGTCTGAAAGCATCGTAATCCATCTTGCTTCTTCGAAGTTCAACTTTCATTTCCAAAGAGTCACTGGGAAAAACATTGCCTGCAAAACTGTAATCTTTAAAGGTATCCATCATGGCACCCAAGTGTCTTTTCTAAGACCTTTATTGCTGACTTTGGTGCTGTGTTTCCTGACTTCTGGTTTCCTTTACTCTTGATAGTTGATTCTAGTATCTACCATTTCAGTGTCAATTTAAAATTGATTGCTGTAACTCTTGTCATTAGTTTCGTCTTCCTTTTATTTGATCAGTCCCATTTTTAAAAATATGTTCTTTTATTTTCATTACTAGAGTTTGCAGGTTGTTTACATTTGATTAATATAATTAGGTTTTATTCAATTAGTCCAGTTTAATGAGTCTCTATATGCTATGGAACTACAAACTAACTAGACAGGCTGGGGTCTCACAGTATGCTACACTAAAATGTGAATGGCTTTATGAACATAGTGTTTGGTTTGCGAACATAGCCATTAATGAATTTAGTTTAGCTACTGAAAATAAAATAAACACAGTTAGCTTTTTTTAACCCCTAGTATATCTTCCAAAGACTCTTCTGCTTAATTCCAGTACTTTAATATTAAAATTGTTATAGTAGTTGAGTAAATACTATTTATTTTATACCTCATTCACCTTAGTACAGTTTATTCGGAACTTAATGTAAAATGTTAATACAGCCATTTCAGCTTAATATTGCGTTCAATCAGGACATTGTGAAAAGTTCAAGATACCATTCCTTAGTATCCTCAGTATCAGTATACTCATATTAACTATACACATTATTTTACAGATGCTAAATGGGTGTCATCAAGTGTAAAGATGTAAATATTATTTTCAGAAATATATGCCTTATAGTGCGATGAATATAGTTCAATGATTTGAAAACCAGGATCCAGAAATTGAGCCATCCCAGTGCCTTCAACACTGCATGGTATACAACTAAATACAACTTAAAAGTAAATAAATAATTAATAAGGGTAGAGTTTTGCATGCATTTACAGAATATAATCAATTGTGAGGCAAGGAAGACAACTACAAGTAGATTCATGTCACACAAACAATTCCAAGTGTAAATTTTATTTTCTTCCTCTTCCTTTTTTCTTCCCTTAGTTGACAACACCCATGACTTTCAAGAACTTCAAGGTCCACCAGCTTCTAATTCGCGTGTATGTATGTACGTACGTACTTGTTAAAGTGCTGGGTTTCATATATATATAGTATAAGTATGGTTGAAATGATGGCACTCATCTGATGTACTTTCAAAAACCAAATCAATAGCAGGGAGAAAATGAATATCAAAAGCACAGAATGACTGAACTGTCTATTCCCAATCAAACTGCATCCTCCCCATTACCTTGTATCACATAATCCCAATGGAAGACATTCATCCAAGTCATTTTGGATTTAGCAAATTTTATGCAACATTAATTGTTCTTATATTTAACATACTGCACATTTTGAGTTTTTCTTCAAATCATGCACTTCAGAAGTATAGCAGTGGAGCCGATTTATATGTTAGAAATGCTACTAGTTTTTCCAAAAAATGTGGCTAAGACTAACACAAAGAAGACAGCTGTAAGTAACTACAAGAGATGGCTGTTATCTTTTGAAAAAGAGTGAAACCATAATTCCTGAGAGAAGATCCTGAAGAGGAATAGCTAGGAATTGAAGAAGTTGAGATGTTTGATGTGGAGTAGGACTGCTATATTTCTGAATAACAGAAATTTCTGTTTTCTGCTAGAAAGATACAAGAAAGCCTGCAATGTCCCCCGTCCGTCCCAAAAAAAACCCCTGTCAGCTTCCAGCTATCTTCCAATCTGGTATCCTCCTAATACTTTGAATGTTAACTTATAGGATTCCCAATCATACCACTTAACAATTTAGGGAGGACCAACATATCTGGGGAAGCCATGCTGGGAAAAAGACATTCAGGAAATAAAATTTAAGCAAATTATGAAAATTAAATAGGAATAAAGGGTGTGCTTTAGTCAGAATAAAAGACTGGAAAGGTTTGAGAAAAATGGTTAAGATGTGACAAATCAGACTGGACAGACTGAGAGGTCAAGAAGACTTAGGAAACCTAGAAGAATTTAGTCAAGTCAGTTCTGCAGAGAAGCTTTTCACTGTACACACATAAATTAAAGCAAACAACCAGAAAGAATAAATTCCCTCAGTAAATTCCTTGTCTTTCTATGAAAATCCAATACCAATATTTTTCTATGGTTTCAAGTGTGAGACACTAATTCTTACTCATTCACTGGAACGAAAAGCAGTAGCTCTAGTCTCATTGATCAAGCTTACCTAGAATCCTGCCACATTTAGTCTTACTTCTGGGCTGCAGAAATCCAGAAGACCACTAGACAGCAGCAAAAACTATTCAGAAAGTACTAGCTCTTTGCTCCATCTAGTGGTCTTCCAGATGTATGCAGTTCAAGATATAGTGATGGTTGGATAACCAAACCAAACCAAACCAGTAATTTGTATTGAATTTTTCAACTGACGCAATACACAAGCACAAGTAACAATACAATAACAGTTAAAATCAAAATAAATTTCATTCCTAATAATTATTGTTAGACAAATTTAATAAACAAAGTAGATACATTAGTTTAGGCATGGCACTGCTATTGATTCACTACCATTTCTAATGACAAAACCAGTCACACCTCTCAACCCTAAACATGTAATGCCATACATGGAAAAAAAAATCTAGGGAGTGGCAGGGATTTTCCCAAGGAATCAAGGATGAAGCAAGGATAGAATTTTAACTTCCAACCTTCTGGTTCCTGTTTCTAGGAGGGGGAGAAGAAAAGGGATAAGAGGTTTTAGAATGTCTAATAAAACAACATCATAAACAATTCTAGGTTTTGTCTTCCTACGTAGAAGACCAGAGGGAATGTTTAGCAATACTAACCCACCATTCTCTTGCTCTGTGCCTGCAAATATATACCGTCTAAAAAAGAATGAGTTGATACTCAGGAAGTGGTTAAGAGTGAGAGGAAATGTTTCATGTCAGAGGCAGAGGCTGTTTCCTCAGCATTGCCAACCTCCTATTTTACATAAGAACAAAACAAGAGTTCTGATAAATCAGGCTACCAGTCCCAATATTGGCTAATTAGATGCTCTTCAGAAGTTTACAAGGATAGTAAGACTGTAGCTTCTATCCATTGTCATTCTACAATATTTGTATGTAATATGTGCTATTTATAATTTAAGTATATACCAGTGGTGGTGAACTTTTTTTCCTCAGGTGCCAAGAGTGTACATGCACGTGCTTACACACATAATGCAATGCCCCCGCCCGCATGCCTTACCCCCCTGCGCATGCGCACGCAATCCCACTTGCTGCCCTGCCCCTACCCCTGCACATGTGCCCATCCCCCTGGGTGTGTGCCCCCCGCGCCCCGTTTTGGGCCTAGCAGGTCTCCCTGAAGCCTCAGAGGCCAGAAATGGCCTGTTTCCGGACTTCTGGCAGGCCTGTTTTTCACCCTCCCAAAGCCTCCGCGCGAGCCCTGTACTTACCTGGCCTCCAAAATGGGCCACATGGAGACTCCTGGGAGGGGACGGGCAACATGGGCATGCGCACGTCTCCCGCATGCGTGGCAGAGAGCCAAAAATTAGCTGGCCGGCGGGAGGCACGTGTGCATGCATGGTGGAACTGATCTAGGGCGACGGCTCGCATGCCCGGAGAAATGGTTCCGCATGCCACCTGTGGCACGCATGCTATAGGTTTGCAATCATGGATATATACATTCATCAAATCAAACAGCCAATGCTCTTAGCATTAAATAGCAGAGCTTTTAAATGTTCTTAAATTTGGGGAATATCCCTTATTTTTATTTTAAAGTTCTCCCACTCTGCAACATTTGGTCTTTAAGAAATGGCGCCTACAGGGCTGTCAACCACTTCAGAATAACAGGTGTGATCAATGCCCCATTCTCTTTTAACATGCAATGTATGCATTTTATTCAAACAGAAAGGGATAGGCTTTAAATTGGTCAGGTTGCACCTGTCATGTTGACATTATTGATAGCCCCTGTGGATACCTATCATAGACTGGTTTCATACACTACATTATGCCATTTTCTTTAGCTATGGGTTGACTATACCACTACTGGATGAATTCACGCAATATGCCGATCCATAAACAATTATTAACAAACCACAATACAAGGGATTATCTAGCCCAATCTACCTCACAGGGAAAAATCAGGGAATGCTATGGATGCTGCCCAAACTCCTGAATGAAAGACAAGATACAAATCTAATAAATAATAAAAGCAGCAACAAGCAAATATTAGAACAATGTAACCACAGCATTTGTAGCTTAATCAATGGATAGTCATTTTAAAAAACAGTGGCTTTGTCTGATGCATTGTTTTCCAGATTGGCTGAGTATACTATAGAATATTTTTTTTAAAAAACCACCCTAATACTAGATCTAAGCCTATTTCTCCCCATCGTATTCTCTCCCTCAAATCCAACTAAATTATATCCAGGAATTAATCTGAGATCTAGAACGGGCTGGGGCTGTCTGGGGTATTGTAGAGTACCTTTTTCCCATTTTGTGCTACTGACAAGCCCTCAGATCTTTAACAGATTAACCTAATGATATTGTTAGTGTTCACATAAGTAAATTATATATGCTTGTTCAATTATTATTACTTTGCAATCACGCCAAAAATAAGGATTCTAGTCTATGTATCTTTGTCAGATTGCTACATTCTGGTTGGCGAGTTTGATAAATCCCTTGTTTTAAAGCAAGTATCATCAAGATTTCCACATCTGCTGTTTGTGAGATGTAGGCAGTAGCGTTTAAAAAAAGGGGGCTTCCTATTCTATGGAGGTTTTGTTCATATGACCTGACTGCTGTTTGCAGGCAACAGAATCCTCTAATACATAATAGGTTTTGGGTGTCTTGTATGCCACTCAGTAATATATTATTTGAGTAAACCAAGATGTTCACCATAGCTAAGCCTGCGTGTAAACACAGCTAGCAATGTCCGCAGTTGCCCATTTTATCAAGCCTAGCATTGCCAACCATCCTGGGTGGCACGAGGCAAGGTCAACTGGGAAGAGACTGTGGCTCCCGGGCCTGGACTGCTCAACGCTACGGAATGAGGTTCCGGGGCCTGCAGGCATCGACCGGCCCAGCGAGTTTAACCTCATTCCCTCAGCCCTGCTCACATCCTGGAGGGGAGGGAAGGGCGAGGAGCACGCAGGGCGAATGAACTTGCTGCCCTTTTTGCGGGGGCAGGAGTTCCGAGCGAGCAGCTCCCAGCGGGCTGGTCGAGGAATAGGAGGCACCTCCTGAAGCTCCAGTCAGCAGCCAGGAAGTGCTGAGTCAGCGGCGGGGCGGAAGGGGTATGAACCGCGAACAGGCCCGTTTGAAAGCCTGGAGATCCCTTGTCGACCTCCCCCCCCCCCCCGGGCCCCAAAATCTTTTCCTTTCCACGTAGCTGCCGCGGGAAATACTGCTCTTCGTTCCGAGGTTCCCCCCCCTCCCGAAAGGCGGCCTTAAAAGGCTAGGGGGGGGGGCAACCCAAGAGGAGATGGATCTAAGGCAACTCTCCTTCTCCCCTTCCCCGCCTCCCTTCAAACATCTGCATTGCTCCTGGCTAGCTTTCGGCTGAGTCACGGGCTGAATGGGGAGCCGTCTCTATAGCCCCCTACCCCAGTCGATCGATTTCCCACCCCCCCACCCAACGACCCCGGCCGTCTAGCCATAGTGTGGAAAGGCTCTAGGCTCCATTAAGCGCCTCTTGCAGCTCCCAGCCGAGATGGCACAATCATTTGAAACGGGATGGAGCAGCTTTGTTGTATCGTTTATCTACCGCCGGCTACGACGCGTCTCTTCAAGAGCAGCATTTAACCCTCTGGAACCCGTTTCAGAATCTTTTGTGCCCGTGCAGACTGCTTTTACACCTGAAGGCCCACATGGCCTTGGGTTAAATGTATGCGGCAGAAATCTATAATTTCCACGGAAGAAAGTTAGGGGATATGTGTGCCTGCTCCCTATTCATTCCTATACATCAATCTGTATGCCTGAACTGTAAATTTAATAATGAAGGCAAAGGACATTGAAGTCAGCTTGACTCATAAAAAGGGAGGACATATCAGGGAACCAATATATTTGGTGGAGTAGCAGAGCAGTTACTTTCTGATTGCTACACAAATGTACGTACAAAGGGAAAGGTAGGGAGAGAAGTCCTATATTTGTCAGGTAGAGGAAATCAGGAGGCAGGATAGATTTCCAAAGCACTAATAGTTTATTCCATTTAAAACATACACAAGAATCTGATCTACTAACAGTCAATGTAAATTGGTGCCAGATAACAATCCATGGACTTCAAGGGGGGTTGGTCTCTTACAGGGTGTATGGACTGCACCAATGATGCATTTGACTCAGTCCTCAGGCTCATCCTGGTCATCTACAATAGTGTTCCAAAACCACACAGTTGTTCTTTACTCTCAAACTGAAATATTTAAATTGATTAAATGCACTTGTGACAGCCAATAAGAGCATAGGCTGGATGCTACCATTCTTAAAATTTAACAGTTCACATTCAGAAAATAAATATAAATCCTGTTTCAATAAAGTGTTAAACTTAAAAAAGAAAACCCTATGAATGGAATCTATGTTACATTATAACATATACCACATATGTTGTAATTTTTCCTTTCCTTTTATTGCAAAAGTAATCCCTGCGTCTGAGTTTTATCACCTCAGGCCTTGATTGTGGAGTACTATTTGTGACAGCTCCAGATTTAGTCTTTATTAAAATGTGGCCTGGCCTGCAATGGGGAGACAGCAAGCTTGGCAAACATGACTTATTAATTTGCTAAATTAACCGCTTTAGTTTAATTTGTCAAGTTAAGTGTAAAACAAAAACATGTTCACAGAATTGCAATGTATGGTTAAATTGGAATATTGGAATAATAGTACCAAAGCAAGAATGGGTTACTAATGACTCTAGGAGTACATATGGCTCCTGGCTTCCCTCTTTACAGCCCATGGCAATCACCATGAATATAAGGGCTGATCGATGACAATCAAAAGCACAACTATCCATGCGTTTGAGGTAGAAAAGTTCAAAAGTCCCCAAATACAGGTAGCCCTTGACTTAGTGACTGTTCAAAGTTATGACTGATCTGAAAAAGGGGTCTTGCGAGCCAGATTCAAAGTTTTGACAGTCACTTCCTTGCAATCATATGATCAAAGTTCTGCTGCTTGGCAATATGGCTGCATTTATGGCTGTTTGCAGCATTCCACAGTCACGTGACTGCATTTTGCAATGATTTTGCTGGAAACCAGCACTTATCGTTTTCAACAAAAGTGCACCCACAGCAAACCACTGGTTGGCTTCACAACTGCCCTGTTCACTTCATGACTGCCACAAAAAATGTAAAACCGTCACAATATACAACCTTAATGGCAACCTCTATTATGGACATATGTCAAGGACTAGTGTAAGTATAGCAGAGTTAAGAAAAAGGAAAAACAACACCTGCAAATCTCAACCTTTACTACTTGTGTGATACAGCCTCACTGACTTTGTGACCTTTTTCCCAATTACTAAAGGCAGCCTTTGGCTGTCAAAAGATTGCCCCACTTCATGCTGAAGGTAACTAATTCATTTAGATGAGCTGGCCTAAATGACTGACAAAAGAATTCCAAAAGAAGCCTAAAACATCTGAATTTTATGTCAATCCCATAGTTAACATTCTTTCAGTCTTGCCTGCTCTGGACATCAAATCCCAATTTCAGTAAGCAACCAGCTGTATTCCTGGTCCCAAATCATCATTAGTTGTGAAAACGTTTTTTTAATTTAGCCTGGATACATACAGTTCCATTTGTGTACAGATGTTAGTGTATTCATATAGCATAGAAAATAGAAAATATATTAAAGCTGAATGAATATTTTAGCTGCTAGGTATTTGCTATACAGGTAATCTATGACTTAACACCCATTTGTTTAGTGATATTTCGAGGTTACAATGGCACTGAAAAAAGTGACTTATTATCCATCCTTACACTCACATCCATCACAGCATTCCCACAATCACGTGATCAAAATTCGGGCACTTGGCAACCAGTATGTATTTACAACAGTTGCTGCATCCGTCCCAGGGTCATGTGATCACCATTTGCAACTTTTACAGCCAGCTTCCAACAAAGTCAATGGGAGACGCTGGATTTGTTTAGCAACCATCTGATTCACTTAACAACTGCAGTGATAACTATAGCAAAAAAAGGTTGTAAAATTGGGCTTGCTTAACAACAGCCTTGCTTAGCAATGGAAATTATGGTCCAATTTGTGATGATAAATTGAGGATTACCTGTAGATACAGAGAATATAAAAAACTGATTTTTGGGAAAGCTTTTTTATAGGTACACTATAATAATATTGTACACAGTATGAAAGTGTATGAAATAAAGGCCCATCATTTCAAACAGGAGCATAATGAAAACCAATAAGAAAGAAAGACATCTATTATCTTGTGAGTTGAGTGATTGTATTCCTCTTGCCTGTTTTAGAATTTTTTTAAAAAATCAACCACAACTTCCATTGTGCCTGTATTTTTATATAATATACTAACACCAAAACCTGAGCATGGAATGTTTCTTTACAACACTGTAGTTCCCTGCTATTTTTTAAACAAGTTTTTCAAAATCACCAGATTCATCCATTCTTTGGACAAATATCCACCATTTCCTGCTCAGATTATTAACAGAATGCCTAAAACTATGGTTTTAATTCATTGGGCAATTAAATATGCATAATGTGAACATTCTTTAACCAAGTTATTGACTTATGCAAATAGAACTGTGATAATCTGTAAATTAATTATAGTTTAGCATATCTTGTGAACTCAACTACTTGCAATATATTCAATACAATTAAGCTAACTATGCTTTAGCATGATGTATGAAGGATGAAACCAAGTCTAAGATTCACAATGATCTTTAAGGAGAAGAAAACAGAGTCCAGGGGTAACTAAGAAAGGAAAATAAAGTATTTGAAGGCAATTCTGTTTGAACTCAGATTGGATACTGAAAAGCAGAGTATTTACTATGCTGTCTGCTACAAAACACTGAATTAAATTATTGTTACTTGCCCAAAGACCTGAATAGAGTTCTCTGTGTGGTACAGGCAGCTGTTAATATAAGAAACACCTGCATGAAAATGCAGCTGTCTTTGGGATGGAAAACATTGTTCTCTTTAATTGCCACCCAACAGCCCTGTAGGGCAATTTAGGAATGGAAATTAAGGAGGTGGCTGAAATTATTCAAACTGAATAGTTGCAAATGGCTGCATGTCAGTGTTGTCAAAAGCAGGCATCTCCCACTGCAGCCCAGCAAGGTATACCCATATTAATGGGCTAGGATAGATGGTGATATAGTGATGGCGATGATAAGAAGGAAAAAGAGAAGGGGGAGGAGGAGGAGGAGATACAAGAAGACGCTTCTCTTGAGCCTGCTCTTACTCAGCATTACCTCCAAAATCACAGCACTTCCTGGCACTGGAATGGCAGGATGGAGGAGGCTCTGATGCTAAAAGGAGTACCCTTACAGCACCTTACTCTTTCCTTAGGGCTGTCACTTCCACATTTTCCCCTGATCTGACCTTGCTTAACTTGCAAAATCTACATGGCTTCAAGCCGGAGGCTACACAGCTGCAAAGGGTGGAGGAAGGGCCCCGGCAGGGAAGGACATGCTGAGCCAGATAGGGCGTATGAGGCTGGATCAACTCAGTGGGAATTTCTCCCCTCTCCTCCCCTCCCCTTCCACAATCCGTCTGGAAAATCTGCATTCATGCTCAATAATACTTTCTGTGAGGACTGTTTTGCATCTTACATGTGCCTACATGAGTGTGTTTGACATGAATAAGAAAAACAATGTTTGTATGTAAGAGCATTGGCTTAGGTTTTCCGATATGGTACAATGTAGTGGTTACCATGAATATGCTAATATATAATAAATCAATACAGAAAAAATGTTGAGAATTCAGCTAATTTTGTCAGCCTAATCACATTTTCTCCAAAATTGTGACCTTCCATCCAGGGATCCTGATTCACTATTTGAAACCTTTGGTTTACAGAAATGAATGTTTAACTGTTTTACCCCAAGGGAATATATCTGTACAAATGCGGTACACAGAAAAATACATACCTGTACTTCACATCACACTCTCTGATCCACTTTTGTAATCTGATCACAGCCATTATTAAGAGAAGAAAAAGAAAGAGTCTCTGCCACAATTCTGCTAAGAGACCAATATGTTTTGTACCATCCTCTCGAACTGGTTTTCATCCCATTCTATTTTAAACTTCCCCCCCAAATCCTTTCCTTTTTATCACAACTGTCACATCTATTACGTCTATCCCATATTACATGCTAAGTACAAGGTCACGAACTGAACCAATATTAGTTCAGGAGCACTTTCACATAAATATTTTTTAAAAGTTGTGTATCATTTCTTGATTCAGTATACTCTAGGTCCACGAAGTTCTGGCTGAGGGCATCCGCTCAGATGTTTGCAGAGCCCGATATATGGTCAGCCCTGATGGAGGCCAGGTGGCTTTTGGCCCAGAGGCCCAGGAGTCAGGCTTCGGCCATCAGGGACTCGGAGTGGGCATCTTGTTGACGTGGGCCTTGGCCGTGGTATTGTCTGTTAGGACTAAGACGTCCTTGCCCTCTAGGAGGTGCTGGAAGTGAACCAGGGCTAGGCGGATGGCTCGCAGTTCCAGCAAGTTGATGTTGAGTTGTGATTCCTGGGGCCGTCTGATGGGATAGGTGGGCACCCCACCCCATGAGGCTGGCATCCGTGGTGAGTTGCAATCTGGAAGGCTCCCGGAAACAGGAGCCGAGAGAGATGGCGTTCAAGGTCCACCAGCGTAAGGATTGACGCACTGGGTCCGGAAGGTGAAGACGAGTGAGAGAGGTGTCCTGGCGTGCCTTCTGGTATGGCAGGAGGAGCCACTGAAGGTATCTGCTATGTAAGCGAGACCATGGTGTGATACCGAAAGAAGAAACCATGGTGCCCAAGAGACGGGAAAGGGTTATAACAGACGGAGACCCAGAGGAAAAACATTGCAGTGCCAAGGAACGGAGGCTGTGTTGCCGGTCAGGAGACAGAGAGACTGTGGATAGTTTGGTATCAATGAGGGCCCCCAAATGCTGGATACGGGTGGAAGGAGTCAAGTGACTCTTGGTCCAGTTAATAGAGAACCCATGTGCCTGCAGGAATCTAGGACTACCGAAAGGTCCCTATAGGCTTCTGAGGGGGAAGACGAAAGTACCAGGATATCGTCCAAATAAAATTGTACGCGGACTGGATGAGAACGAATGTGGGCAATAAGGGAGGACAGAATTTTAGTAAATACCCTGGGGGCCGAGGAAAGGCCAAAGGGGAGAGCTTTGTATTGGTAATGTTTTCCCATAAAACAAAAACGGAGAAACTTGCGATGAGTCAACAAAATAGGAACGTGGAGGTAAGCCTCCGTTAGATCAATGGATGACAGCCAATCACCAGGTCGAATGGATTCTAGGATAGAGGTCAGGGATTGCATCTTAAATCGACGGTAAATTATGTACCGGTTAAGTGATTTAAGATCTAATATGGCCCTCCAGCCACCTGAGGACTTAACAATGAATAAACGGGAGTAAAATCCCTGACCTCGTTGGGATACGGGAATGGGCTGAATGGCTTTAATTTCAAGCAAATGATCTATGGCGGCTGCCACGAGCTGTTGTTTGGTCCCGTCAAGGGAGACGGGGCAGGAAAGAAAACGGGGAGGGGGTGGAGAGAGAAACTCCAGGGCCAGGCCCAAGGAAACGGTGCGTAGAACCCAGGAGTCAGAAGTGGAGGACTCCCATTGAGCCGAAAAGATGGATAGTGGGCCGCCAATGGGAGGGGACATGGTGAGCCTATCTTGGTTTCCTAGGGAACCGTCCCCGCCCACCACAGGAAGGACGGCGTTGGTGGATCCTGGAGCCCTGTCTCACCTGAGAATCCTGGGAGGATCTGGAGGAGAAGGACCACTGGAACCGGGGCTGATAGTTGGAAGGTTCGTTGGTCCGAAAGGACTGATATCTGGATGGAGTAGAGAAACGGGAGTCTCCACGTCGGGAAGCCGGAGGGAGGATCTTGCGACGGTCTCGCGTTTCAACAAGGAGAGGATCCAAGGCAGAACCGAAAAGAGAGCCAGCAGTGTAAGGAGCAGAGGCTAGTTGCCATTTTCTGTGCATGTCGGCCTGCCAATTACACAGCCACAGAAGGCGGCAGGAGGCAACGGTGGATCCCAAGGCCCTGGCCGAGAATCTGGTGGCATTGAGAGTAGCATCGGCTGAAAACTCCAGAGCAGCGACAACCTTGTTCAGGTCTTGATGTGACCTAGCATCCGAAAGGGGAAGGCGGGCTTGAAGTTGTTTGAGCCACAGCAATGCCGCCTTATTGAAAAATGACGCGGATGTAGACGCCCTGATGGACCAGGTGGAAGACTGGTGGCCCTTAAGGAGTGTCTTCTCAGCTCGTTTGTCCTCCGGACAGAGGGAGTCCTCGGCCGGACCCGTAGGATGTGAAGCATTGGTGAGGGCCACGATAGGAGGATCTACTGATGGAGGCTGTAGAAGATCAGCTAGAGGAGCGGCCGAATTGTAGAATCTCTTATCCAGCCCGTTGGGGCTGGGACCAGAGCCAGGAAGAGCCCACTGTCGTTGAAGAACATCTGTAAATAATTTGGGGACCGGGATGGCTTCTGGCCGAACGACGGGTTCCACGAACATGGCCGACGCGGGGTCATTAGGAGGCTGAGGTTCAGTGGCAGATGGTGGATCTCCCAGGCGAGTGGTGGCGATAGCCTTGAAGAGAAGTGATCGAAACTGCTGGGGTCGAAAAAGTCCAATGAAGGACGGTTGATCCAGGCCCAAGCCCTCATCGTTAGACCAGGCCTGATCATTGTGCTCCTCCTCCTCTGAGATAGAAGCTTGGTCAGCAGGGGAGTGTGAGTCAGCCATTTCCCTCTCCGAGAGGGAATCATCCATCTCCCGATGCTGGGAGAGGTGGCGAGGGTCAGGAACCAGGGAAGGAGGATATTGCTGAAGGCATTGAGCTAGGCTCTGCCAAATAGCCCTTGAGATCATGGCCTCCAAAGAGTTAGCCAAAAGTGAAGGCGAAGGGGCTGGAGGAGTGGGTGTGGCTGATTGAGAAGCCCTGGGGATATGGTCCCCAGCATGTACCCCATGGTCGGGGAGAGTTTGGAAAACCCGCTGGCTGTCAGAAGCTGGAGCCCCAGCTGTGGATTCAGCAATGTCGGGGGAAAATTCCCTCACTGACCGAGGAGAAGCAGAGGGAGTTGGAGCCCTCAATATGGGAGCCTCGCCAGATGTAGCCTGGGCCTGAGCCTTAAGGAAGGCTTTCTCTATGGCCCTGTGCCTCCGTTGTTCCTCCTTCGAGGAAGAGGAAAGAGAGGGAAGGGTGCCAGTCTTTTTCCCTTTGGATTTCTTGGGGGGAGGAGGTAAGGCCGAAGATCCCTCAAGGGGATCGCTGTAATGGCGGCGTCTTAATGAGGTTGAGGCGTGAGTCTCCGCTCCCGATTGCTTAGCGGCCGCCATTTTAAATTCCTCCAGGCGCCAAGTGGCGACTGGCGCAGCTTCTGAACTG
The DNA here is from genome assembly GCA_012654045.1 of Ptyas mucosa. Taxonomy (NCBI): domain Eukaryota; kingdom Metazoa; phylum Chordata; class Lepidosauria; order Squamata; family Colubridae; genus Ptyas; species Ptyas mucosa. Next base: position 4,910,852 of record WNWU01000012.1, on the reverse strand, counting down.
AGGGAGCCGATGGAGGTGCGAATGACTCTCCGGGGCTTGGAGAGGCTTCTGAGCTGAGCTAGGAGGCATCGATGTTTGGAGGAGGCTGAGGAGAACGTCGCTAGCCGAACGGCTATAAGCGCGACTCAGGAAACTCGGCGAGCGGAGCTCGAGCTGAAGCAGGTTGACAGGCTGCTAGGCAAAGGCCTTTGAAACGCAGCCGCGGCTCCCCGGTGGTCTGGGGAGCGGCGAAACAGCAGGCAAAGATGTCGGCTATGGAAGCGTCAACCAGCTGAGAGAAAAAAAATGCCGTTTTTCCGATGAAAGTGATGTGTTGAGGTCTGAGGGAACTCGGAGAGTCAGGAGACACGTTATGTCGGCGCAGACCGAGCCGAATAACTGGAGAGGCACAGGGGCGGAGCTTGTTTAGCAGACTCGGTCATGCGCATAGGCAGAGCGTCTCCCCACTCTGACTGCCGTTTCCCTCCATATAGGAGAATGGCTTGTTTTTGACCCAGTCTCCTCCTCTGCTTCACACTCGCACCCCCCCCCCCAATTTCCCTGATCTATACAGTTAAAACATACAGCTGGGCTCCTGATAGGTAGAAGGGTGTCTCTATCCTGTATGAATCACTATAATTTGCCCACAGCACTGGAAGGATGTGCTGCCTCCCCCAAAGATTGGCACATCCTGTACAGATGTCCAGGGAAGGGTTAATTTAATTTGGGCGGCACTCCAAAGCCTGGGAGCTGCTCCCCACACCCCATCCCTGCGTCAGCTCTACTCCACTCCTTTTCCCAGCAGCTGCACTAGACCAAGCCCAGAAAAGGGAGGGAAGCTGTTCTCAGATATCAAGCCCCACACTGGCATCAAGCCTGCCTCCTGCAGAGAAATGATTTGTAAGGCAGAAGGGATCTGGCTGGAACTAAGGAGCTATCCAGACCAGCAGAGAATTCTAGGCTACATTTATTAGACTGGAAATCAGGCGAGATTATGGTGTGTGTGTTATTAACAGAAGAGCATTAGCCCAGTGGTTATGTAGGTTGGGTGGATGTTGTGCTGCTTTGTGACATGTGACCTAGAGGACTGCTGAACCCAATGCCCTGCAAGTAGGAAAGTCTCAGGTCCCATGCCCCAGCAGCCAGTTCTGCCTACTCTTTTTCCATCCTCAGCTAGGATGTGCTTTCCCTTCTCTGACAGGAAGTTCATTGTTGAGGCCTTGGAATCTGCCAGACGATACAGGAAGCAGCTGCTACCATGGTAATGACGTGGGACAGAAGCAAACCTTGCGCCATAATGGGTGTGGGGATATGTCCCAATTCATAGTCTTCTTGCTGTCATGGGAACTGGGATGTGTGCTACTAGGCTGTTTTCCTTGATCTCCTCCCATTGCAAGTCTTGACTGCTTCCCTTTGTACTCCACACAGCAGAGGGTGAAGTAAACAAGGTCACCAGGTTCATCACTTACCTTTACCAATAGTTAAGGTGCACATACCTGGGGCGGAACGACAGCCACAGGCATACATGCACACAAACCACTTCCCAAAAGACACAAGGCATAGAATATGTGCGACATAGTGCCCTACAACAAATAAAATCAATATATAAAATAAGTTCCTCATGGAAAAAAACAGATAGCCAAAGATGCAGCCAAAACCGGTTGTCACACTGCAGGAAGATTAATGTTGAAGTAATACACAATATATTAGAATTCTGCCTTTCTCATCCTTTCTGCCTGTGAGATTATGGAAGTTGTAGGCCAAAACCATCTGGACAGCATCATCCTGGGGAAGATTAGTTTTTACCATAGCCACATTCTGTAACAAGTATGCATTAATCACAAAGCTTGTACAAGTAGCACAAACTTATAGACCTTGATAAAAAATGTATCTGTGTTTATGAAAAACTCACTTTTGGCACTACACATGTATGCTCCATGACAAATTTCCCTAATATAAAGATAAATGTATTTACTTGAGAGAGAGAGAGAGAGAGAGAGAGAGAGAGTGACAGAGAGAGAGAGGAGGGAGGGAGGGAGAGAGGGAGAGAGAGCTAGCATTGCTGTGTTGCATTTCCCTCCTTACTGTTATCTGGACTTGAGTCTTGTGGTGGCTGCGGTCTTGAAAGGAGGGGGTTGCCTCGCCCAGTGTATGAGTCATAGAGAGCAGACTTCCCTTCCCAGCAGGGCCAAGGGCTCAGCCACTTGCTTGCCGGGAAAAGCTCACTCTGCTCGCTAGGGTCAAAGCCATGGCTGCTCTGAAGTGGCCACTGGCAAGGGTGGGAAAGAAGTCTCTAGGGAAAACAGCTGTTTGCCTAGAAAGGAAGGAGAGCATGTGCAAATCAATCTTCCAGTTCACACATCATATTTTCTGCAGTCAGAGAGCATAATAAGCTTTCTTTCCCTATATCTATATTCACCAGTACACTTCTCCAGCTGATGAGGGCTAAATATCAGAATTTTTGGCTCAGAGGAAGTAGCAAATTAGCTAGCCATCATTGCCACCCATCCCACAAACATGGCCTTGGAAGTCATCCTAGAACAGGGGTGTCAAACTGGCAGGCCGGATGCATCACGCGCAGGCCACGTCCACCCTGGCTCCACAAAGGCAAAAAATGTCACGATACATCACGTGACATCATGTGAAAGGATCGAGTTTGACACCCGTGTCCTAGATGTATGCATAGATCATACATGATTGGTTGAAGGGACCTTAACTGTTCAAGGGAAAGACCCTCTTCAATATGTGTGTCATTAACCTTACTCCAGGGATATCAAATGGATCAGACATGCAAAATGCATATTAAAGGAGTATTTCTGTAATTATCTGTCCCGATCTTTTGGGGCAGCCCCACAGAGCTTGCCTGTCCCTTATTGACATTTGGGAAATTCCAATAAGGGACAGAAGCAGAAGGCTATATTAATTCAATTGGCTACATCAAAGCAGGCCTCCAAATGATTCAATAATGTGGCTCCCATTTTTGCTTTACATCAGATCTACCTTTTTACTGTTCATGTCCATCCTTAACTGCTACATGCTCTCCTGCCCATAAATATAATTTGGAGCTATGTGATCTTCTGGACACCAGCACCTGCTTGGTTCCTCCCTATCCCAAGCTGTAATTACCAGTTATTAAAGGTCATTAACAAACTGGGAGTTAATGACTAGGTAGAAACAATTTGGCCACCCCAAGCATTTGGGGTGTTGGCTTCTTTACCTGCCTGTTTACATCTTTGACAAATAGTAGAATACCATCAAAAAGCACAGATGGATGGCCAGTGCTTCCACTAAGGTGGATGCAAGCAGAACGGAGCCCTGTTTCCTTAGATTCTATTAGGATTGTGTAGACCATGGGGAAGGGTAGATATTTACTATGAATGAGCACTCATCTCAACTTCCTTATGTAGTATATGCAATCATGTTTTTCCTAATCTTATAACCCTAGAATCATCTCCCATCTCCCTTGTATTAATTGAATGTGTTTGACAGAAGCTGGGGAACAAACCAGAGAATTCTGACCCAATGCCAACTTACTGTTTGCCTGTTCACTAAAATTCCCAGGTTGTTCTTCCTGGAATTAATCATGTCCTGCTTCAGACCTGGGTGTTATCCCCATACTGTTTGACTGGGTAGAACACTTAATTCTAGACACTGCAGGTAATATATTGTGTAACTAAATATGCCCAGTCCCTAATTCCTAGTGTTACTGTCACCCCATTCTATATTTTTACCGCAAAATAGAGAAAATCAACAACAAAATACTCTTTTCTTGACCTCTCCTTCCCATTCCTAAGGATCCTTCTCTTGCCTCCTCTGTTTGCTTTTCTGTGAAATCATCTGTTTTTAACTGTGGGCGGCTTCTCCAACCAGGACGTGCCTAGAGCAGAACAGCTGCCCAACAACCGCACGCCAGAGACAGGGTGTGTACGTGCATCGAGAGGCTGGATATATGTGGTACAGAGTCTGTGATAGGATACATTGTGCAGAAAGTAAATGGGTGTGTGCAGGGATATACAGGATCATGTGAGAGAGGATGATGAAGAGTCCAAATGAGGTATTTGTTGGATTGAATCAAGTGTTTTATGATTTGCTTATATTGTACAAATTTGTGGAGAGCAGAAGCATAGTTCAAGCAAGTGATGTAGAAAGCATTTTAACTGGACAACATGTGTGAAAAAGTGTATAACAATACACTTTTTCATATATGCTGTCCAATTAAAATACGTCAATACTCTGTAAGAGTATGATATAAAACCCAGCATACTGGAAACTATTACAAGGCATAAGTGTTTACATAGTACATAAAGAAGTTTTAGATGAAAATTATAGGCACAATTTTGTCTGAGCATATGTGTATTTGATGAGGGAACAGTAATACAGTAGTATTTCATGCCAATGTGTAAATTCCCATTCACCCAGTTGCTTGCAATAAGAATCACTTATAAGAATCCAGTATGGAGTATTTACCGAAGTTATTTTTTTCTATGCCACAAATCATTTACATCAAGTGACAAATGGGATCATAACACAAACCTTATAGAATAATATCATTATAATATTGTTTGCAAGGCTGAATAGATTGCCTTGCAACAGCTCCTCTGTATGTAGGAAGAGCCTGCCAGAAAACCCAATTTTAAACTCACTATCTTCACCTTGTTTCAAGGCAGATTTCCTTATCAACTAAAAGTCCTAAAGGTGACATATAGTAATATATTCAGCATGGTTAGACAAAAGAAATTAGATCACCAGCTTTAAAAGATGCCATATTAGAAAGGCCAGCTTTTAAAGGGTAATCCTTAAAAACCATATTGATCAGATAACAATCCTACTGAGAATTAAGGTTATCATAAAAGCTGATGGGATATCAAGGAAGAGAAGTCAAAAATTGAATCAAGGACTGCTATGAAGAGATACGTATCTGATAATTTATGGTACTTTTCTTGATTATTAAGCGTGCTTCACATACACATTATGTGTCACAGATGGAAGGCTAAATGAACACTAACTAGTAAGGCTGCCTAATGTTAATGGTTGAAGTGGAAATTCAATCAGGAATCCTCTATGTTGTATTCCTAGGTTGCCTTCCAGATGAATTGGTATTGCAATTCCCAGAATTTTCAGCCAACCTAGCCAAAGACAATTCATTACACTATCTAGGAATTATAGGATTTCTAATCCCAACATATCAGGTGGGTAATCAGATTAGTCACAGATGATCTGGAGTACCTGTCTTATTAGAAAAATTAAAAATATCAGTATAATAAATAACTGTTCAGAATAATCTGCAAAATAGAGATGGAATAATAGGGGTAACAGTGATGGTAGTGACAGAAAATGACCCTCTAATCAGTAAAAGCACAAAAAGAACATACTTTTTTATGTACACATCATTTGGAACAAATTTGAAAAACTAATATATGGGTTAATACTAGACAGTCCTAGGAAGGGAAGCTGGGAGCAGACAGTGTCTGAGTTGCTCCTGAGTCACAGAGGCCAATAACACGTTTCCACCTAAGGTAGCCAAAATAACCCAGCTGGGAACTTTCCCACATGGAGTTTGTTTTCCATCTCAGTGGTTACAAGAAGCAGAGGACATGAGAAAATAAAACACATTGCTCTCTGGTGGGATATATATTTGCCAAAGGCTGCTAAGTAGTTAGCGTGGCACAACAGAGAGTGGGTTGGGCTTAAAGGCAAGAAATATAAATTCTAATCGCTATTCTGAAACACGATGGGCCATTATGGAAAAGTTACTACCATGAGCTTCACCTATGTAACAGTCTTTGAGTCTAAACATATTTTTGCATGTCTTTCTTTCCCTAACTGGGCGTCAATAAAATGTTTTGGGACCACAACCCTCAGAATTCCCAGAGATACCAGAAACATCTGGTTGAAACCTTCTTAGGAATCATAAAAGGAAAGATTCTACATACATGTCATAAAGAAATATATAACTCGCTCAAAATTATGGGCTTCTCTGTAAGAATGTTCTTTTAAAAGTACCAAATTTAACAGTAACCTAATAAGATTAAAGCTGATATCTGGCATACTTGTTATTACTTGAATTATAAGATTTTTAGGTGTGTAGACTTGTCAGTTCTATATGACTTTGAGAGCCAGTTTAGTGTAGTGGTTAAGGTACTGGCCTAGAAACCAGGAGATTCTGAATTGATGCCTCCCTTAGGCATGAAAGCTGGTTGGGTGAGGTTGGGCCAGTCATTCTCTCTCAACCCAACCCACCTTACATGATTGTTGTTGTGGGGAAAAATAGAAGCAAGGAGTATTAGATACTGTATATTCACCGCATTGAATTATACATAAAAAGATGGGATGAAAATATAATAATGATGTCAACATAGATCTAGTTATGTTCACTAAGATATTTTGCTAAGTAAATATCTACCACTGCAGCCATAAATATTCTGTGGATTGGAGCTAAAAAGTACGAGAAAGAACTTTTACAACAGAGTGACATTGTTGGAAAAATGTGGCTTTGGAAACCTAAAACAAACATGACTAAAAATCACAGGACTGGGTGGGGAACAGAGTGAGATGAAGGTAGAGGTTCACATATTGTGCTAAGCCATAGTTTAGCTATTTCATATTTGGTTGCGTTCATGTGATTTACAAAAAGATGGTTTACAAGTCACAATGCCTGTGGTCACATAGCATCCTTAAGGCCTTTTGTTCATAGTTGCTGCCCTGACTTCCCACTATTACAGTAATGTGTAACAATTCCAAGTTGTTTACAGTTGTTGGGGCTATCTTTAATGGTTTCAGCATAAGAGATAAAATATTAAGATAATATCAGTGTAGCTCACTTAAGTGAACTGGGGGTGTGTGTGAAATAAATGTAATGTGTGAGCTAGAATCAAAATTGCTATACTTAGTACCTGATTGTGCACTTAGGTAGAAATTCAGCTAAGCCAAACAAAACACATCATAGCATAGCAGCTAGACTTTCCTTTTGCTTCTTATCCAAGAAGCTTCTTCAGTTCCCAAAAAGCACTTTTGGAACAACCATGACCTGGATGGCTGAGAACAGGGATGAAATCCAGCAGGTTCTGACAGGTTCTGGAGAACTGGTAGCGGAAATTTTGAGCAGTTTGGAGAACTGGCAAATACCACCTCTGGCTGGCCCCAGAGTGGGGTGGGAATGGAGATTTTGCAATATCCTTCCCCCAGGAGTGGGGAGGGAATGGAGATTTTGCAGTATCCTTCCCCTGCCACATCCACCAAGCCACACCACGCCCACCAAGCCACGCCGCACAGAACCGGTAATAAAAAAAATTGGATTTCATCACTGGCTGAGAATCTCCATAAACACCATAGCATAGCATGCTCCATTAAGTCTGCAAGAAAATGTGACAGGCCACTTTTTGGTGTTATTTTTCTTTTTCTTCCAGCTTTCCAACAGTTGGAAGTTCAGCAAGTATTTAGACTGTAGAATAAGCAGACTTTCTGTTTATTTGCCTGTATCAAAGGAAACGCTAGCTGGGACACTGAAGTCTTCCCTTAGAGACTCATCGCTCATGTCAAAATCAAATCCCCTCTCAGAGTTAACACCAAAGCGAGGCATGCTGCTACCCCCTAGTGGGGACTCTCCTACCTGAATCTATCCAACTCCCGCTTCTCCTTTCCAGACTTCATTCCTCGGCGTTTTAACGTATCCCGTGGCGAACCGGTTTATTGCTAATGCGTTACTGGTGCAGAGCCCCTGGGGGAATCTGTTGAGGGTTTTGATGAGAAGGCTAGATGGCCAAGACATTGAAATCCACAACAACCCTTACCAATGGTTTTCCGTACTACGGGAACACAACACATGTTGTGAGATAGAATATGCCTCTGAGCATGTATAGAGTGTATCTCTTACTACACTGCCCACCCGCAGACCTGCTTCTCCCATAGGAGGTCTCGAGCGCCCCCACCGCTTACGGTTAAAAAGGAGAGCGAGGCAAACCCCGCCTCCGAACGCCGGCCTTCTTCGCCGAATGGAATAACAACTTCCTAGAGCGTCTCCAGAGGCGTTTGTTTTATTATTTTTTTTCCCCTTCAGTTCCCCGCCGCCCACCCCGCCTTAATTGCACGCCGATGACGTCAGGACGGGGCGCGAGGGCCGCTCTAGGAGGCGTGGCTCTTGGTAAAGACTGCTCCTGCGAGCGGCGGAGCCATGGGCGAGATGGGCCCCGGCGAGCGATGCGGGGCGCTTCTCACTTGGGTAAGCCCGCCGACGGGGCGCGGGAGGAGGGTGGGCTCCCAAGGCAGGGCTCTGCTTTCGCCGCATTTCTCGCGCCGTCTCCCGCAGCGCTCCCTCGCTCGCGCGACGTTTTCCCTCCAGCGCCGGAGCCGCCCGCCGCCTTTGCAAGTGGTTTTTCAACAGGTGTCGTTTTCCTGGGTCTGCCCCGCGCTCGGCTTTTGCCCCTGGAACTGTCCCGGGAGAGAGAAGGTGGCTGTGGCCGTTCCTAAACCGTTCCATTCGGAAGGCACCTGCTGCTTGCACCTTTGCATCTGCGGCGGTTTCCTCCTGCGCCCACTTGGGCAATTCCTGGCCTGTTTCGGTCATAAATACGGAGAGGGAAATAATCCGTGTCGGGCGGGGCGGGCTTCCTAAATCACACCTGTTTTGGAGATGGCAAAACGAGCCTGCGTGAGGAGGGAGCAATGCTGCCTTGGGCGTGCAGATGCTTGCATAGACCCTCGTGCCGCAGAAGTCTCAACCTTCCTCTTGATTTCTCAACACCAAACCCCACTTGGAGGTCTCTCGATGCCACTAGGCTGCCTGACTGTAACTTTGTTGCTTATATCCTTACGATTTATATTGCTATTGTTTCCTGATTGCTTACTTGTACTCTATGACTATCATTAAGTGCTGTACCTTAGGATTTTTGACGAATGTATCTTGTCTCTTTATGTACACTGAGAGCGTATGCTACCAAAGACAAATTCTTTGTGTCTCCAATCACACTTGGCCAATAAAGAATTCTATTTTATGTAAGCATCAATCATGCATTTTTTGTAGCCTTTGCTTGGCTCAGCGTGAGGATTTATAGTCACTTTCCCTCGCTCTGTGGTTAGTTGGCTTTTCTCTTTGCCCGCCTTTTATATGGTGAGTTTTTGGCCTTTTCAGGATTCTTAGTTTTTCCTTTCACACACACACACATATATATCCCATCTGCTTTTCTGTGAGGACAATGGATAGTAACAGTCCATTAAAAGCCAACAGTAATATATGTGCGGCTAAACTATGTATAGCTCTGTATATCACAAAAGACATCTATTTAAACCTGCTTCAGTATTCAAGGTCAGATCTAGTAGAACTGAAATCCTGGTGAGACACACCTGTGTATTTTTCTTAACTATATTGTACGGAAGTGCTTTGCCATTGCTTCCTTTTCAGGATGTATTTTTAACTGGCCTGTGGCATTCCTTAGTTATGAGGCTAGAAAAGATTGGCCAGATACTGCCACCTACTGAGTCTTGCATAATAAAGGCTTAAATAACATGTCATGGGGTCAGGTTACCAGGTGAATCCGTGTTCTGTTAAACAGCTGATATCTGAGATTACTGGAGGAAGGCTTGTTGGCTGTACTGTGACCTGCAGACTGTCACCTGGTCCTAACAGGCTTCAGTGACAGGCTTGGTTTGTTATGATGCCCAGGTGCTTCAGTGTCCCCATGTATTTAGACAAGGTCCAAGTGTGATGTGCTTTGTGTTCCTATTAAAACCTTGTTGCAAATTTTTATTAGTTTATTGAGAATAATGGGGAAAGGGAGAAGAAGAAAGGAAAGAGGAAAATGTCTAGGATAAAAGGGAAAAGAAAAACAAAAGCATTGGCTCCCAACTCTTTTTGCCACACTAGAATAAGGTAATAACATGCAACCTCAACTTTTTACTGTTACATAATAATATATTCTAGCCATTTCTATAACAGCAAAACCCAAAATCAAAGTTCCATTTTTTTTTCACTTCAAGCACAAAGTCCAGAAGTTGTTTAACAATAGAGTATTCCTATTCTCCTATTCAGGCTTGCTTTGGTTTGATGTTATAGACTAGAGGATCACAATTATTTTTATTGTAAACAATCTCTTAAATTTTATAATTTGTTATATTGTTTCTGATTGCTATGTTATGTAATTTAATGCTTCATTTTGTTTTTAATTGTGCACTGGTTCAAGAATTTTTTTGTTATAGCAAGCAGAATATGTTAATGAAATATATATATAGAACTGCCATCTATCAAGAGAAGAGACTGCATCATTGCTCAAAGGCAAATTAAGTTTTAGGAACACTTTTTTAAAAACTGAGATTAATCTTACAGTACTGTTAGGCCATCCATAAAGAGGGCAAGTTTATATGATTAAAAATATTTTTTGAAGATTTTGTTTTTGATTCTTTAATGCTGTAGACTAGGCAAGCAAAAGTTATAATGAAACGATGAATATTTTTATAGTAGAGATTTTTCTTTTAAATTCTTTTAATATAAAAAGGTTTTAACATTTTTCTTTTAATAAAAAGAATACATACATATATTAGAACATACATCTAAAAACTACAACCATTGTCAATTAATGATTTTTATTTATTATATTTATACATTGCTGCAATCCCAAAGACTTCTCAGAAGTTCACAGAAATAAAAGACACAAGTAAAATTTAAACTTCCACAATTGGATTAAATTAAAATAGAAAATACAGAAATAATTAAGGACAAAACCCCAATGAATACCAATCTGTTTCAAGATATCTGGTAGTGAGATAAATTACAAATCATATTTTAAATTGAAAGTTTATATTTCTTAAAAAACATTTTCACTTTGTATATTGTCTACCTCATGCTTCTAGATATGCATTTGGTAGCAGGATCGTTCTCCACATTCTTCATTTTATTCTCTATCATTAAATACATATCTCACCTATAGTTAATCAGTTTTTGTCACCCATTGAGGTAATTACTTCTCAATTGCTGTTTTATTGATTGATTGGTTGGTTGGTTCGATTTATATGCCGCCCTTCTCCAATTTTAAAATTGGAGCCAAATTTATATGTATTTTAATTCTTAATATTTGTATTGTATGTTTTTAATTCCGGCTGTTCACCGCCCTGAGTCCTCAGGGAGAAGGGCGGTATATAAATTTTAAATAAAATAAAAATAAAAATAAAATAAATAAAATAGACTCAGGGCGGCTTACAATACGTTAAGCAATAGCCTTCATACTTTTGTATATACCTGCTTAGTAGGGCTTTTGGCCCCCCCCAAGCGGTGTTCTTTTTTATACAAAATTTTATACAAAATATTGCCCCCACAATCCGGGTCCTCATTTTACCTACCTCAGAAGGATGGAAGGCTGAGTCAACCTTGAGCCTGATGAGATTTGAACTCGCAGTAATTGCAGGCAACTGGCAGCTAAGTGCTACTTAACAGCACTTTAGTCGTCTGCACCACCAAGGCATCTGAATGGCCAAAAACCAGGCATGTTGTGATTGCTGGAAATGTAGCCTTTGTCAATATAGGGAACATGCACACACCTTTCAGAAAGATGCTAACCTCTTAGAGATTGAGGACAAGCAAATAAATTATACTAAGTGACAAGACAACACACTAATAACACTTAACTCCTGTAAAGGGCAGAGGAAATGCCTTTGAGGGACAGGAGGAACAGTCACTATCAAGGCAATAGTCAAATAAAAGGGCCTGGGGCCTGGCCAAGAAATTAACATGAATAAACATCTCCCACAAGGTCCCTCCCTAGTTCACAAGAAAATAAAGGGAGTAAGCCATTCAGACTTGCAAGGTTCTGTTACTACAACATTATGATATAAATAGTACTGACCTACATGGTTTTGGTTTTCTATCCTGATCTTTCTTGAAGTGTTGACATTCTTTAATTTTACTGGGTATAATACTGTATAGCCAAATTTTGTTTGAGCACTCTCACATGCTCATTGGAATCCCTCCAAGCAACTAATCAAGGAGCTTCTGGACTGGTCTGGTTTCAAACTGGGTCACCTCACTGCTTTTTCCATGTCCAAAGCCAGATTCCTCAGATTGCTTTGTTCTTTGTTTAATTGCTTATTCTGTGTACAGCACTGGGTTTTTTCCCTATCGGGTCTTGTCAGGCATAGTTCTGTTGTAATATTATGTACTCTTAACTCCTGTAATTGTCCAATACATTGTCTGTCTAACAGTGCAGGACAATATTATCCTTATACTTGGAAATGCTGTTGTTATGGGACCTAATGCAACCAAAAATCCTACTATAAATATATATGCCTGGAGCTTTCAAAATATGTATTTGGGGGAGGGGATTCTTTGTTATTCATGGCTACTGTTAGAAGAGCCACTGAAAGCCATGGTAAAGAGAACTTTTGCCCATCTTAGACTGTTGTGCCAATTGTAATCCTTCCTGGTGACAGTTATGGTGACAGTTATTTGTGCCATTATCACCACATGTTTGGATTGCTGTAATATGATGTATGTCTAGCCACATTTGAAGACAATCTAGAATTAAAATTGTACCAAATATATCTCACATGTTGTTAGGAAAACTAATGTTGCATATTTTGGTTGCTGCTACTCTGTTTATCATTATCCAATTAAATATGCTTCTTTAGCCTATAAAACCCTACATGGTGCAGCACCGAAATATCTTAGGAGCTTCTCTTCTAAAATTTTCCTATCTCCAGGAAAGGAGATATTGCGTAGGATCATCCATGTGGAAAATCTATTAACTTAAATTAGAAACTAAAGCAATTAGAGATAGATACCACAAAATATATTTTTATTAGAATCCATTATGATCACTTTTCTTGCTGGCAGGCAGCAAACGGGATGTGGCCATTATGATTCTGAAGGTGTTTCTTTTCCGCCTCCTCCACATCACACTTCTGGAACTTCACCTTATTATCCGTCTTATGTAAAATGATTACTTGGTTTAGGCAGGATTTAATCTGTGATTATTATTTGTGATTTTCATCAGTATGGATTTTAGTAATGACTCTGGGCATGTAATTTTCTGCTTCCATTGGTTTTTCTGATTTTATCGATTTTTTAAAAATCAATTTTGTTTTTATGGTATTCATCTTTATAAATCACCCAGACACTTGAAAAGAATCTTGAAATGGAGTGATACATAAATGAGTGCATAAATTTAAAAAATACTCATTTAAGAACTTGATATGATTTCTGGCCCTTAAGAATAATATGAAATAGTCATTTATTAAATTGGATTACTCAATCTTCTGCCCTTTGGTTCTATATAGATAGTCTTCACTTAACTCTAATTGGAATGGAATTTCCATTGCTAAGCAAAATGAACATTAGGAAAAACATCATCATATGACCACAGAGTTTAACAACATTAGTCCTGGCTGCAGTCCTTAGGCCAAGGCCTCATGCTTCTGTCCTGCTGTACTGTCTCTCCTTCAACTACCCCTCTACCCCTCATCTCTGATTCTTGGTCATCCTGCACTCTGTGCCCCTCCTGCTCTTGATGAGATGTACCCAGCCTGGCCCTTCATAAGATAGCTGCTGGTCTTGCAAGACCTTCCTAATGGCAGCAGGGGCAGCAGAGGGCAGACGAGGGCAAAAGGGCAGAGCTGGGAGGGAGAGAGACGGGTGAAGGGAGTTGATAGGCGGGTGGGCAGAGTTGAAGCATAAATTGAGGGTGATGGGAGCTGCCAAGGGTCTGAATTTTGATCATGTAACTATGGGGACTCTTTAATGGGCATAACTTTGAAGACTGGTCATAAATACTGCTTGTTCATTGCCATTGTAACTTCAAACAGTTGCTAAACGAATGTTTCTTAGCAAGATCTGTACTAAAGTTCATCTAAGCTGTTTTCTTCCTTGACTTTTGATTTCCTGCTGGCTTTCCCGTTGAGTTTCTTTGTAGGAAGCTGGCAGGGAGCATTGGAAATGAATCACATGACCGCATCTGACTATGGCAGGGCAGTGGCACAGCAGCACTGAAGCAGCCACAACTTTGTCAAATTTCAATCCCACAGGAGTCATGGGGTCCTGGATTTTGGATGCATTCTTTAAATTACCTTATTTGATAGTTTTGTTGCCCTAGGATGCATTATTTTGCCCAGCTGAAGGTTATAAGCAAATAAACGGACATGAGAGTTTTAGTAGTATACATTGTGAAATAAACTTAAAATACTATTTTATCTTAAAATCTGTATTGCCACGTTTCAAGGTTAAGTATGTTGCGTGCATAAAATTTCAAGATACAATTTTGCTGGCTGAGCAATTCCCAAATCGGCGTTTTCAGAATGGCTGCCCAGAATGATTGCCTTGTTATCTTTTTTATCTTTAATAAGCAGTACAGTAGTTGCAAACCTTGGTCATCTTGTGTGGATACCATTTTGTTTAGCTTGTTATGCATCATTTTTAAAATGCCAGCTGTTAGGCTTATCCCAGGAAAGAAAATATTACAGTTATTTGTTGCTGGATTTGGATTGAAAGCTGTGTGATAAGGAAGGGCAGCTTTTTCTCCCACTGCAACAATGACAAACAAGAGACTGCATTTGCCAAACATCTTTTTTTGCAATTGTATCTTCTATAAAAATCTAGCAGATCCAAGGCTGCTACTTATAAGAAATGATATTTTTATATGAAACCCAGATAGTAATTAGTTGCAAAATTACTAGTGCTTCTGCCACATTCAGACTGGAATGGTCACCAACATAGTATTTATAATCAAGAACCAGCCATCTTTTGTATGAGAAGGCTGGAAGTGATTGCCATATTATTAGTGAAAGAAAAAGCAGCTGTCCATATCCTGTTACATTATTAGCGATTCATCGGGAGCTCTCAATACGTAGTAAACTACGCATTTGCTAACAAATGTAGTTATCCTACTCCTAAACTTAAGGGGATCTCATGCAGTCTGATGTCAAAGGCTTAGGCTGTAAAACCTACAGGGCATTAGAGAATGCCATTTGGTCTAGTGGTTAAGGCACCAGGCTAGAATCCAGGAGATTGTGAATTCTGGTCCTTCCTTAGGCATGACAACTGCCTAGGTGCCTTGAGCCAGTCACTCATTTTTAGCCCATGATGACAGCTTGGCGACAAACCAGTTGTCAGTTTCTATGGCAAGCAATGGATCTACACTCAGTAGATCTGAAAAAAATCAGAACTCTGGATTTGTGGCAGGCTGGATAAAAATTGATGATTTTTTTTAAAAAAATTAAAAAATCAGATTTTTTTATTTAAATCAGATTTTTTATTTTTATCAGATTTTTTTATTTTTATCAAATTTATTTTAATAAAATGCATTTGGAGTAAAAAATAGTTTTCTATTTAAGATACATTAATAATTTAGTTTATTCAGCATGAAATGGAGCTTAGTAATGGAGCGTGAGACTATATATTCTGCAATATTGGAACTGTTGGTGAGTCAACAGCAGGTCAGAGGAGGAGCCGCAGCAGGACAGAGATGACAGTTGCTCTTTAAAAATTATGATTTAAATCAAGTTGATTTAAATCAAGCTTTTTTACTAGTGATTTAAATCATGATTTAAATCAACTTGATTTAAATCAAATTCGCCCTGATTTGTGGGAAAACATAAGGGGAAAAAAGGGTTTCAATGAAAGATACTTTTGTTGAGACATTACATCTTATAATGCCATGTATGTCTTATCCATTTAATTTTTAATACAGTGTGTGGCAGAGATGGCTAAATTGACTGTTTTAATCAAAGAAAAGAATATAAGTACTTTTGTTGCTACATGGAGACCGCGTCTGGACTTTGTGCTTGAGGTGGAAAAAAATGAAACTAGAAATGGCTAGTTTATAATATTATGGAAAAGTTAAAAGTTGAGGTTTGATATTAATGCCTTGTTCTACTGCAAGAGAGGGAGTCAGAAGTCAACACTTTTTTTTTCTCCCTTGCCTCCTCACTTTTCTTTCCCCCTGCTCCTCCCCACTGTGTCCTGCTATTTGCTTTTGTATGTTTGTATTTTATTCTATAATCTAATAAAATGTTTTAAATGCAAAGCAGTCTTGGAGTCATCCATAATTTTTAAAAGTAGGAAGGTACCCTGAAAGGAAAATGTGTAAGAAACACTGATCCAGTCTAAATAAGATGAAATATTTAGAAAGCGGGGATATATAAAAATGGCATGCTGGGATGTAGGAATACTTGCATTTTCCTCATTTTACGTGGAATACTGTTGCCTTGCTATCCATTGATCTATAGGCATAGATTTTAAGATCTGTAAAGGGATTTGAGAAAATGTAAAGATTTTATATTGGTCTTAAATACCTACATCTATTTCTCTGTAGCAGTTTTCTCCAATCAGAATATTTTTGTTGTGTGGACATTAGTTCTTATAATTCTCTTCAGCAGTCCTGGGCTGAGAATTCTTGTCACACTTTGTGTCTCCTTATAAAACGGAAATTATAAGAAAGTGATAAAATATTCTCTACAGTCACCATATCTAATAGAATCATGTTGGGTCACTTAATGATGCTGTATAATCCAAGGGAGTAGTTTCTGTTTCAGAATAGACTATCCCTTTTCTAAATAAAGGAAATTGCCTTTTGTCTGTATTTAACAAGTGGTTTTACTTTTTCCAGATGCAAACTTTCCATGTTCCATCACCATGTATCAAGATGGAAGATTTGACCAGTGGGGTCACAATTGCCCAGGTGCTACACAAGATGTGAGTTTCATGAAGAACCTAGTGGAAGAGGAAAGTGTCTTAAAGCAATTCTCACAAAACCAATGATGGAGAAGTCTTAACAGAAAATCCTCAACTAGCCCCTCAATCTCTATTCTCTGTTCCTATGTCTTGCAAACTGCCAACCTGAAAGCACTCAATGAGAGCTCTGAATGCCAATACCAAATTACTTTATTTTGACTATTGACTAACCTTAAGAAACATCAAAGTTTCCCTGTCCAGTCATGTCAGACTCTAGGGGGCAGTGCTCATCTCCATTTCTTAATGATGGGAGCCAGCGTTGTCCGAAAACACTGCTGTGATCATGTGGCCAACATGACTATATGCTGAACTGCATGGTGTATATAATATAGAAATAAAATATGATAAAAGATAAATCAAAATGAAATAAAAAGATAAATTGAACATGACTAGTAAGGTATAACTTTCTTAAAGATAAATCACTTTAAACCCTGATATTATTAACTCATTTTAGTGAAAAAAAAACCTTTGTAAATGTAGCTAGAAATAGATAAACCAGATGAACAGATTATTTACTAAATCTGTAAACAGTAACAGATTTGTTACTAAGTGTAGAGCAAGTCAAACTGTTCATAGTCAAATCTTATTTGTTAAACTTTGATGATTTAAGAATACATCTCTCTAATTAAGTAAAAGATCATTGTGATTAAAAAGAGGCAGTGTGATCTAGGTATTGAGCTAATGAAGGTGTCATAAATGATTCACTTATCTTAGAATTGATAGTAAAAAAGCCTCTGGACTATTGTATTAGAGTGTCAAAGGTGTTCATTATCTGTAATGTTCTGGAATCTCCCTTTGAGAACCACAGTTTGCCTTTATTATAGCATAAGAGTGTCATAATTCTTTGGAATATTGATATACAAATACAATAGCAAATTATGATTTATAATCTAGTTACTACATATCAAAGTATTTGTTGTCTGAGATTTTTCCCAACGAGACATACCCCATTATTATTTGTACATGAGAAAAGTCATAATTAGGCAGCTTCGGTTCCAACCCATTTTTCCATATCAGCTAAGATACTTACAACTAAATCTTCCAAAAAATTAAACACTCCAAATACATATTTCCTTTTGCACAGTGTATAGCTGGACAGTTTACTGCTAGGTTACATCAGTTCAGACATAAAGCCAACAGCTTGGAAAACAAAAGTTCCCATGGTAATTATCTTCTTTGTCATGATGGGATAATGAGAAAAACGTTCTGTTTTTTTTGGGCGAAAGGCAGGCAGAGCATATGTCTTAAGTAACTACTATAAAACCTGTCATCTGGATTTTCTATTGCTTCTGGATTACTGTATACTTGTGATCTGCTGTAAAGAGTTTACTGTCTATCCCATATAAACACAAACAAAAACTTTGCATTCTTCTTTCCTAGAGATCCATCTTGGTTCAATGAAACATGGCTCCTACGGATTAAAGATGACGCTGGTGACAATTGGAGACTGAAGGTATATATTGTGATTCAGTGAATTGATGTCCCAAAAGCATCTTATCCCAGATATTCTTACCTCTCTTTTTTGGTGTTTGTATTTCTAACTGTTCTGATAGACTACTTCTCAGTGTTTGATACATTTCTGCAGTTCTTGAACAGGACTAATACAGAGGTTTAACATAAATATATAACAGGGAAATTATCCATTACTGTACTCAATCCTGGCTTCATCTTGCTGTGGTATACTTCTGTCTGGTAAAACAAGTTTCAAGTCAGTATTGTTAAACCAGATACAGAGAGCCAAGTGCATATAATTTGGATTGTTAAATGCATGAAGTCCAATGTCCTTAAATGCTCATAGAGAAATGGGAAGGGGGGAAGTAGAAAAGAAAATATTTATTTGAAGATCATTACATGGCAATGAGGTTTCCAGAAATGAGTTGATAGTATGATTATGCAACACAGCTTCAGCCTTATAGAAAATGGAGACAAAGAAGAAATGCACTTGGGGGCAGAAGAGTGGAAGGTACTGTAGAAAGATCATCATTCAGTTTCACCCAGTCTGCATTTAGAAGAAAGGAACAGTGATTAACTATATGTTTGAGTACTAGTTGGGAGGCCTCAAACTCAGAAGCAGAAATGAGCACTTAAGAAGAAAATTCAATAGCAGGCAGATACAAATTTGGAGGTTTCAGTGTATAACCAATTCATATAACCAACCCATTCAATATATAACCAAGTTATATACCGGCTTCATAAAGCATTTGAAATACAAGTTCTAGTTCTAAAATGCACAGGATTCTTGAGTCTGATTATCCTAAAAGTGGAGTTCAAGTTACTAGGTTGCAGTATATATTGGATAGTATCATTTACTTTTCCATACTCTCAGTACTGCCGGTTTAAGACATGTCCCTTGAATCTGATTATAACAAGAAGAAATCTGTGTTTATAATCTTTTAGGAGAGCCTGCATCTGCTGAATAGCAAATAAGACTGCTCCCTTATTTGTGCCAATAGTGATTGAAATCTTGGCAAAAAATGTCAGCTTGATCACCTTGACTCATCACTTTAGCTTCACAAAGTTCCGAGATGCTTTTTGAAGGAGTACATGAAATGGACGGCCGAACTTTGTTCTCCAAACAGAGTCAGCTGTTTGGATTGAAAATGAAGGTAGCATTTAGCGGTGAGCCATCTTCAGCAAGCAGTGGCAATTGACCTGGCTTGTATCATGCTCTCTTGCCCACTAAATCATCACAATTCTTCTTCCTATCAAGGTAGCATTGAAGCTTGTAAAGTAGCATGATTGCATATCTCATTACTAGGAATATTGGGTTCCAATTTAATGGCTTAACAGGAATACTCAAGCAAATCTACACATATATTGTCATCTTTGCCCATTTTCCCCAGGTGAGCAACCTGAAAAAGGTCCTGCAAAGTGTGGTTGAGTACTCCCAGGATGTGAGTATATCCTATAGGCTGAGTTTGCTGGTAGAGTGACAGTATAATTGTTAATGTTGCTGAGACATTAAATAAGCATATGCTTTCAAATGAAGAATTTCAGGTTATCTGTTTCAGTCACATTAAAGGCAATGTTAAAAAGTAACGGTTTGTAGCTTCAGTCTGCATCCCTTGTTTTGTATCCATAGATTTTATTATTTAGCATTACTTCAGATATGTTGAATATGATGTTTCATTTGCTATGGATATACAGGTTTGTTGGTTTGTTTCCCAATTCGTACTCTGTTGAGACTCAGAATGGGCTTAAGGGAGCGAGACCTGGGTTCAAAATCCTTCTTTAGCGTGCTGATCCAGGGTCATTTGATGTAGAGCAGGGGTGTCAAACTTGTGGCCCGCAGGCCAAATGCGTCACGCTCTGGCCACACCCATCCCCGGTTCAGCTAAGCGGAAAAACATTGTGATACATCATGTGACGTCACGAGTTTGATACCCCTGATATAGAGGGTTTATACAGGAATGAAAGTAGGAGGGATTGGGGAACAGATCATATATGTCAATCTGAGTTGTTGCTTGCAATATTTATTGGGCAAGTGGCTTTTTTAAAAAAAAACAATGTTCTTAAAGCATAATTGTCCAGCTTCTGCATACATTGCCCTACCTTCAGTTCTGTTTGACAATAATTGTGCTTCTAGCAGGTAAACTAAGTTAAACAGATAGTGATAGCTGTAATGCTAGAATGCCTATGGGTGGCTAGGAGGTATTTTTACTGCTATTTACATATCCCTAAGGTGCTGGGCCACCAAGTCCCAGAGCAGCTGTTGCCTGATGTAGCCTTGGTTGGAGAGCTGTCTGATCCGGCAGAACTTGGGAAATTACTACAGCTGGTACTAGGCTGTGCCATCAGCTGTGAGAAGAAGCAAGGTATGTATGTGCAATTTGATAGTACAAGGGAGGGGATAATAAGGCTGCATAGACATTTATGCTAGGAGAACATCTTAGCAGTGACTACTTTAAATGCTGGTATGGAGAGGCTAGAAAGCAGCTGTCCAAAATGTGGTGTTGCTTTCCTATTTACAGTAAATTCTTAACCCGCTTGGAATTTCAATAGCACTAAGTTTAGAAGTTATAAATATGCTGATCCCTCTTCTCTTTTTTAGTTTTCTTTTTCCCTTTCTTCCCCCTCTGATTCCATAGGGAGGTCTCCTCAGGGGTGAAATCTAAAATTTGTTACTACTGGTTCTGTGGGCGTGGCTTGGTGGTGGTGGGGTAATGTAACTGGGTGGGCGTGGCCAATTTTTTTTTACTTTTAAAACCATTTTTACATGTAAAACCATGTAAAAAAATGCTTTCAAAAGGCTCTGATGATCACGCGGCTAGCTGGACGTGGGGGGCGGGGGCAGGGATTTTTGCTACTGGTTCTCCGAACTGCCCGCCGCCATCGTTGCCTACTCGCCCGAGCCGGTCCAAACTGGGAGCATTTCACCCCTGGCTCTCCTCCTTAAAATTGAGGCAAATTTATGCTAACATCTGATATTCTGCCCTACCCACTATCCTTTCTAGCTCTGTTCTCTAATGTAATGCTGTTCGACTACCTAGCATCATGATTCAAATAAAAGAGTGGTCTGGGGAGTTGAGTAAAGAAAGGAACTAACAAATTAGATCTTATTTTGAGCCCCTAACTTAATCTATTTGTAGATTACATCCAGCAAATCATGACCTTGGAAGAATCTGTTCAGCATGTCGTTATGACAGCTATTCAAGAGGTAAGTATGGTTTTGGACTACCATTTGGCATGAAAATAACTCAGTCTGGAACTGGAAGCCTTCTTTTGGCTACCCATCATTGTCAAATCACACTACTTCCCAACCAGTGATTTCACCATAGTTTTAATTAAAATGAATAGTGTTCAGATGCCAGAATAGCTTTGGTCTTCTCCAGACTTACAAAGTCTCTTAGTTTTAATTTATGTCTGTTTAAAAATTATGTGTATATGTCATTAGATTCTGCACTGATTCTCTTTTCTCTTGCAGCTGTTGACCAAAGATTCATCGGACACATTAAGTTCAGAGACATACGGGAACTTCGACAGTCAGGTATCCCAATGAATTATATAACCGAGCAGACTAATGCATATAACTTACTAAGAAATGGAGAGCTCTGCCTTTTTCTGTGTGATGAGGTAGAGGAGGCAAAGCATGCATTGGACTGAGTTATTTGAGTGTGTTTATGATCATGCAGTTCTTCCCTAATTCATTCCTCTGCCTTGATTTGCAGTCTCGAAAGTATTACTTCCTCAGTGATGACCTAGAGGAGACAGATGACATGCGCCAACATTGTCATGACTTGGAGCATCAGGTGGGTTCCTTTTGGAGGGATGTTATTAGATAAAACTTACGGTTCTACTTTTGCTTTCCAGATATAATTCCAAAATGTGCATCAGGTGCTTACAGTGAGGTGCCATTGATCTTCTGTAAGTTGAGTAGTTCTCAGTCTGACAGAATATCTCGAGGGCTTGCAGGGTATGCTAATTTAGCAGATCTTGTCCATACTTGGTGCATTGTGGGAATGATTACTGATGGCTTGGGAAAGTTTTGATTAATATATCCCTAAACATGAGTTTTGCCACCTCCCCTGCTCTGGGGACTTGAGTGATTGGTTCTGCCTTGGAGAAAGTAAAATCCCCCCCAAGCCCCAGTTACAATCCTACATCTTGGGTTGAGGTGCAAATGTTTTGTTAATCGTGTGGCTTGCTAAGCTGCATGGAACCAACTTGGTGTGGCTGCAGTGTGGTGGTGTATCCCTCCTCCTACCCTTCCCTCTTAGTGCTCAGCTGTTCTCTTTCTCCACTCTTTGTATAGAGAGCAAATCCAGCATGGAAGCTTTGAGGCTACCCTGAGTCTGGTAACTTTGTCAGGTGACCTGTAACCCAGGTTTGTTACTATGTAGCCAAATTCATACATCACATTAAACCATAATTTGTTTAACAAGCCATTGGGACCCGGTTCATTCAAAGTGCCAGTCCATAGACAATGGTAAGAGCCGTGGTAGCACAGTGGTTAGAGCACAGCCAGGAGTTCAATCCTGATCGGCTCAAGGTTGACTCAGCCTCCCATCCTTCCAAGGTTGGTAAAATTGGGAACCATCTTGTTGATGAGGGCAATATGCTGACTCTGTAAACCACCCAGAGAGTGCTACAAAGCATTATTATTATTATTATTATTATTATTATTATTATTATTATTTTAATTTGTATACCGCCCTTCTCCCAAATGGGACTCAGGGCGGTGAACAACCAAAATTAAAAATACATACAAATACAAAAGTTAAGATAATTAAAAATACATTAAATCAATCGGCCTCCCAATTTAAAACCCCAATCATTATAAAATTAAAAATCCCATTAAAAATTATTTAGGCTAGGCCAGCTTGATGGAATAAATATGTCTTCAGGGCCTTATGGAAGGTCCGGAGGTCCGGGATCAATCGTATTCCAGGAGTAGCTCATTCCACAGAGCGGGTGCCCCCACTGAGAAGGCTCTCCCCCTGGGGGCCGCCAGCCGACATTGCTGGACCAACGGCACCCTGAGGAGGCCCTCTCTGTGAGAGCGTATTGGCCGTTGGGAGGTTATCGGTAGCAGCAGGCGGTCTCGTAGATACTCTGGCCCTAAGCCATGGAGCGTTTTGAAGGTGAGAACCAATACCTTGAAGCGCACCCGGAAGACCAAAGGGAGCCAATGCAGCTCGTGCAGGAGGGGTGTTACATGGGAGCGCCATGTCGCTCCCATAATCACCCGCATGGCCGCATTCTGAACCAGTTGGAGCCTCCGGGTGCTCCCCAAGGGGAGCCCCATGTAGAGAGTGTTTCAGTAGTCCAGACGGGACGTGACGAGGGCATGGGTGACCATGCATAAGGAGTCCCGATCCAGAAAGAGGTGCAACTGGCGTATCAGGCGAACCTGATAGAAAGCACCCCTAGCCACGGCCGTCATATGCTCTTCTAAAGACAGCCGTGTGTCCAGGAGGACACCCAAGTTGCGAGCCCCCTCTGTGGGGGTCAATGACTCGCCCCCAATAGCCAGCGATTGCACCAGCTGGCTATATCGGGACGCCAGTATCCACAGCCACTCGGTCTTGGAAGGGTTGAGTCGAAGCCTGTTCCTCCCCATCCAGACCCGCACGGCCTCCAGACACTGGGACATCACTTCGAGGGCATCATTGAGATGGTCTGGGGTGGAGATGTACAGCTGAGTGTCATCAGCGTACAGATGACATCGCACCCCAAAGCCACGGATGATCTCACCCAGCGGCTTCACATAAATGTTGAACAGGAGCGGCGAGAGGACCGACCCTTGCAGCACCCCGCAAGCAAGGCGCCTCGAGGTCGACCTCTGTCCCCCTGCCAATACAGACTGCGACCGGTCAGAGAGATAGGAGGAGAACCACCGCAGCACGGTGCCTCCCACTCTTAACCCCCCCCCCAACCGGCGCAGCATGATACCATGGTCGATGGTATCAAAAGCTGCTGAGAGATCTAACAGGACCAGAACAGAGGAGCAACCCCTGTCCCGGGCCCTCCAGAGATCATCAACCAATGCGACCAATGCCGTCTCCATGCTGTACCCAGGCCTGAAGCCGGACTGGCACGGATCTAGATAGACGGTTTCATCCAGGTACTGTGGAAGCTGTCGTGCAACCACACTCTCCACAACCTTCGCAATAAAGTGAAGGTTGGAGACCGGACGGCAGTTTGCCAAAACAGCCGGGTCCAGAGAAGGCTTCTTGAGGAGGGGCCTCACCACCGCCCCTTTCAAGGCGGAAGGCAAGAACCCCTCCCTCAGAGAAGCATTTATAATCCTCTGGAGCCAGCCTCGTGTTACCTCCCGGGTGGCCAGTACCAACCAGGAGGGACACTGGTCCAGTAAACATGTGGTTGCGTTTAGCTTCCCCAGGATCCTGTCCACGTCCTCAGGAGTCACAGGGTCGAACTCGTCCCAGATAACATTCTCAAGACCGGCCTCAGTCACCCCGCCTGGATCTACCCAGTCAGAGTCCAAGCCTTCCCGAATCTGAGCGATTTTATCGTGTAGATACTGTGCAAACTCTTCCGCCTGCCCTTGCAAGGGGTCCTCCCGCGCTCCCTGATGTAGGAGGGAGCGGGTCACCCTAAACAAGGCGGCTGGGCGGTTATCTGCCGATGCAATAAGAGTGGAAAAGTAGCTACACTTTGCCGCTTTTATCGCCACTAGATAGGTCTTAATATGAGACCTAACTAGTGTTCAGTTGGATTCGGAGCGACTAGCTCTCCAACCACTCTCTAGGCATCTTTTCCGGCGCTTCATCTCCCTCAGCTCCTCGGAGAACCAAGGAGCCGGGCAGGTTCGGTGCTGGGTCAGAGGCCGCAAAGGCACGACTCGGTCCAGAGCACCGGTGACCGTCCTATCCCAGGCGGCCATCAGGTCTTCAGCCGAGTCGTGAGCCAGAGTTTCAGGAACTGGCCCAAGCTCCCTCTGGAACCTATCAGGATCCATCAGTCGCCTGGGGCGGAACCACCTGGTCGGTTCCGTCTCCCTGTGGTGGGGTGCAGCGGTCAAAAAGTCCAGCCTCAGGAGAGAATGGTCTGACCAATAACTATATCCCCTATATCCAGACCACTCAGCCACTGCCCAGAGACAAAAACCAAGTCCAGAGTGTGTCCTCCCGCGTGAGTAGGGCCATGAATTAGTTGTGTCAGGTCCATGGCTGTCATGGAAGCCATAAACTCCTGAGCCATCCCAGACGCCTCACCGGCGGACGGCAAGTTGAAATCCCCCATGACCAGAAGTCTGGGGGTATCAACTGCCACCCCGGCAATAACGTTGAGAAGTTCGGGCAGGGCCGCTGTCATGTGGCAGGGAGCCAGGTACATGATCAGCAGGCCCACCTGCATCCCATGACCCCACTTCACCAGGAGAGACTCACATCCGGCTATCTGAGGTACAGTGGCCTCTCTCGGACCAAGACTTTCCTTTATAACGCTGCCACCCCACCCCTGCCCTGGGCTCTTGGCTGATGGAATGTGCGGAAACCTGGTGGGCACATCTCTACGAGGGGAACTTCCCCCTCTTGGCCCAACCAGGTCTCTGTAATACCCGCCAGGTCCACACCCCACTCCTGAATGAGCTCGCAAATGTGGGGGGCCTTATTCACCACGGACCTGGCGTTGCACAACATCAGCCTAAGGCCTGGGCTCTGCAACTCTGGACAGCCCAGGGAACGAGAAGAGTCATGGGGGCCGGGGCATGCCACCGCTTGGAGATAGCGGGTGCGTGCCCCCACCACATGATATGGCCCCCTGCTCCCGCCATATCTGCCCCTCCCAACCACAGTCCTGATAGAATCGCCCTCCTCCTTATCAGCCCTGAGCTCCTCCACACCCCGCTCCCTGCCTTCCGTACCATGCCCCTGTGACGAGCCTGACCTATACCCCTCCCTCCCCACCCCCTGCCCCAAAACCCCTTAAAAAATTACAGAAAGGCAATTTTAAAAAACCCCGCAGCCCCCACTATGGGACAGTATATATGTCTGCTATTGCTATACAAACCAGAATGATTGGGTTTATAAAAACAAACCACGTTACGGCGTGGCGCAGTCTGTGACCACAGACTGTACCCCGTGCACTCATCCAATAGCAGAAATAAATTCATCTTCTATAGAGCTACACTGTAACACCTGCTGTAATTGAGAAGTTATTTGAATTATGCAATCGTGGAGCATAGTAATGGGTGGTGAGGGATCTGAGAAAAGGATAGGCTGATCTCTCGCCCTTAAACCCCCTCCCACTTTACTCCTCCAAGGTGCTAAAGTGCCCCTGGGGATGCAGTCCCTTTCCAGAAGGTAAGTGCCCTCCCTTTCCCCAAGCTCTTGCTTACGATAATTGAAATGCTTATCCAACAGCAAGGCCCCATGCCTGGTGGGCCTGCCTAACCTCCTTGCATGAGCATGTACAATGCTGACCAGTTAACAGCTGCTTGGGATTGGCTTGGGAGGCATACAGAATCTGGGGTGTGTGTGACAGAGTAGATGTTTCTGACCTCATAACAATTTAGTTTTGACCACACAATTATTTCTTTAAGCTTCAAACTTGCCTCTAAAGATTCTTGACCTACTTCAGTTGAGGGAAAGTATAACGATTGCAGCCTCTTCAGTCGGTAGTATTTAATCCTTGTAAAAGCCAAAGGTTGTTGTCACAGGTAAATGGCTAGGTTTCATACCGCTGTTGCTTAAGACAGGGGAAACACAACTTTTTAGCAAGATTTCACTGGCTTTTCTGAAGGAGAAAATGGCCCTTCTTGCTTGCCTTGTACTATTGCTTACAATCTAGAAGTTCTAGCGTGAATAATAGAAGTCTACCCAGAAGGTGACGCAAGAGGAATTGTGTTCTTTTGGGGGTATGGAATTGGAGATCTTGTGCATAGCACAGTTGTCTTTTGATCCTGTTTTATTACCAGCTGCGGGCTTTCCCAGTGCACACAATCCAAGAATGCAGAAGCAAGTAACTATCTATAGCTTCATGTATGGGTGTGACTAAAGAGAAGTTTGGCTTTTCCATTTTTGAGCCTGGGCAGAGAGGTAATAGCAAACCTCGCCTGCCTCTTTGTTTTCTAGTTTCCCTTATAGGAAGAACTTGAATGGCTCAGAGTTTGAGGGCTTTAAGTGCCCTTGGAGTTAGCTGTAAACTTTGATGGCCACAGTATTAGACCTTTAAGACCTCATTGTTCCAAGTTGGTTGACACTTGCTCTCTTCCCCACCCTTAGATCTCCATTTTAATGGAGGAAAAAAACTTATTGGTGCTGGAGAACAAGACTCTTCGGGAGCAAAAGTGCTCTCTGGAGTCAGATGCTGCTGGACTCACCGGCAAGAAGTTGCTTTTGCTTCAGTCACAGATAGAACAGCTGCAAGAGGAGAACTTCCGGTAGGGCAGGTACTTGTGGGGAGGGATGGGAAGGGGAGTTGGTACTCTCTGCTAAACCACTAGGGCCCAGGAAACTAGGTTTGTTTAACGAGGTGTCTTTGGGCCAGGCTGGAAAATGGCAGAGATGATTTTCGAGTTCGCTGCGAAGATCTGGAGAAGGAGATGCAGGAGCTGCAACACCGTAACGAGGAGTTGACTAGCCTGGCAGAGGAAGCACAATCCCTCAAAGATGAAATGGATGTCCTTCGGTGAGTTTTTTGATACCTTGGCTATAAGGCAGCAAAATATAATTTCTGCAGGTGTATTTGTGGTCTGGGAAACCAGCCATGCTCTGGGGGTAGGTTGTAGGTCAAACCTGCACGTGCGTATTGGGTGCTACATATTTCTAGAATTTTCTGATTTTGGAAAATAAAAAACAGCTTGCTAATTCAAAAGGCATTTTGGAATTGTGTTAAGAAATATATTGCAAACAAAAATCCAGATGCTTTGTGACCTATATGTGCCCTCAAACTGACAATGGCACTTATACAATATACAGTAGCAGTTTGGATTAGCTGTAACTTGAGTTTTAAGGAATTGCATATGGGAATATGGAATAAAGGTTCTTGTATAGAATCCAGCTTAGGCTGACCTGTTAATGTATTTATATCAGCATTTATTGTGGCTGTATACTTTTCTAGGCTCCCTTCTCCCATGTTTGAATTTTAACTCGGCACAAAGTATGCCATAAAATACCTATTGCAAATCTCGTGTTCCAAATTCCAAGGTTTTTTTAAAGCTAGGTTTTCAGATGATCTTGTGTAGAAATTTTTCCTTTAATTCTTAAAATACAGCATAGAAATTGGTTTTTCAGAGATTGTATATAAAGTACATTTTTGCTGACTTTTGATCCATTCAGGCTTTGATTCCTATGCCTATAATGCATTGTTTGGGTCCCCTTTCAACCTAAAAGCCAAATTGGGAGCCAGAACATAGAAACATTAGGAATAATATGAATGAGACAATTGTTTCTTATTGTTATTCTTTCAGTCTGTGGTACATACTGACCTTATGCAGCAATAGCATTGCTTTACACCGATGCTTCCAATAGCCAAGAGAGTTACTTTTCTGGATAAAAAGCAGGCAGTTAGATGAGAACTGAAACTGATTTGATATTAAAATATGTGAAAAGTGTTACACTGCCCTTCCCCCCCCCCCCCCCTTACAGCCATTCATCAGACAGGGTGGGAAGGCTGGAGGCCATGGTAGATTCTTACAAAAAGAAACTGGAAGACCTGGGGGACCTGCGTCGGCAGGTCCGCCTGCTAGAAGAGCGAAACACAGTTTATATGCAGCGCACCTGTGAGCTGGAGGAAGAGCTGCGGCGGGCCAATGCTGTGCGTGCACAACTAGAAGCACATAAAAGACAGGTATGGTGGAAGAAGGTCCTGTTTGATTAGCTGGAAGCCTTGGGTTGGTAAAGCCAGCAAGCTGCTATGGCAGGGCTGCTGAGAAGCGAAAATTGTTTTTTTGGTTTTGTTTTGCGGAGAAATCATTTGACTAGAACTAAACCAACTACTGTATCTGTGCTGGGCCTTTAACTGTATCTTTGCTACTGTTTTGGGGACAGAACAGTTGTCACAATTGCAGCTTTATGATCAGTATAATTTTTGGCACGTGAAAGCATTTAACGCAGACACACGATTGGAAAGAACGGGCTGATCTCTGCAAAACGGAAAAGAGAGAGGAGAAAGCAGAAGAGACCCCCAAGCAGATCTCCATTCTTCTCCTACTCAGGTGCAAGAGCTCCACAGCAAACATGGAGAAGAAGCCTTGAAGGCAGAGAAATGGCAATTTGAATATAAAAATCTGAAGGAGAAATTTGAGGCGCTGGTAAAAGAAAAGGAGGTAATGCAGAATTGGTATTCAGGCTGGGTGTTCCTGCCCTCGGCAGGGTGTGGCAAGGATAGAGAAATCTGGAGGGAAGAGGTGCCTTGGCAGGCTGGTTCTGTTGCTTCATCAGGAAGTTATTAAGGGGCTGGTGTTTTGAGTAGTTTTGAGGGGAGTATGATGTTAAGAGTATTTCCACAGAGACTGATTGAAGAGCGGGAAGCCCTTCGGGAGGCTAATGAGGAACTGCGATGTGCTCAGGTGCAGCAGAAATTCCTAAACCAAGCAGGTGAGTTGGGAGAAAAACTTCCTGTTCTCTCAGAAGTCCTCCATATTACTCTGGGAGGGAAGCGGAACTCTGATCTCTTGAATGGTTCCAAATCACAGTAAAGGAGGGAATCTGCCCTCATGTTGGCTTGATGTACCGTATTTTTTGGAGTATAAGACGCACCTTAGTTTTTGGGGAGGAAAAAAAAGCGGATTGGCAAGTGGATTGGCCTCCCGGAATACCTCAAATCAGCTGTTCCCAGAAGTGAATTTTAGCAACAGGTTCCTTGGTTGTGAGCTCTGTGCCTTGCTTTTTTTTTGCTTTTTTTTTCTGCCTCTGAAACTTCTGAAACTCTGTTTCAGAAAAAACATTTTTTCATGCCTCTGAAAGCCTCTGAAACAGACCTTCAGAAAAAAGCTCTGAAGCTCTGTTTGGGGGCTTCTTTTCTGAAGCTTTGTTTCTTAAGCCTTTTTTAGCCTCTGAAACCTCCTTTGAGAAGCTGGGCATGGCTACATTTGGAGTATAAGACGTACCCAGATTTTCACCCTCTTTTTTTGGGGGGGGGGGGGAAGGTGCGTCTTATACTCCGCAAAATATGGTACATAATCAATAACTCATAAAATGGCTTGTTCAGTTTCAGCTTTGTTTTATGGATCAGCAATTGTGGTCTATAAACTATATAATTTAATGGTTTAGCATGTATGATTCAACCAGTAATGGTTTATTCAGTAAATTTAGTAAAGTGTAATCTATTTACTACGTCACTCAAGTATTCAAAGAGATAATCCTGTTGCATCTGCAGTGAACAAGATGGGATATTTACGCTAGGAGGTGCCTTGAGAATGAGATTTGCCCATCTCATGACATTAGTATTTAGGGGCATTTAGGGAAGTATGAATGAGTATTACTGAATTAAGCCATTTTTTTTCTGGATATGTATAATATTGTAGCATCAATTAAGAGCCGTGGTGGTGCAGTGGTTAGAATGCAGTACTGCAGGCTAACTCACTGCTCACTCCAGGAGTTCAATCCTGACCAGCTCAAGGTTGACTCAGCCTTCCATCTTTCCGAGGTTGGTAAAATGAGGACCCAGATTGTTGGGGGCAATATGCTGACTCTGTAAACAGCTTAGAGAGGTTTGTAGAGTATTAGGAAGCGGTATATAAGTCTAAGTGCTATTGCTATCAATTAACCAAACCAAAGGCTGAATTCACTAAAAACCAAAAACAAGCTAGCTAACCAAGTTTTGCTATCAGGCAAATGTGGCAATTTAGTTCTTTGCATGTTGCATTAGATGACCAACTTAGTCATCTAAACTTAAGTAAATATTTTCCCAACTTGTATTTCCTCCTTCTTGCCCATTCTGAGAAATATTATCTCCTACATTAGAGTGTTCTAGGCATTGTTATGCCATATAACTGCACCAATATAGATGTAGTATATGTTGGTCAAATGTATAAGGTTGAAATTTTAACCTGATAATTGACAATATTCCTTTTTTTAAAAAAAATAAAAAATAGCTAATGTTTGTTCCCTTCCTTATTGCAGATGCTATATTGGAAGACATTTCTTCTCCAATGGATAATTTAGCAGCTGAAATCATGCCAGCGGAATTAAAGTAAAATACTGGTTTTTTTATTATGTGAAGTGTGTGTGTGTGTGTATGTGTGAATGATTATGTAAAGTGTGTGAATGATTATTTAATCCAGTTTTGATGGTGATGGTTTTAATAATTATTATCAATAAGGATATTACTAAAATAAACTTTACCAAATTCGGGACCTTTTATTTGAAGTAAGGGCAAACACCTTCAGATCCTAGTGAGGATTAGAGGTTTTAACATTATTAATTCATTATAATTGGCTTTTTCCTTCAGCCAAAGAGGTACATTATCGGTGCTAGAAGATTCACAGTAGGATGTATGCCAGATGAATTGAATTTATTCTTCCTGGTGCAGCAAATGAGGAGCAGATGCTCTCTGGCTTGCTTTCCAACCTAGTACAAGTATTCCTTGTCTAGCGACCACAGTTGAAACCAGCAACTTCGTTGTTAAGTGAAGTAATCACTAAGTGAAATCCCTACTATGCTTATGATCCTACTTCAGTTTTCCTTTACTTTACTTTACAGACCTGCCAAGGTTGTAAATGCAAGTATTGGTTGTAAATTTTTTTACCACAGCTGTAAATGGCCCCTAAACAAGGCAGTCACTAAGTAAAGACTATGGTACCTGTTGATCCCAAGGATGTCATTAATTCCTTGGTGATCATTCATGGCCATCTGTCAGCGTGAATTTTTGCTAATTCCTCATGCATTTAAATGCATTTTAGAAGCAGTACAGTAATCTATTTTGTTTTCTGCTGTCATTAGGTCATGAGGAATTGAAAGCAGGTGAATCCTTGAAAGCAATAATCTGGAATAAGAGGGTTGAATAAGGATTATGCTGAAACAATCTCCCCCCCCCCCCCCATGGACCAGAATTCCAGATAAATCTGGTCTTCCTTCTTCAGTAATCCTGAAATTGGGTTTTTTGTCCCCAGGGAGACCATTGTACGGCTACAGCACGAGAATAAGATGTTATGTGCTCAAGAGGTATCATACCGACAGCAACAGGCTGAATTACAAGGACTCCTGGAAGAATCAAACCGCAGTAAAAACCAGTTAGAGGCACAGCAAAGGTATGCAGGAGAGCTGGAAAATTACTCATTTCCTGCAAGGAAATCTAATTTTTCTTATTTAATCCTGGACAGATATTGAAGAAATTTTCATATTTTATTATTGGAAGAGAAGCCATCATGCCATGTAGGGCAGGGGTGTCAAATTCACCGTGTCATGGTGGTGTCACGTAATGTATTGTGACTTTTTCCCCCTTCGTTAAACCGTGCATGGGTTTGGCCAGCGCATGACGCATCCGGCCCGGGGGCCACGAGTTTGACAGCCCTGATATAGGGCTGGGTATGTTGGGTATGTTAAGCTTCTCAAATTGGCAATTGGGTAAGTTAAGCTTCTCAAATTGGCAATTTTAACATAGTGTTTGATGATACTTTGTCCTGGTTAGTGTTTTGAAGCTCATTGTTGTTGGCCTATTATTTCAATCCTGTGGTGCAACATTTTAGCTTTTATATTTAAATAAGGGTTGGGTGGTCTTGAGCTCAAGCATCCTGTGCCTGATGCAGTATGAAGATAATGTTAGTGAATTACCTTATACTTCTCACATTTTTAAATAGCAATGGCAATTTTCTCTGTTTGAATTGGAGTCACTCAGAAATGGAAAACAGTCTTAGCTATTTGTTTCTTTCATTCCCCTCACTCCCATCCATATACCACAAACTCAAAAAGAATATGCAGCTGGGAATTACAGAGAATTATAAGGCCTTATAACTCAAGATTTCAAAAGATTTCTTCTAAGCAACGGAGGAGTGCTTTTGTAACTTAAGAATATGAATGTTTACGATTGCAGACTAGACTTTAGAGAAACTGTAGTCCTGAGTTGCACAGGGCTGCTTTGGCAGTTTTCTGCAGCTGGGAGAGGACTTGATCAGATCTCAGCAGTTTCAGAAACATCCATGAATCATGGAAGTTTGAAAGCTCCACTATTTTATGATAGTAAATTCTTCCTGGGTGAAAAGGGGCTTGGGCAATTTTCTGGTTGCACAAAACTGCCTTTTTGAGGATTGAGAATTGGATGGAGCTTTTTTCAGGTTTAACATTTAACCAGTTATAGGATCATTTGGGATTCAGTCTCTTCTCATGATTTGTTTAGTTTTGGCCTCCTATGTTGTACAAAGCAATTTGTTCAATATGGTATGATTAAGTGAGCCATGGCTTTGCATAATGTGTGAAGATTTCATCTGAATTTGATAAAAGTTATCTTGCTATTGGAAATATAGTCATAGATGTACCTACTTAGGTCTAATGTATGCAAGAAGGCTTCTTTCTGGAAAGTGAGCACAGAACCAAAAACTTAAACTGCAAAAGAAAATGGTTTTGAACAATCTGCTTTTACATTACTAGGCATTCTCAGCATGATATCTTGATTTCTCTGTCTAGGCTGAGCCAGCAACAGATCTCTGCGCTTAAGGCTCAAGTGGACGAGCTCCAGCGTACTCTCCAAGAACAAGGAAGCAAAGCAGAAGATGTGAGTTTCTCTGAAAATGGGCTTAGAACATCTTAAGTGAGCCTTGCAGAAGGCTGTTCAAGAAAAAATTAATAGAAGCTGATACCCCATCCACTCCCTGCTTCAGTGCTGAATTCCTTACAAAAATAGCAGCAATGGGATTGGCATCATCCACCTACCAGCTGTGTGGAGCTGTTTAAAAAAAAAGTGTATCCCATAATTCATCATCTAATTCTGGGTTGAATTTTGAATATAAGTTTGGGGATATTTATATTTCCTCTATCTCTGCCAGTTGCTTCAGAACAAATGGAAATCTAAATCTTAAAATTGTAAATGTTTTCCATGTGTTTTTTTTTAAGTGGATGGCATAGTGTTTTTTTTTCTCCTAATTACATACTGCCACGATAAGTGACATATACAAGGCTGACTTATACAATTTTAAAGTTATTTAAACTATAGTTTAAAGTGGCCATGTTGGACAAAGAGTGCTATTTAGCTAGAATGATACATGCCTGGATATTGTGTTGATATCCTTGCTGTCCTTTTCCCATGTCTTGTCTTGAGATCCAGCATGATCCCTTAGGCAGATCTGTGTTTTTCATCTGGGTCCCCACATACCCAAACCACTTTACTAATAGTCCTCTCTTTCTCCCCTCTGACTTGCTGGCTTTCCTGCCTAGGCCATTGTAAGTACTTGCATATTCTGTATTTGCTCCCATAATCTATGCTTCGTTCCTGAAACGCACTGTTGTTTTTCTTCTGCCAGAGGGTTTTGCTTTGTTTTTTTGTGCGCCTTAACAACGGTTAGTTATTTGGGTTTCCATACCAAGCACTTATATTGGCTACTTAGAGTTATTAGTGGCTTAATGTTTGGAATGGGATTATAAAGATATTTGGCTTGTTTGCTCCTTATACATCTTTGAACTCAGCCTAGTCTTCCTTACACAATCATGGCATTATGAAGATGAAAGGAGACTCCAATAAGTGCTATCTTGGGCTTCCAAAAGAAAGACAAAATCTGAATGTGCCGATTAATACATGTAAATTAGTTGTTCCAGTTTACACATTGATAATCTAAAAGGTACCAATATATTACTATATGTATTGTAAGATATCTCTGAGGAGTTGCAACTTTCCTTGCCCAGTCAGTAACTATTTCAGATATGTACATGATTCTGTGTTGAACAACAGAATATATTCACTCACATTGCAAATTCTGTCTGTCAGTTTTTGTACTGCCCCTTAGAGAACCTGGTGTCTGTGGAACTGAATGGAACTCTTCAGCTGTGTCTTCAGTAACATAATTGAATTCAGGAGCATCCCATCCTATCTTTTTTAGTTTGGATCACAAATCTGTACTTATACCTAGTCTCGCCAACATCCAGTCAAAGTAAAGCTTTTAAAGCCAGTGAATATATATAACAGGCTTCCAAGACTTTTAGTGCTGAACACTATGAAAGTACATAGATTTTAACATCTGATGCCATATATGCTGAGAATAGCACTCCTCCTCCTAATGGGCAATGAGAAAATGGTAAATTGTTCCAGTCTGGAACAGTCTAAATTGTTCTCAGCATGAACACAAATCTGAGCACTCATTCCCTTTTTTTCTCTTTAGTCTTCCCTATTGCAGAAGAAACTGGAAGAGCACCTGTAAGTGATTCTATTCAGTGTTTTAAGTGGGGTTGGAAAAAGAATTCTATATAAAGCTTGCTGTAGTACATAGGACTGTAGTAAAGCCTCTAGCAGTACTGTTTGAGTCATATTGGTTGTAATACATTTCCAAACCAGAGTCTTTGACTTGCTGACTGTTATTCTCAAAACCAGTTGTGTAACAGATTCCCATTTGTTTCATCATCTAACCAGAGAGAAATTGCATGAGGCCCATGCAGAGCTTCAGAAGAAGAAGGAGTGCATTGATGAGCTAGAACCCAAAGTAGACAACAGCAGTAAGTGGCTGAAAGTTGGTCCTATTGTTTTAAATGCAGAAAATATTGGCTTAATCTTTCTTGACAATGGAATGAGAAGAGGTGCTCTGTAACCAGGATGAAATTCTCAGCTGAGATTCCCAGGGACTCTGAAGGTCCTGAGATTTGGAACAAAATGTCTTTCTTCCCTACCTCACCACAAACTTCCAAACTGGAAACTATAGATAATGGTGTCTCTTCTCCTTTCCAACAGCTGCCAGGAAAATTGATGAACTTCAGCAGACATTGAAGAAAAAGGATGAAGATATGAGAGCTATGGAGGAGCGGTATAAACGCTACATGGATAAAGCCTGCACAGTAAGCAAGGTCTTTGTACTTGCCCTGTTACATATGAACACAATAAACACTGTGTTTATTAAATCTTGTGGACTTGCTGGCTTCATTTCTATTGCCAAAGCAAGATATATTTCAGTTAAGATTTGTTGAAGTCATAAGAGGCTGTCTTTTAGTTAAGCAAAATAGTTATGAATTGTCTGACTAATTCTTGGTTTGTTTATCTCCTGTTTCTTTTGTCATTATCTTAGTATCCCCAATGTCCTAAGAGCAGTAAAGGACCATTTAGTCTGTAGAGGTTTTTTTGAAGACACTTGGGAGTTTTTAGCTCTTTTATCTGTGTGCATTTTTCTGAGGGGGAAATGAGATTTCACCATTTGTCTTGTATTCATTAAAGAGTTAGGGAGAATTATATGATTGCTAGGGATAGGGAGAAAAAGTAGAAAATGCAGTAGGGTGCTCTGTTTTCAGGCTGCTCTGATCTTGCACGTCTGTGAGTTATAAAAAAGCTTGGAGAAGTAATAGTATATGTCAGGATTCTAAGTGAAACAAAAAAAACCCTACTAATCATGATTTAGTACATATGTGAACTAGGCCAATAACTTTGTGAATATGCTGTTTGGTAATGAGGGTGATTCAAATCAAGAATATTGTTTCTGAGTTTTTCTAGTATCTACTACTCCACGTTCTCAGAGGCTTAGTAATGATGGCAGAGGCTTCACTTCTTCCACAGGTCATCAAGAAGCTAGATCCCAAGCAACAGCCTCATGTAGTTCCTTTGGAGATTCAGGCACTGAAAAACCAGCTGCAAGAAAAAGATAAGAAAATAAGCCACCTAGAGGTGAGGCCCTCTTCCTTTGTTAAGGACAGGGTAAGCAACTTTTCCTTGGCTGGGGCTCCATTTAAATATTTTTTGATGGGTGGTGTGATGGACGAATTAAAATCAGTGGGACCAGGACTTACTGAGATTGTTTCCTAGATTTGAGAGAAAGTTAGGGAGGAGTCTTTAATTTTTTCAAGCTACACCATACTTGCTGATATGTAGTTCAGTGGTGTGAAGTAGTTCACACTACTTTTTACTGATTTTTCTTGAAATTGGAAGCCGGCTATATAACTAGTTTTCTGGAAGTGTGGGAAATGGTGGCTTCAGATATCACAAAGGAAGGACTTGAGGGTTTGTGCCTTCTGGCCTCAGGTTGCCGGCTCTGATCAAGGACAATAATTGCAGCCTTCCTTATGCATTGACTAGATTCATATTTTGCCCTAAATGTTAATATTTTTTCAGGCTTGGCTTAGTACAGGTGTTGGTAACCCGTGACTCCCAAGCCTCATGTGGCTCTTTGACCCCTCTCCTGTGGCTCCCTGCTGACCCAGTCGTTTGGCGTACTCTTCTCCCCAAGACACTGGCCCAACCCATCCGTGGCCGACGCCAGCCTCACTAACACGAGGGCTGGCAGGGTGGGAATGGGATCCAGGAAGAGGGTACAATGGAAAGGGGAACAGATTTGCAGTTGAGGAGCGAGCATGAGTCACTATGGCGGCTTCACCAAAGACAAGCCTCCTCCTTCTCCTCACGGGACCCCCTGACTGGCTGTTATGGGGCTGGGAGGGCGTGCACGAACGGGGATATCCTCCTCAAGCAAGCGGCTCTTCTTTACAGTTCATGAAACTGCTTTTTCTAGCAAACTTCTTTTTTTTTTAATTGGCAGACTAGGAATCTGCAACAAAACTGAAGAAATGTGCTTTCCATCTCACCCATTTTAAGACTCACTGGTCTTAAAATACCAGCTAGAGTTATACAGTTATGTCTTAGTATAGCAACAGCTTAGTATATATGACTATATACTAAGGACTATATACTAGTTAGAAACTAGTTGGACCAAGCCAGATAGCACTGTTTGAAATGATCAAGCTATTTTGATGGAGACTTTTTAAAATGCTGGCAAGAACCTGACGAAAACTCTGCTAACATTCTGTTGATAAATCAGGGTTTTGTTTTGTTTTTTTACTGTGACTATTTGCTTTCTCAAATTTAATTGTGCTCAGGAATAAATTTAGGTTGACCAGAGTTTTTGATCAATGGGATTTTTGGAAAGCATCCTGAACAGCCCACATTCTATGAGGCAATCACCAATCTCAAATGTTGGGACTGCCTCCCCCCCCCACCCCTGCCCACACACACACACACACTTGTGATCAGCAGCGCATGTGGAGCGTATAATCCCTTCTCCGTCTGCTTTGCTGGTTCTTTTGTTTTTTTCTCTGTTTCTCATGGATTTTTTTTTCTCCTCCCCATCCTGCTGTTTTCAGAAGCCCACTTTGCATTATAACCATCCTTCTGTTGCCTTGGTATAATCTTTCCCAATCATTTTTTTTAATGAGGGATTGTTTTTATTTCCTTTTCTCCCCTTCCTGAATTGGGCTTGATAGAATATTGTGAGAGAAAGTAACTACTGAAACAGAAGGCCAAAGTTGTGCTTTAAAGCAGGGTTTTTCAAACTATCTTCCTTTGGAACCCTAAGCTTCTGCAAAAATTTGAGAGTTGCATGCGAGATTAAGGGCAAAAAGAAATTCATTTGGATGCAGTCAATTTTCTATCATTTTCCTTTTGATCAGGGGTTTGGGGAATTATTTTTTAACTGATTAAAGAATAAGTTTGAAAACCCTGCTTTGAAGGGCGTCTTCTTAAAATTGAAGATCTAATGGAATTGAATCCCTCTGCAGTTGCTGAAGGAGGAGAGGTATGTAGGTGCCCTTCATCTTGTGAGTCTCACTTGGTTGTACCAGAGTTAAAAGAATTTCCATCTGTTTAGGGCACACTGTTTGGGAAAGTGTTTCATAACATTTGAAGGATTTATTTTTTTTTAAAGCTTATCTATAATGTTCCCAGCTGCCCTGACATTCTTTGGAATGGAAGGGATTGTATTCTGTTCTCTTTCTCTTTCTCTCATCGGATTAGTCTGATTTTGAGAAGACAAAATCTCAGCAGGAGCAAGAAGAAAAACTCATCATCACTGCCTGGTATAATATGGTGAGTTTGACCTGCATTTGGGAAACAGCAAGAGCCTGAATGATATCTAGTAGCAGCAACAGACACAAAACAGTCACTGCATAGAAGCAGTTTATCCTGGATGTAGATGGAACCTCATGTTTTCATTGATACACAGTTTACTATCCCAGAATTTTTAGTGATCTTCTGGCCAATCCAGAGTTTGCTCTTGATGTAAAATGTAAAGGAAGAAAGCCTTTTGGCGGGGGGGGGGGGGGGGGGGGCAGACAGGACATTATTAACTTGAAAGAGAACAAAACATTTAGTAAGATCAAGAGTTAACCTAAGCTCTTGACATTTCTAATATTGTAAATTCTGTGGTATATAGATGTGGGGGGATGGGACGGGATGCGGGGGAGGGAGGGAGGGAGGGAGGGAGCAAAGCAATGACAGTGTTAGTTTGCAAGCAATAGGCAATTCTGAGAGACGAATCTTAAAATCAAAGGGAACATGTATGATTTTCCATTTTGGGGATTTGAGTTTATGTAAAAATAAGTTTGTTTTTCTTGTGTAAAATGAGGACTCAGATTGTTGGGATCAATCTGCTGACTCTGTAAACTGCTTAGAGAGGGCTGTAGAGCACTGTGAAGCGGTATCTAAATCTAAGTACTATCGCTATTGCTATTAACACACCCCGTTTCCCCCCAAAATAAGACATCCCCTGATAATAAACCCAATCGGGCTTTTGAGCGCATGGCAATAAGGCCAAGCGTTTATTTCAGGGTTCAGAAGAATATAAGTCAGGGTCTTATTTTCAGGGAAACACGGTAGATACCATGCAAACACTTAACATTTAATCGGCCTGTCCACAGTGTAAGGGGCTTAGATGATTCACGCTGATTCAGGTCTAGCTTTCAGCAGCACTGAATATTATTAAATACCCGGGGCTATTTGATGTAATTAACATTTTCTTCAATTCGAAAGAATATTAGAGAATTGTTACCCAAATGTCTGAGAGTGCAAGTCAATTCTTTTCCCCTGTTACAGGGCCTAACACTGCACCAACGAGCTACAGAAAAGCGATCGTCCAATCCTCCAACGGTCCAGTCCTTTTTGGCCCAACAAAGATTGGCCACCAATACTCGTCGGGGTCACCTGAGCCGAACTCAGCCCTTGTTGCTTTGATACAGAGGAGTCGTCTTACGGATTGTGATCTGGAAAAACTGTTCAGTGCATGTGTGCTTTGAGTTTAGCCAAAAGGCAGGGTTCAGCTGGAGCTCTTAACTCTGTGCAGTGGTGTCTGTTTGGGAATTCCGGCCTCCGTCCCTATTGCTGAAAGTAATTTCCTGCTGCTCAAGAGTCCTCCTTCACTGAGCTTTTGCCTCTAAAACCAGATGAATGCGGCATGGGGCAGCCAAAGACTGGTTTTTCTCCAGCAAACCTAAACTTACCTGACTTTTCTTTCACTACACACTGCTGGGAGCTGTTGTAAAACAAGCCTCCTAGAGAAGTGCTCTTCACCACTACTTGATCACTACTCCTCTTGCGTTTTACACGACGCGTGGCATTTGTATAGCCTTTTAAGTGTGCCGTGTTAAAAGCTTATTTCATGCTGCAGGGAGGATATTTTAAATTTCTGGTAGGTTGGATCTCTTTTGCTACAATGAGAATACAGGCCCATCTTGAGAACTGAATGTACAAGGGTGAGGTAATAGCTCTGAATGTGGACTTTTGATTAAGGCTTGAGTCCTATGACAACTAGTAACAGCTTCCCCTTCCATTGTGGCAGCACCTAAAGCTCCTCAGACATAGCTTTGCTTAATGGTTACCTTCCAAGAAGGGATTAGTGCAGGAAAAACACAAGTTGAATCTCTACAAATACTACCTAGGTACAGACTTAAAGAAAAGGGAAAGCTTGCAGTCCTGCCCATGAACCATTTGAGTGTATTCCTATAACTATACTGTTTTCACAGCAATATTTAGAGTCTGGTGCTTTTTCTTAACAAAAAAAAACCCCTCTTGTTTTATTCTGTTAGTATGCCTTGTCTAATTTTGGATCACCTTTCCATCCTGGAAGTTGTAAGAAGCTGTTTCCTTTTAAAATCTGTTCTTTAAACTTTGTTTTTATTTTTTAGTAAATATAGGTTTACTGCTGTAAATTATACATTTTGTAAAGCGATTTGTTCATCTAGGCAGGTCTCTGCCTCTTTATTTTTCTATTGGACAGAAACCCAGCATGCAGTGATGGGTGGGGGGGATGATATGTCTGTAGAATCTTTTCATTACAAATAAAGGCTCTAAAATGTTCTTTCTCGTATTATTCCTCTAGTAGTGCTGACATTCCAAAGGCTAACTACTTATATTGGTGGCACAATGGTTAGAGTGCAGTACTGCAAGCTACTTCTACTGACTGCCGGCTACCTGCAATTAGGCAGATCAAATCTCACCAGGCTCAAGGTTGACTCAGCCTTCTATCCTTTCGAGGTGGGTAAAATGAGGACCCAGATTGTTGGAGGCAATATGCTGACTCTGTAAACCACTTAGAGAGGGCTGTAAAGCACTGTGAAGCAGTATATAAATCTTAAGTGCTAGTGCTAAGACAGTGGTAAAATGCATTTAACTTACCTTCGCTACCGGATTGCAAATGTGAGCACGCGCGCCTCCACACATGCGTAGAGCCTTCTGTGCATGCGCAGAGGGTAAAAAATGGGACGTGATGACCTCTGGGCAGATGGCCGGAGCCTCCCGTCGCCAGCCCTACCAGATCGCACGAGCCAGATAAATCCAGCTGGATTTCACCATTGTGCTAAGTGCTATCATGCCTTAGGCATTATTTTAAAATTAAACTTTTGTCTTCCTATGTAAAATAAACGAATGGTATATATTCCTTTGGTCTGCAAAGGGCATATTTGGGGGAGGGGAATCTGAATTTTAGGATCTAAGGTCATGTATTAACATCAAATATATTCCAAGATAGGACCCTTTTTTTCTTTTTATTGCCATTTACACAACCATTATTGCTGCCACATAGTCACTAGTATTTTTTTGTTCTGAGGATAATATTTTCAACTGAGAAGCAACCAGAAAAATCTCTGAAAGAACTTCATGAACTATTTTTAGAAGCAGCGTGGCTTTCCAAGGCATCCAGGGTTATAAAAAAACCTTCTCTCAACATTAACTCTTAGTTAAGAGAATGCTAACTCTCTTGATAAGGAGAATTACTATAAAATCATAACAGTAGTACTGCCTACTGCAGAATATTTGACTTAAATATTGGATAGAGCAGAGTCATTCAAATGTTCCAGTTTTGCCGCCCAGCAGCAGAGAAGGGACAGTTCAGAATGAATGATGGGCAAGTGCGCGCACACAGCTCCATGGCTCAAGGGCCAGTAGTGGGCTGCCACCCGAGGGTTGGGGACCCCTGTGATAAGAGTACTGAGTATTTTGAGAGGTGTTTCTGAAATTATGTAAAAAAATATTTGTTTCAACATAGTAAATTATTGACATACAGTAATAGGGAAAATGAGAATTCTTCCTGCCTTTCAGACAGGATTTGAATAAAGACATCTGTCTGCTTTAAGGGAAACTGTCCTGAAGAATTCTATCTTCTCTAGAACACTGCAGCACTCGTGACAACTAGACAGCTCAGAGGATATATGAAAGATTAAAACAAGCAGTGTTACCTTCTAGAACAGGGGTGTCAAACTCGCGACACGTCATCACATGATGTATCGTGACTTTTTTCCCCTTCGCTAAACCGGGTGTGGGCGTGGCCAGCCATGACGCATCTGGTCCACAGGCCGTGAGTTTGACAGCCCTGTTCTAGGAGTCTGAAGTCTTTATCATCCTATAATAACTGGACTCGCAGCTTTCTTTCAAACAAGAAATTTTTTTAAACAAATTCAGTAAGTTGCATCCCATAGCCTAATCTGAGGAGTAAGATCGCTTTAATAAACTTGATAATATTAATACAGTCTGTTTTTCAAGCTTTCTGGGCTATGTACAAACCACAATATTTTATAAAGTTGTCTAGCTTTGAAGTGAAAAGTGCCACTAGCATTAACAATCTTCATCTTTTCTATCAAGTTTGGTTATAAAGATTATACACCAGTGTTTGTGACACAACAAGCTGCCCGAAGCCTGGAACATCTGCCCAAACTGAAAGAGCACCAAATTCGTGTTTTGGCAACTCAGCGGTGCCATTCAAATATTTCCAGCGATACATCAAATTTGAAATGTTTTCCTTAGCAGTAGTTAATACTTAATGGTTAGATGTATAGTACATGGCATAAGATTCATATATAGTGCTTTCATTTCTTTCCTTTCTATCATGGAACTAACAGTCCTATATACAAGGTTCTAGCATGCTTTCCTGGTTGGTTTCAGCAAGATTACTGAATGATGTCCCTTTACTTTTTTGACCACAATAAGCAAAGCAAATCAGTGTGTTCTTGCTGTTGTTTGCACCAATACAAATCAAGTTCATTTTTAGCTTTATGCTAAATTAGGCTATCCCTAGTTGCGTAGATTTTCTTAAATGAAATTAATCACC
The DNA here is from genome assembly GCA_012654045.1 of Ptyas mucosa. Taxonomy (NCBI): domain Eukaryota; kingdom Metazoa; phylum Chordata; class Lepidosauria; order Squamata; family Colubridae; genus Ptyas; species Ptyas mucosa. The sequence continues at coordinate 4,867,266 of WNWU01000012.1, read as the reverse complement.
ACAATGCTCCCTTATTAAAAGTGTTCAGGTTCAGTGTTCATATGCTATAGCTCGGGAGCCTCCAACTGCTGGTCCACAGACTGGCACAGGTCCGTGGTCTGTTGGGAACCAGGCTGCACAAGCGGTGGACACCTACACACAAAACCATCCCCTCTCCTCCTTGCCACTGCTTGCCCGCGAAGTGGAAAAGGTTGGGGACCGCTGCTATAGCTGACTTGGATATAAATGACGTACTCCAGTATGAGGATATAGTTTTAAAATTCAAGAGTTCTTAAAATCAATTTTTATTTTATTTGCTATTCCAGTGTTTAGGCATGATCAAACTGTATATTTAATTCAACATTTACCTCTTCAAGAAACTGCTAAATCTCTGAAAATAGGAAAATCACCTAAGCCTGATGAATATTCTTATACTTGTGAATAAGGCAGGGGTGAAATCCAGCAGGTTCTGACAGGTTCTGGAGAACCGGTAGCGGAAATTTTGAGTAGTTTGGAGAACCGGCAAATACCACCTCTGGCTGGACCCAGAGTGGGGTGGGAATGGAGATTTTGCAATATCCTTCCCCTGCTGTGCCCACCACGCCCACGAAGCCACGCCCACAGAACCAGTAGTAAAAATTTGGATTTCACTACTGGAATAAGACCTCTTATTGATGATTGTATTGCCCCAGGACTACTAGAGCAGCAACTGGGCCGTACAAACAAGTGACACCTCATCCACGGGATACAGGCAGCATACTAAACCACACACCCCTCCAGTCCGTGGAAAAACTTTATCCACAGAACGGGTCCCTAGTCCCTGGGCCACGGTAGTAGAGGTTTATAATGAGACCATTTAAAGTATATTTTCCCTGTCTCCTTCTGTAAGTTTTATGTAAACCTTATAAAGGCTAGTAGAGACCCTAATTATGCAGGTTATTACCTGATGCTAAAGTAATGAAAGTGCCTCTGGCATGAACAATACAAACACTACATCCTTGCCATTCTTCCTGTGCTTTCCAGAGGCCGGAATAACATTTAAAAACGACAACCATTTGGCAGAATGAAGTTACTCACTACTTCGTTAAAGGTGCAAGGAATGACGGTAAAATTTAAAGTATTCAAAACGCTCAACGTTTTACAAACAAACATTTAATAAAACATAAAAGCATAAGCTTTAAATCAGTTGACTGTATATAGGGTTGTGAAAGAAAAAGGTGCCATACAATTCATTTACACCCCTTGGCTTTTTCCTTCTTAGTTCATCTTGGAGAAAAATAAGATATATTTCAGCAATACTGCAAAGCAGTATGATACTCGTATCTACTCTATGTTCATCTGTAATCTGTGAAGTTAAAAGCAAAGTTTAAAACTAGCATGTTCTTTGGTAGGAACAGAGGATTTGCTAATAGCAATAGCACTTAGACTTAAATACTGCTTCCTAGTGCTTTTACAGCCCTGTTTAAGCGATTTACAGAGTCAGCGTATTGCCCCCAACAATCTGGGTCCTCATTTTACCCACCTCGGAAGGATGGAAGGCTGAGTCAACCTTGAGCCGGTGAGATTTGAACTGCCAAACTGCAACTAGCAGTTATCTGAAGTAGCCTGCAGTGCTGCATTCTAACCACTGTGCCACCTCGGCTCTTCTTAATGAAATTAAGAGTGTCTGCACAACATCTCTTAAAATTCCCCCAAGTCCCTGCTACAAAGGTGGTTTTTATAAAAGTGTGTTCAGTTCTGCTGGTTTCTCCTTTCAGGGCCGCCTTCCAATAAGATCGCCATAACAAGATGTCCCAGGGAGTAACTCCATCTCACCTGTGCATACCCAATAACTGACTCATGGCGTATTTTCTTCCTCAATGGGGCTCTGCAGCCATGGGGGATAGCTGACCCCTTTGCTGGGCACCTCCTTTGGGTTGTGAAGGAAGGAAGTGTCTGAAGAGTCATGTTCTAGGAGAGGCCAGGACAAAACATTTGTATTAACTGATGTATCCACAAGAGGCTCTGGATCTTGGGGGGCAGCTGTAACATTCTCCTGGCCCAAAGCGCTCTGAGGAAGTTCACCCAGCTCAACAATGTGAGACTCTGGAAGAATGCTGTATGCTTCCTTTCCTGGGCTGCTGGTATCGTGGCCAGAATCTCCCGCCCCTTCAGGGATGAAAGGAATGCTGTTACTGCGCATCTGCTGACTGGCAGATGGGGTACACGTGCAGTCAATGGCCTGCATGTCCTGACAAAGGCAGCTGTAGGTGGTTGATGGTTCTGAAACACAGCTGTTCTTGCGCTTCAGCAGAGAGAGACGGCGTCCAAAACCTCCTGAGGTAGGAGCTGTAGACAGCAGTCGGTTCAAGAGGTGGGCAGGCACATGGCGGCTCTGTTCAAGGCCCTCAGCAATCTCCTCCAGAGGCTGGAATTGCATATCCTCTTTGGCCAGTCTGGAAAGCAAGGACAAGCGGTTGAAGGAATTTACGCCACCATTTTGCACTATTTGTAGATACTTCCATTACTAGAAAGTGACAGGGCTTCCCTCAAGTGAGAAATGCACAGTCATCATGCTTGTACAATTACAGTCTCACCAATGGGGAGCTTCATACACACTGGAAAAAGATTGTTGATCTATCCCAAATGAGGAAAACCCAAAAGATTCATTCCCTTGTGATCCCCCTTGTTTCTTCACCAGTTAATCATTTATTATTATTACTAATTTTTGCACCGCGCAAAGAATAAAGAAATCCTTACGTCACATCAAAAGTGGAGCCTTGGAATGACGGCTGTTGCAGCAGAAAAACTGTAGCTGCCGTATACGGGGCTCGTGGGTTTGAGGCATCCCAATATCTATCCTTCTCCAGGAGAGGCAGATCTCCATACATTTCATCCACAGCCATCATGGAGACCTTCAAAAGAAAACCGAATGTGAAGAATCACTTTTGCAGGCAGACAATACTGGTGTTTGCCTGTCTGTTTGTCAATATGTATGTAGGATATCTATGTATTGGGGTAGGGAGATGTGAGAATCTCAGCTGTTGGGCAGGGGACAGGTTTACAGCTATTGGATCATGGAAAAATTCATCTTCATTGAAAACTGCTTTGCTGTTGTGGCTTGCCAGCAGCCAGCATAGCTGGCAGCAGATTTGGACAGTGAGAGATTGGGGAGGAACATGGACCAGTCCTGGAGTCTGGGGAAGGCTCTGATGAGGGCTCTGTGTCGGAGGCAGAGAGGGGACCAGGGCCGGATGCCAGTTATTAGCTGCCTTCAGAGTCAGACATCAGTGAGGCAGACGAACAGCTGGAGCCTGTTCCCAGTGTGTGCATGCACAGAGTTGCTAGACAAAGAGAACAGCTAAAGAACAAGGGTCAACTTGGGAGTAAGGCCACAGGTGGATGATGAATGGCCCCTCCCAGAGGGAATAAAAGAGGAGCGAAAGGGGAGTGGCGTTTGCACGAGACAATTAGTTCACTTAATTGATTTGTGACTCTCCGTGACTCCTTGCCAAGTTTTGAAGATATCTGCCTGGCAGCTCTCTAAGCCAGATAAGGTCTGTGACTGTAAATTCTCCCTTGAAAGACTTTGCTGAAAGTGAATGAGAGGAATTCACTGTTTGTTTAATAAAAGGGGTTTTGCTGGGACCAGGATTCTGCTTTGTGTTTTATGGGGAAGCCTAAGTGAGAACATTTGCCGATCCTTAGCAAAAGAGGAGAGAGAGGTTGGGGGTTACCTGGAAGTTCCTGTCGATCAATAAATTGGTTTCAAAGTCATCATCGTCCTCTCCAAAAGGGTTGATGAGTTGCTCAGCCACCTGCAAAGATCCACAATGAGGAAAGATAGCTCCTTTGTCTGTCTCTTGTACAGAGCCTCCCAATCTTCTGCTAAGTATACAAATAGATGGAGGAAGGAAGCTAAATCTCTTTTTCCTCTGCCCCAAATCGGATTCCCTGGCCTAGCCCTGAGCAATTCTTTACAGCAGCTTTCCAAGATAAGGGATTCCAGTCATTCCCTCCTAAGATTAGCATTAGTCATATTGGCTCTCAATACAGTAATCAATAGTGAAAGGATTGGTTGGGAGCCACAGTAGTTGGAGATAATGTGAACTTTTGTCCCAGAGGAGCTTTTTCCAAAAGGCAACTGGACTTTCTTATTTTTTTCCCTTTTGCTTCTCATCCAAGAAGCATCCAAGAATTGAAGAAGCTTCTTGGATGAGAAACAAAATGTTTTCCAAGAAAAAAAAAAACTCAAGACAGTCCAATTGCCTTTTGGAAAAAACACCTTTGGCACAACCATGACCTGGATGATTGAGAATCTCCTTAGACAAGAACTCCCATTCGACACATCCAGGCAAGATCTGCTTGAGGAAAGTGATGTAGGAAATGCTCCAGCAGCCACTGCAAATTAACCAGCTCCATTCTGCCCTACCTTGAGCCATCCAAAGTAGAAGAAAAACTGAAGCAGGGTGAAAACAGGAATCCACAGGTCTAGGTCATGTCCTTCATAACCTTGGGCTGGATCGAGGAACTGCCTTCCAATTAGACAAGAAAAGAAGAAGCTGTATACAGCTATGGTAACCACCTATCAGAGCAAAAGAGAAAAGAAAAATGAAAAGGCGGAGAGCTACTTTGCTCAGATTAAAGGGTTTTTTATTACAATAATTACTTAGGATGCAATTGAGAGTACAGTTTAATCCTTGCTTAATTAGGACTGCTAAGAAATAGAACATATTTTCAGTCTCTTTTTAGGTCAATGTTAATAGAAGAAATTATGATGATTCTAATTTTCAGATTATACATTTAATTCCATGATAATTTAAAAACCCTAAGATAATTTACCATTCCCTATTTAGTTACCAGTGGAAATTAGGTCTACATTTCATGTAACACTGAAAAATAGAACAGTAAAAGTTTTTTCCCACTTGTTATTCACCAATAATGTATGCAGAAAGGCACTGATAACTAATTTAAGAATCATTAATTGCTTTTATATCATCCTGAGTACATTTTGTAAGGCAGGGATTGCAAATAAACAGTTAAAGTACGGCTACTCTAGAATAAGCTAAATATCCTGGATCGCTAGGTTATAAAGGACAGTATTGTAACTCTGTAGATAAGATGTTAGGTTGCTGGGTGTAATTGCTGCCAGTAGGCAAACCAAAATTAAGTGTCCTGATAAACACACCAGAGAGAGAATTGTTAGCGCTAAGGGAACTTCTGCTCTGGTAGAGTTATTGTGCACCCAAGTACTCTGGCAGAGAGTATATATTATCCATAGAATTCATGACATGCTTGTTATTTCACATCTTAAAGTATGAGAGTTTTAAAGTGTTCTAAATGTACCAGCTTGGCTCTATGGCCAATTATCGCTGTGACTTTAGTGGCTTGCTGGTTTTAGATTTTGTACATTATCTTTCAAGGCAAAAGCTTACTAAGGCAGTTACATCAAATAAAATAAAAATAAAAATATACAACATTACATATGCAATCATCGTGTCAATAAGCCACAATTCAAAATTGACTGAACTTAAAGCGCTCAATATTTAAAATAACACAATATACTAATTATGCTTGAAATAATGGTAATGATTTTGCCTACCCAAGAATAAGCTATTTGAACTAATAAAATCAAGGCCAGAATTGAAAATTTGTCAAAATGATTCAACGTGCAGATTGTATAAAGAAGAAGAAACGGTGGATCATATACTCAGCTCATACAAGATCACACAAATTGATTATAAATACAACATAACATATTCAAAACGATTCATGGAGCTTCTATAAAAATTACCATGTACCAATAATGAAAAATCGGTGGAAACAGAGTTGAAAATGTAGTAAAAATGGGCAGGTTAAAATATTGTGGGATTTCCAAATACAGAGTCTCGGCTCATAACACACCAGATATAACTATGTTGAAAACAAGAAAAGAATGTGTGGATAACTGTTGAAGCAATACCAAGGGATAGTAGAATAGAAGACAAAGAAACAAGATTTGAAAATTAAAATTGAAACTGACTTTGATGGTCCAAGTGATTATCAGCACACAACCCTAGTTATTCTGATAATCACTCTAGTGATTATCAGCATACCAAAAAATCTTGGATGGCACTTAGAGAATGTGTGTGTTGACAACATTTCCATTAGTCAATTGAAAAAGACCACACTGCTTGGATCCACATATATATTACATAATATGCTACAAGATCCTAGATTTTTGGGGAGACCTCAATGCATATGAAAGTCAACACAGCTGAAGAACCAGCAGCTGTGATTTGACATTGATGTGAACATATACAATAATAATACTATCAGCATAGGATGTGTGTGTTAAAAGGGTCCTTGTAGGTCATTCGTTCATCCCTCTGTTGCAACCAATAAATTCTCACCCAGGCATTCTCTTCATTCATTCATTCATTCATTCATTCATTCATTCATTCATTCATACATTCATTCATTCATTCATTCATTCATTCATTCATTCATTCCTCTGTTCCAACCAGGATTCCCCCAATTCTCCTCTCTCAAGCTCCCCTTGAGCTTCTCTTTTACAAGCTCACTATTCCTGGCTCCAGTAACTGTTGTTCATGGGACTTGCTTTCTAGACATTTTATCATCCAGGTAACTTTCCTCTGAATATGCTCCAACTTATCTGTATCCCTTTTAAAGTACAGTATCAGCTCTTAACACAGAACTCCAAATGCAATCTAAGCCGCACACAGTACCAGGGAACTGTTATTTCCTATGATTTGGGCACAGTGCATTGTTTTTTTTAACTGCTACATAAAAGTTACCTGGTCAAGTTCAAACATTGGGGTACTCTTATAGCTAAATTCTTCTTTTGTGCACTGCTGTCAATTTGAATTTCCCCAGTCTTATATCCATGATATAGTTTTCATTACCCTAATTAACACAGTTGTACATTACCCTGTTGAGGTCATTTTTGTGATTTTGTACTCTAAGATATTAGCCAATTGTTTTAGCTTGGTGTCATTTGTAACATTTACAAGCATCCTTTCCATCTATTCTTCAGATCACATTTTTGAATAGAATTGAGCTGATGACTTCTGGGGATGCCCCTTAATACTTCCCTTCAGAATGACACAGAATCATTCACAAACGCTATTTGGTACAGCTGTCAGTCAGTTAAACCTCAATGCTGTGTACAAAATATATTTGTGTGGAACAAAATTCTATAGCGATTCCATCTCTGTTGTTCATTAATCTGATAGTAAGCTTTGATAGTATACTGGTACTGTTTTCCCAGATATAGACTACAACTTCCAGAATTTGCAATCGATGATCATATATATTGGGAATTCTCAACATTCTGGCCCCAATATATCATGGGACCATTAGAAAAAGGGAGTAGAAGAATTATTTTTTGCCATCTACTGATTTTCTCGTAAAAATGCAATATTTTGCATTTATAAGAATGTTCTTTCAAACTGCTCTCTGAAACCTAGACAAATAACCGGTTGCATAGGGCATAGATGTGTGATAGTCTAGAGAGCCACAAAACAGAATTGTTAGATGTAAGAGTTGATAAACCTTCCCATCACCAGTTTTCTCTTAAATCTGGTCATAATCCTTTAATCTGTTCTAAACAAGAGAAAAAGGACACACAAACCAGAAAAGCCAACAATAGGATATGCTTAAACATTCACCAGTGAAATAACATTTGTGTACTCAGAGTCTGACAGCTTACCTGAGTGTATACTAATGGTACACTGATCCAGTCATAGTGGTAAAGCATGCTGCAGTTGCCACGAAAATGATTCAGTTCCTGGAGGGAGAATTCAATCATCACTGCTTGTGTGAGGCGTGAGAACTTTCTACAACTACATATAGCTTTCCACAATATGAATAGCTTTACTCAAATCAATAAATGAAAGTGACTTTTTCTGGATTGAGGCAGAGAAATGTGATTCTGCTGATTCTCCTGACTTCTCAGTGACTTCTGATAAAAATTGGCCATATATAATATCTTCCTCTTGGACATTTGGTGCTTCAGTAGTTGCATCACCTAGCTCTGGAAAGTAGTGTTAAGGTACTGTTCAGTAGTCTCACGGTAGTTACATTGTAGATGTTGGGAAATTGCCAGCTAGGCTGGAAGGAGGGGTCAAGAGAGGGCCTAGCTTTGAGTCCTTAGTCAAATGCTTATTTGGGTATTTATATGGGTATAAGTGAATTATATCCATAGCACTATCACAATCCAATAAGGAAGATGTAATAAGATTAAATATTACAGGAGTAACTTTAACAAATCCATAATTTCTGCTGATTAGCACATTGTTTTCAAGGTTCTTACAAAGTTATCTTTTTATAATCTACTCTATAGTTTTCCCAAGTACTAAGATTATACAGCCTTAGAATTTACAGTAAGTAGCCTTCCTAGCTTTTGGTTCATTTAAAAACCTAATTGGAACCTGGATACAAAATCGAATATTTCTTCCACACGAACCTTTGTATTTTACTTTGGATATCACTCTCCCCATCTAAGACAAAACAAATGATGGCTAGGATGACAGATGGTGATGATGGCTCAATGATGGGTATTAATGCATCTCAAAGAAAAAATCTCCTGACCCTGTTTTGCAACATTAAATCAATAGAACAGAAGCAGGCATCCTGGTCCTCTCTAGATGTTTTTGAACTACAATTCCAACAATTCCTTGCTGCTGGCCATCTTGAAAGGAACTAATGTGATCCTTCTAAAATGCCAGATCTTTAATGTAATAGAAGAATTTTAAGCATTATGGATGGCTGAGAAAGTGCTCAGAAATCTTGTGGGAAGTGGGAATAACTATTAAACTAGTTTAAGTTTATAATTCAAATGCTAAGTTTCCGAATCTTACCTCCATGAGCAACTTGAAAGCACAGTTGTCACGTATGCGGCCTTCTTTACGGGCCTGTGCAGCTAAGTTGGTAAACCAAATGCAGGGGACCCAGTATCGATTGTAGGAAGAGTTGAGATTTTCAAATTTCTTGCGTTCCTCACGAGTCATAAATCCTTGAAGCAGATGCAAAGAAGGAGGTGTTTATATACAATGCCACTCATGCGATTGGTGAAATTCTTTAGGAGACACAATAGCACGTTCTCATGCAGACTTTCATAGCCTAAGGCAGTGATGGCTAACCTTTTTGCCACCGCGTGCCAAAAGCGTGGGGAGAATTGGGGGGGGGTTGCGTGCACGCGTGCCCATATCCATAATTCAATGACACCCCCCGCCCCTGCGCATGTGCATGCGACCCCCTGCGCTACCCCCGCTTTTGGCACATGATGGCAAAAAGGTTAACGGTGGGCCCAATAGGCCCCGTAGGCCCATTATTTGCCCACCCCAGACTCCAGAGGCTCTCTTGGAGCCTGGGGAGGGTGAAAACAGCCTTCCCCACCCTTCCAGAGACCCTCCGGAAGCTGGAAACGACCCATTTCCTGACTTCCAGTGGCCCTGGAAGGCCTGAAAATCAGCTGGCTGGTGCGCACATGCGCACTGGAGCTGAGCTAGGGCAATGCTCACGTGCCCACAGATATGGCTCCACATGCCATCTGTGGCCCCCGTGCCATAGGTTCGCCATCACAGGTCTAAGGTATTCAGGATGTGTTGGTCTATAATATTATTGTCTCCATTGGCTTTATCAGTAATGGTTACTGGCCATGTAGCCCAATATATCTGGATTGTACGAGACTGGGTAAAGCTGAAAATTGTGCATTACAATGGCATTTACCAGACAGCACCTTCCAAATTAAAGGCTGTCCTAAATAGTGCTTACTTTGACTTTCTACATTTTTTTAGAATGTTCCCATGTAATCACTTCAAAAGTCAACAAGAAGATGGGACTCTAGTGCTACACTTACCTGCTTCCACCACATGGTCCATGGTGGGAAAGCGCTTGAACACAGCAATGCTGACTGAGCGCAAGATCAAGACTGCTGACAGATTGCAATAGCGCATGAGTGTCCGTCGATAAAGCCGTCCCTTCTCATCTACACCATGGACGTTTCCAGAGATGGCACACATCAAGCGATCTGGCTTTGGCATGCTGGTGTACTGGCTCCACCAGCGGTTTACTACCAGTGTTACATAGAAGCCTGAGTGAAATCAAGAGAGAGAAAATTATTTATTCATTTATTAAAACTATATTCTGCCTTTCTTCCCAAATTACATTAGAATATGACTTCCACAATCCAAATCTCATTGGGGGTAGGATTATTTTGTTATAAAACCGAAAACAGGTCCTGAAAGCCAAAACTCAGCTATACAAACATGTAAACAATGAATTATAAGAAATGTGTTGTAACAAAATGTGTGAAGTGCTTTTTATTCAGTTTTTTAGCCACTGCATTTTATTTGTATTCCACATTGCTTATTTCTCTTTTCAAATAGTCCATTCAGCGTTTCATGCCCATTTACCATTCTCGGCTTTTACTTCTAGATCCCATCCCTTTACAAGTTTTTACTTGTAATTCTTTTTACTCCTTTTACTCATTAGGAATGCAATTCTTATAGTTCCATAAGAATCAGTATTCTGCAATAAAAGTCATTGCTAATGTACATTTCTCTGATGCTCTGTGGTTTTCTCTGAATATTGAGCAAAGGCCACGATTTTGGAATTAAGGGAATTCCAATATCTTGGCTTTGAGGTTTTACTTTTTGCTTTTAGAAACCATTGACAACTTGTAATTTGCTTAACAACCAGCATCCTTTATTTGTGCTAGTCCCTTGGCAGAATGGGGAAATGAAGGAAGGAGGTTCATATCTGAGTCAAAAACAAGAGAGTTGGGGAGATTGATATGTAAAAAAAAATTACTGCATTTTGCCCATCATCTTTGAGGGCAGATGAGTAGAGAAAGAGTTGGAATGGAAATAGCAAGAGGGGGAGGTTGGGAAATGAAGCATCTCACCCAAAACAAAGGCGATAGGGATGAGATTGGCATACTTGTTGCAATAAATGACCACCTTTTCGAAAATCCGTTTCTGATCTTCTTTTAAGACATACCTAGAAATAGAAAGAAGAAAGATTAAACAAAATTATTATTTGGCAGTGGCTGGCTTCCATGGGCTTGGATTGAAAATTGGGATAATTGAAGGAACCATGAATCCACCATAAGACATCATGAGAGACTACTTTCACATGTTTCTTAATTATCTACATTTGGCTTATTCACGTTTCAACCTCAACACAGTTCAGCCAGGAAGAGAAATACAGACATATTCACCCAGTGACCCACTCTTTTGTTTAAATAGGCTATAACTGACACAAGTAATTTCATGAACCAGGTTAATTACACTGTTGTTGAAAAGGGGCAAAACCTTATTTACATGTAGCCTCATCACTTATTTTATGCTACAAGGTTATATAGCAAACTTAGAATTATTTTAACAGTATACGTCCTCGTGCCAAAGTACACTTTCCAGAATGAACAATGTCCTTGGAAATTTAGTATGGTATGGTATACAGGTGGTCCTAGATTTACAACAGTTCATTTAGTGACTGTTCGAAGTTACAACAGCACTGAAAAAGGTGACTTAGGACCATTTTTAATACTTACAATCATTGCACCATCCCTATGGTCATGTGATCAATATTTGGATGCTTGGCTCATATTTATGATGGTCGCAGTGTCCCTGTTCTGATCTAGGCTTCATTTATCTTCTTTGACATGCTGCCAGAGACCTAATTGGCAATTATCTTGGCAAGGCCACATGGAAACACAGAGTCAAAAACGAAGCTTCAAAGTACAAACTGACACCATCCACAACGTTGCTTCCTGCAAAGGCCCACATGCCTTTGCTCTTCCTTTATATCTTATGGGAGAAGCCAATCATCTCCAAGCCTTACTCCCAAGTAGTCCCTTTTGTTTTAACTGTTCTTGCCTTCTGGCAGCCCTGTGCATGTGTGAACTAGGAACAGGCTCTCCCTGTTCCTTTGCCTCTCTGATGTCCAACTCTGGAGGCTCTGGAGTCCGCACATAACTCCCAGATGGCCCTGGCCCCATTTCTGCCTCCGACTCCAGGACTGACCCATATTTCTCCCCAGCCTCCTCACTATCTGACTCTGCTGCCAACTCCACAGGCTGCTGGCAACAGTCCCGGGCAGGGGTAAAATCTAAAATTTGTTACTACCGGTTCTGTGGGCGTGGCTTGGTGGGGGGTGGGGGGGGGTAATGTGACTGGGTGGGCATGGCCATTTTTTTAAAAAAAACTTTTAAAGCCATTTTTTCTACAACTTCTTCAGCGAAGAGGTTGTAAAAAAATGTTTTCAAAAGGCTCTGACGATCCAAGCTGAGTTGCCTGATTGGCAGAGACTTTTTTTCTTTAAAATGCCTCTGCTGATCAAGCAACTCAGCTTGGATCGTCAGAGGCATTTAAAAGAAAAAAAGGGCTTTTTCTTTTAAAAGCCTTTGATGATCCCAGCTGAGCCGCATGATCATCAGAGGCTTTTTATTTTTTAGTTTTAAAAGCATTTTTTTCGGCCAGAAGAGGTTGTAGAAAAAATGCTTTTAAAAGTAAAAAAAAAAGCCTCTGATGATTGTGCAGCTCAGCTGGGCAGGGATTTTTGCTACCGGTTCTCCAAACCACACACCTCCATCACTACCGGATCGGGTGATCCGGTCCAAACCGGGAACATTTCACCCTTGGTCCCAGGGTCCTGTGATCCCATTTTGTGACCTTCTGACAAGCAAACTCAATGGGGAAGCCAGATCCACTTAACAACCGGGTTATTAACGTAACAGCTGCAATGATTTACTTAACAACTGTGGCAAGAAAAGTTGTAAAATGGGGGGAAACTCACTTAACAAATGTCTCAATTAGCAACATAAATTTTGGAGTCAATTATAATCATAAGTTGAGGACCACCTGAAGTAATTCTTCAAATTAGAAAAGGAATTTCATAAAATCTGAGCTTGCAGGTGGAATATTAATAATAGCCCAAAGTTCTTGGGCTGTTCTGGGAAAACAAGAGGGAAAGGATGCCTACTGATACCCTGATTTACCGATATGTAAGGCTCAATCCCAAATAGGAAACCGAGAAGACCAGGAATTCCTTGTACAGCAGCTTATAGATGCTCCCACGCCATAGGCTCAGCAGCTTGTAGAAGCCCCCAAAGCGGGCGTTGGCTACCCGAGCTGTATATGTAACAGTCATGCTAGGCAGAAAGAGGTTCAATGCACCTGCAATTGAAGGAGACACAGAATTAGATCTTAGTACGTGCAAACTTCTCATGCAGATCACCTTCTCAGTTTCTCACAACAGGGCTTACAGTGAAGAAGAAAAGGTTAGGTTCTTTCAGAGCCTTTCATTCCTTTTGGACAGAACAGCAACCTCACCTTTGAGAACTTAAGTTGCTTTCCTTAACCTGACTCCCTCCAGATTGGTTCCTTTTGCCTCAGCACTTTCCCACAGCAAGGAGAAAACCCTGCGGGAATTCCTTGCAAGTCCTACTGAAAAACTCTGAGGATGCTCTGGTGAGAACACTCCCTTGACTTTCAAGTGGGTGTGTTTATAAAAGAGCTTTCCTTGCCTCAGCCCCTGTCAAAAGTGTTTTTCCTTTGGAAAAAGTGATAGTTATGAACAGGGAGTAGCATCACTGAGGAGGAGTTATTACAACATCCCAAACTGCTAATTGTCATGGAAGGAAGAATACTTTTTACAATGGGGAGATTTTTTAAAAAAAAACCTCCCTTTTACAAAACTGCTGATTTTAACTGGGTCAGAGAGTCAGGCCCTCAAGCCATCTTTCCATGGTAATTCAGCTATCAGCTAAAAAGAATAGCCCCGATTTGCATCTTCCTTTCTTCTTTTATGTTCTCTACAATGGCCCAGAGAAATCAATTTCCCCCCTTGCAACCAAGGGTGTTCCTAGAACAATACCTAGCAAATCAAAAGACAAGGAAGGATTCTATTTTTTTTTCCTTTTTAAAATAAGACTAAACATTAAATATGGCAGGAAAAGACAAGATTGCAAGTGGAAGATAACATTATCTGAACACTGAAATGATAATGTAAAGTTGTACCAGCATTTGCAGAAGGTTGTGTAACACCGGGTACATAGAACACCTTAGGCTATCATGTAGTTGGCTAATTTATGGTTCAGGGTTAATTCAGTAAACTGTAGTTTGGATTATCCCCTTACGTGAGCACATCCTAGAAAATGTCCCCAGTTATTTGTTCTAAGACAGACAGACAAAATGTTCATCTTATGTTCATCTTAAAGATTTTTAAAAAAAATATATTTAAAAATTTATATTCAAAAAGCCATCGTTGATCAAATTTTGCTGTGTGTAAAATTGGAGTTAATAATGTTAATAAGGTTACATGTTCAGGTGGGCATCACTTAACAAGTACAATGGGGACAGGCAACACCATATTCGCATGCACATCATCAGGGAAGGAAAAAGTTTTCTATAAAATCGAAGGTAGAATTGTGAGAGAAAGAAAGCAGCGCTTCCTTTGCCAACTTAAATTACTCACTTCTAACATCGCTTCACATTTAGTATGAGTTACAATAATGTAAATAAACACCTGATGATAGAAGGTGGTACCTTTTGACCTACTAAAGATTCTACAAAGAACAGCAGGCATATCAGCCTTGCTCTACCAGTTTAATGCTGGAATGGCAGCTGCTTTGAATTTAAACAATCCTCAGTGAAATAGCTTAGAAGATTTCAACATCAGACATTACTGTTAAAAGTAAGCACAGAAAATCTAATAAAGTATTATTCATTTTCTATGCATCAAATGTTTTTTAAAAGTTCGCATGATTATTCTAAGCTTTATAGTTTTTTATGCCTTTGTTAAATAGCACATATATAAGCCTTATTAGATGCAATTGTCAACAATCTTATATTGCTGCATAACATGCCGCCTTCTCCTACATATTCTTTGTGGTTTTCTCTTTATTGAATACTGCATGATGTGCTTCCTGAAGCAGAAGCACATTTTCTTATACCACTATGTGCATTGCTGGTGCTACACACATCATAAATCATCATACTATTAAAAAGATGTTGAGACTCTGTAAAAAGTGCAGAGAAGAGCAACAAAGTTGGCTAGGGGGCTGGAGGCTAAAATATATAAAGGACAGTTGCAGGAATTGTCTAGTCTAGTGAAAAGAAGGACTAGGGGTGACATGTAGCAGTGTTTCAATATTTGAGGGGCTGAGAGGAGAAGAGGAGGTCAACCTATTTTCCAAAGCACCAGACGGCAAGACAAGAAAAATGGATAGAAACTAATCAAGGAGAGAAGCAACCTAGAACTAAGGAGGAATTTAACAGTGAGAACAATTAACCAGTGGAACGGCTTGCCTTCAGAAGTTGTGGGTGCTCCATCACTGGAGGTTTTTAAGAAGAGACCGGACAGCCACTTGTCTGAAATGGTATAGGGTCTCCTGCTTGAGGAGGGGCTTGGACTAGAAGGTCAGACTAGAAGACTTCCAAGTTCCCTTCCAACTGTATTATTCTGTTATAAATTTAATTCTGGAAAAATAGCTATGTGCCCATTTGAATATGATATTGCTTTATTTATGGTAATTTGAAATCAAATGATGCTATGAGGGATTACTTTCTGCACTGTCCTTATGTTGGAATAGGTTGTCTTATTTATTTCATTTTAAACCTTCCTTTACCTGTGCTGATTGCCTCTTTACCCCCTTTTCTTCTCAACCATCCTATGAAATAGGCAAGTTAGGCTGAGAAACAATGACTGAACCAATGACCATCACTTCTTGAATTTGGTTCCACATCTCTATAATGCTAAGATTGGCCCTCCCACAACTGAACAGCATTCTCTCTCTACAGGAATTGTTAGCCTAGCATTTCCTATCGGTATCCTTCTTGTGTGCAAGAGAAAAGAGGGCTGCCATTCCCCAAATAAATTCTTTGGATAATGGGCAAATGTGACAGTAAGTACAGAATTCAAACACAGTCAGTTTAATAAGTATTATAATCAATTAATCAATATAATTAATAAAGGTCCCATGATGGAAAAGAATATGCAGTTTTCTCACGATTAATACATAAATATTCAAAAAAATAAAAACCAGTCCTTTGCAAGCTATAGGCTATATACAATATCAAGAAGAGAAGTACAACAAAACCTGCAAGGATTCCCACAACACTCCTTCGTTGGACTGGGATAACCTTGCCAATACTTTAGCTTTTTGTTTAAAGCAGTTTGATTTACAGATGGTAGATCAAAGTACTATCAACAATACCTACTAGGCAACTTTGTACCAATCACTCTTCCAAGCCCAACCAAACTCCAAGGCTGTTGTAGGAGGAAAAACAGGATATAGGATTGCAGGATATGCCACTTTATGCTCCTCAAGGAAATGCAGGCTACAAATCTAGAAAAAAGATCTTCCATCGTAGTATAACAATTCAGCTGGATTATTGAATTTTTGATTGGTAGAACTGCATTTGGCAAAATATGTAGCATTCATCAGAATATATTCTCTTGCAAAACCTTGGGGCACAGCTGTAGCCCCTTCCCTTTTTATCTTGAGTTAAATTAGTTGCTCCTTCAAACCAGTTGAACAAATCCTTGAACTCTAAAAGAGACCTCTAACTATACTTTGAAGGGGGTCTGATTTAATCTTTCACACGCACACCCTTACCTTGTCCAGATCTAGCAATGCTTCTCTCATCTGGTACATTCTTTTCAGAGATTTCCCCTCCCCACTTGCTATTCCAAGAAGAATTGAGAAATCAGATGCCTTCCCCTGGGGGGACAATAATCAAACCTTCTTGGATTAAGAGTGGAAGGTAAAGCCTTTGAAGGAGGGCAGCTTCCCAGACTATCTAAATGAGTTCTTCATTAATGAGTAAATGCTGAGCCAATTTTTTTCCCTTAACTAAAGTCTGGCCGTCGTACAACTGACCACTGACTGAGATTCAACCCATAAACAAATACCATAAGACCCTGAGTGTTCTTCTTTCCTTTCTTTTTTCTTTCCTTCCTTCCCTTCCCCAGAAGCAGTTGGGGGATGGAAGAAAAGAAAATATGAATGAGAGAAGGCTGATCTTCAAACCAAAACATTGCTCTTAGGTGAGTTGAGTCTTAATAACTTGCAAATGGAGATAATGCAATAAGCATCTTGGTTAGCAAGTTTGGTCTGCATGCAACTAATGCTAGAGCCTATAAAGTATTTGCAGAAGTTCTTTCTCAGAGTCAGAAAGTCTAGGTGATCCTAATATCTGAAATCAAACTGATCACCTTAAGCACAGGTAAGTTTTCCACATGCTGCATCAATTAATGGGAGAACTCAGCAAATAGAAACAGTTCATTCCTTTAAGATTTATATTGTCTTAAGTCCGTACATGAAATCACCAAGATTCTCATGGTAGTTGATAGACCAAAGGATATAGCATAATCTTTACTGAATCTGCTATAATGTAATTCTCCCTTGGAAAATGGCCACAAGAGAAACATTCAACACAGTTTCTACCAATTCCTGTAAACAACTCAGGGAATAAGTACTGTCATTAGCCTATCGTTTGCAAATGCAGCATCAGACTCTGAAGGTGGCATTAAAGGACTGTAAAAATAATTTTAGAATGAGCTTAAGTATATTGTGATGCTAAATATGTATAGATTAGACTACAAATCTGATTTCATTAATACTTATTGCTCAGCAATTAAATACACAGATATAATATAGGACATTGTTTAAAGCATACCTTATTTTTAAAATGGGTATCAATATTCAATACATTTCCTATAATATTCAAACTTTCAGGGTCTCAGACTGAGCTAAAGCAGTGTTGATCTTTCTTGGCAAGCATGATGCCTGGGGGGTACTGGGAACTGACTTCTATCCCTCTTCAAGTTGCCAAGGTTAAAAAACACTGAACTAGAGAAATGTAACAACTCCAAGCTAATTGACAATAAAGAAGAGACAGGATTTTCCTCCAGATTTCAGCCCAGAATTCAATACTGGAATAAATATAAATGTCTCCAAGGAGAAGTCTTTCTAAGTTTATCACTCTGATCCTATACTGATGAAGGCGGAGAAAGCAAGCATTTAAACTTTACCGCCTACA
The DNA here is from genome assembly GCA_012654045.1 of Ptyas mucosa. Lineage (NCBI taxonomy): Eukaryota > Metazoa > Chordata > Lepidosauria > Squamata > Colubridae > Ptyas > Ptyas mucosa. The sequence continues at coordinate 4,849,258 of WNWU01000012.1, read as the reverse complement.
ATCCCAAACCACATGCAGGCCGACTAGAAACACCTGTAAATAAATTTTATTAATGATTTCAGCATGCAGTAGTTTTTAAAGAAGCCATAAGCTTGTAACAACATTCACAGGATTCAAAATTTTACAAAGCAAGGAAAAAGAACCAGCTGCTTGCAGGAATAGGGAACCCTAAACAAACCATTTTAACACTAACCTGTGCAAAATATTTTTTTGCTGTCTTGCAGTTGCCTTCAGCCCGGATACCTGGAGGAGCAGACTGGTTTGCAAAGTTCTCTCACAATGATTTTCAGATTCAAACTTAACTAGGGATGCAAGTATTAGAGATAAGGTGCCAAAAAAAGGGAACAGCTCAGGCAGCCCCTACAGGTTTTTAAATACCGGTACTTGCATATCTAAGCCTTTGAAATCTGAACTGACCTTTTACAACCCACCCACAGGTAAACTCTTTGATTGCTGGGCATCTGAATCTGGATTGAGAAGGGAGAGGTAAGCAATTGAACTGAAAGTCCGCAAGAATTGTTGCAGGTTATTTTCGAGTCAATTTTAAGAGGAAGGGGGAAGAACTGCAGAATGGCAGAAGCTTTTGGACAAGGGAAAAAAGATCTTTGGAAACTATATGGGTATTATAATATGTAACATGAAATATATTTGATGCATTTAAACTGATGTAAAAATACAGACCTGAACAGCAAAAAAAAAAAAAAAAGGTAGTATGGTATACCAAGCACTATATATTAAAACCAAGCAAGCTATAAAGAATATTTATTTCAATCAAAATCTCAGTATGACACACACAAAAATAACACATACAAACACTTCAAAGGTGAAAGCCAAGTCCCAAGCCAGAACCCGCACTGCTACTTAAGAAGTATCAATTGCAACTTTAAAGACATCTACCGGATGGGTAAATTTATAAGATGAAAGACCAACTCTTAAATACCGTAGAACCTCTGGTCATGACAATAATTTGTTCCATAACTTTGGTCACAAACTGATTTGGTTGTGACCTGAACCTAATTTTGGAAATTTGGCACTTACAAAAAAAATGGTGCGGAAGGGGAAATCCGTGGCCGTGAAAAAAAAATGTGAATTTTTTGGTTGGAACTCAATTTGGTCGTGGTCAGAAGCGTTTTCATGACCAGAGGTTCTACTGTATCTTGAATCCATCCCCAGTATATAGCAATTTCTCACACTCTGCTCAGAAATAAATGTTATGGTAGTCTGAAAATTATTTGGGAAAAAGAGTTTAGCTGGAGAAAGAAAAACTTGACATGACCTTGAATCCTTACCACTGAGCTTTCTAACCTCATAGGTTACAGTATTTTAAGTTGATTTTCTCCATTGATGATTTAGTTTGGGAATGATCTGTATATGGAAGTTGGATCTTTATATACAGTCTCAGGCTATTCTAAAACCAGCCAATAATAAGCTTGTGAAAGAATTTATAATCCTTTTTTTTTCTGCTTGAAACCTGATGGAATCATTCTCCCCTTTGGGCCTTTTTCTCCTTCAGTGTTTAACAAGTCAATACCTTCAGGGTTTGGTTTGTAGAACAAAGACGAACCAAGCAAACAGCTATATTGCCGTGGAAACTATGACAGAAAAATAAAGAGGAGAAGCAAAAGAATTACTTTCTCACAAGCCCATTTAAGTGCTTGCATTTACATGCACAAAAGTGTAACACTCCCATCTCTTTTGCATTTTTTCCATCTTTAGGGATAAGACTTAAATATTGAGTAGGAAGATGGAAATTATAATTCCTGTGTTCTCTCAAAACATTTCTAGTTATAGAGATGTAAGCCAGCTGTAATGATTCTGCTGATGTGTTATCAGCATTGAAATTGCTATACGAATCATATTTCTTGTATCTGCGTGGCTGGCTTTGTCCTTCCTCCCTGATACTATTAAATAACTCATTAGAGGTTGTTGAGTTTATTCACTAGATTCATACCAGGCTTTTCTTCCAGGAAAAACACTGATAGACGAATCTTCCTTAATTTCATCATCACAACATATCTATGAAATAGGCAAGGCTGAGAGTCAGTGATGGGTCACAATCAGCAAGTCAGTTTTCATGGCTGAGAGTAGACTTCAGCCTGCTTCTCCCAAGTCCTAGTCTTACCCTAATCACATAGGTAGTCCTTTGGAGAAGCAGATTGCCATAGACTTATGGTTTGTGACTCTGATAAAAAAATGCAAATACCACAAAACCAGTGTGTCCTAGCTTTGTTTCTTGGAGGGCATGCTAATTATAGACTAATTCTTTAAAAAGATCATTAGCGTCTAGAGCCTATCCGAATGAGACTGCTCTCAGTATTTTATAACAAAATAGATGCCATTTTAGTCAACGAAGAAGCATTACTCATAGAATTTGCATAATATATTAGGCTAAGCTACGATGTAGTACATCATTCAATATATTGTGCAAGTCCAACCAGTATGGCTTGTTTAATAGTTCCTTATATTGTGAGAACCAGGCAATTAGGTTAATTCAAAAAGACGTGTTTCCGTTAAATATAAGTTTGAAGCTATAAGACTGCTTGTTTTTAATTAGCTGGACAGCTAATACAACTGCATTTTCTTGGCTTGTTACAGATATTTTTTTATCAGCTCCAAATTCAGGGATCAATTTTAATGTACTGTAAATTAGTAACAAACACAACAGTAGAAGTACTTTAAGCTCTATATAAGGAGTAAAAAGGAGCCTGGTGGCATGGCAGACTAAAGCACTGTAATTAACATTCAGCTGCCTGCAATTATTGCAAGTTCAAAACTCACCAGGCTCGAGGTTGACTCAGCCTTCCATCCTTTCTAAGGTAGGTAAAATGAGGACCCAGATTGTGGGGGCAATAAGCTGACTTTGTATAAATATACAAAAGTATGAAGGCTATTGCTTAGTGCATTGTAAGCCGCCCTGAGTCTCCGGAGAAGGGCGGCATATAAATCAAATTTAAAAAAAAAAAAGTAAAATCATACTCAAATACATATTTAAAAAGTAAAGTAAAGGTTTCCCTTATCCAGTTGTGTCTGACTCTAGGGGCAAAGTAACAATTAAAATAGTAATCTCCCAACCCTTAGCCTTAAATCACAATTCATTCTGTTATAAATGTGGAACTGAGTTTTCAAATAAATCATTTCTAAACTCTGTCACTGAGATAGAAGTTGTGTTATATATCCCAAATAAAGCCTTTTTGGTCAAGTATCAATTACATGCTTTCCCCCCCCTAGAAATGACACAAACTCTCTTCTTACAGCTACTGTTTCGCTCTAGAAGGCTTTTCCCCCAGTGATGCCCACTAGACACATCAGACTTCAGGGTTCTACTGCCTGAGAGTTAGAGAAGTCAAAAGGCCAACACATCTGATCTAAATAAACCAATGGACAGAAAAAAATAGCATTCTCTACCCAGCAACGAGACAATAAGGAGAAGCAAGCCCTGCTTTGCCAGCCATTCACAGTCTATGGCCTAATCCGTGCCCAATGCCCATTACAAACCTTACAGAAACTTCCAGGGATGCATCATCTGCGTTCAACAGCTCCTGTATTCAATGTGGTATGGGAAACTTAGCTGGTTGTAAAATAAACTGGGCAGGTACCTGCTAAAGCCCAACCCTAGCAATTGAATGGATGTAGTCTCCAGATAAATACTCTTAAGTGATCAAACTAGCATGGCAACCTCTAATTTCAAAGCCGCATACTAGGATATGAGGCATGTAAGGTAGAAATATGCAATATGTTCTGGGTTTATGATAGTCCATCACATCATTTATTGCAAAGAAAGAGTTATTTCTCATAGCAAAATAGAATTTTGACCGAAGCCACCGAATAAAGAAATAGTAGTTGAATATAGAAGTTGGGAAAGAATGAGATGAGTAACATCCAATTATATAATCCAGACAACTTATTTTTCTTATCTAGTATATCACTGATGATATCTAGAATATAATTGATTTAGCTTGTTTAAGGGAAATTAGACTGCACTGCTTAGCATTTTACCTAGGGCATACACTCCTTACCAGTAAAACGAGCATTTTTCATCAGGATTGTGCCAAATTCTAAGATTGGCTCTGGACCGGAGCAATCGCTAAATGTCTGTTAGAAGGGCTGAATCAAATTATTTGATTCATTGGAACTTCAGCAAAGCTACTATTTTATTTTGACATATTGCAATTTTGCAGATCTGATCATAGTCCATTTTTCCATTGGCAGGAATATTTGCTTCATCCATCCTTCCACATACTGGACTTTTTCTCCAAACACAAGTTTGCCTGTGTGCATTGTTGTTAACTTCTCTCTTTCTTCTCAAGTGCTGCAGCAATATGCAAACATGGCCACAGTGATTAAGAAAACCACCGGATTGCAAATTGTCAAATGTTTGAATTATTGTATCTTTCCAATTCAGGGACTTACAAATGCAACAAAGAAAACCTTTGGGAGATTTTGCATATGTTTTTTATACTCCACGGTCTCCTCTACAGTTATAGATTGCTATCAGAGCAAGTAAATGAATGGTTTTTGTAAACTATTAGATAAACATTAATGTACAGGTAGTCGTCGACTTATGACCACAATTGAGCTCAACATTTTTGTTGCTAAGTGAGACATTTAAGCGAATTTTCCCCATTTTACGATCTTTCTTGCCACAGTTAAGTGAATCACTGCCATTACTAAGTTGGTAACACAATTGTTAAATGAATCTGGCTTTCCCATTGACTTTTCTTGTCAGAAGGTCACAGAAGGTGATCACACCACCCTGGGACATTGCAATGGTCATAAATGTGAGTCAGCTGTCAAGCGTCTGAATTTTGATCACATGACCGTGGAGAGGCTGCATTGGTCGTAAGTGTGAAAAATAGTAATAAGTCCCTTTTTTCAGTGTCGAACGGTCATTAAATGAACTGTACTAAGACTACCTGTACTAAAAAAATGTGGAAGAATCAGCATGGTATTTCAGGTGGCAGGAAACAGATTGTGCAATATTTGTTCCATCCTCCTATTGCTCATACATATATATATATAGTGAAGACATTGAGCTGATTTTAAATTGGTGTGTGTGTGTGTGTGTGTGTGTGTGTGTGAAACTGGTGTGGAAAATCCCTATGTTATGCAATTACGGATATGACTACATGTTCAGTGATTATTCAAAGTTACTATGGTGCTGAATAAGTGGGACTTACAACTAGTCCTTGAACTTCCAGCCATCCCGCTATCCCCTTCCAGTCATGTGATCATGATCAGGGTGCTAGGCAACTGGATTGCTCTTATAACTGTTGCAGCCTCCCATGGTCATTGGATTGCCATTTGCGACCTTCCCTGCCAGCTTCCCACAAGCAAAGTCAATGGGAAAGCCACAGGAGGTTGCAAATCATTCCCAAGGCTTTTTTTTTTTTTACACCTGCCACTTTGCAGATCATAACATCTGCCCGGGGTGCCTGCCCGCCCACCTGCTTCTCTGAAACTCTCACCTCTTCCTACATCACTGTCAGGTGAGGTCCTTGCTAAACCAGTCATGCAGTCCTGGGATTACAATGGAAACTGGGAGTGCTGGGACTACTGTTGGTAAGCGATGCAGTCATGTGACATCACATTTTGCAGCAAGCCATAATGTGGCTTATTTGCTATTGGCTTAACATGTGGGGTGAAAATAGCCACTTTGGTTATAAATCATATAACCATTTATACTCATCACATCAAATTATATTTACTATTATTAAGGCTGATATGCTCCTCAACTTTTATAAAATTCTGCCTTACAAATTCTAGCTGTGCTAGAATAGTGGCTAGACCTTTCTTTCTTCATTGGGTGCTTTCTAGATATTTTGGACAGAGAGGAATTCTGGAGCTTGTAGTCTTTTTAGACTGGGGAAGGTTGGTTACGAACTCTAATCCATCCTTAATATTGGTTTTCATACAATGTCTGCCTTTGAGCCCAACAGCCTTGACTTCTGCTTATGTAAGCTTTTCTGCCCACTGTTCTGCAGCAAACATTACTTGGTTTCAGTGCCAGAACTTTCTGTTTCACAATATGATGTTATAATCCGCCATTATTAGCTCCACTTGAATCTTTTTGTGATTTGTACTTTGGCTCAAAACTAGGCAACGTCACAAAATATCAACAATAAATATTTGTCTGAGTATATGTGGAAATGTCCATGGGTGTGTATGTTTCTAAGAAGTGCTAATGTTGAACACAAAATATCCAGAACAGCAAAAAGCAGAGATAGAGGATTGAACTAACAGAACCTTTGATAAGATCAAGTTCTCGTACCTAGTAATTTGTCCATGTCAAATAAATTACACTGTTTCAGAATCTTAAAGCTGAAAAAAATTAAGATTTTTATGCTAATAGCAAAATTATATTTACAGAACATTAATTTGTTATAACTTGACTTTTCTGAATGAATGTTGCCGATTTTTATTCTTCTGTTGAAATCATGTTTATATGCACAAAAGAAGTTCATATAACCTGACCCTTATTGTCATTGCTTCTTGCATTGTGTGTTATACTGAAATTTGTATTCCATCCTGTATTTGGTTTCTTGTCTATTATATTTTTGGTACCTGGACAGAATAATGGGAGAATCATTATGTCCTTGCAACCATGCATAAAGATACCCACCTTTATCCTTTTGCTTTAAAAGTATAAACTTCATAAAAGTCTGCTGATAATTAAGGATGGCTGAAGCTCAGGAGGGAAGTGATGAGGCAAAAGAACTTCCACCAGGGTTACAGACTTGAGACTACCCACCTGCTCTGTAGAATTACACTGTTGCAAAGAGAATGAATAAATGCAAGAATGAACGAATAGGGTTTGGGTTTGTTTGTATTTGGGATTACCTGACTCTAATGGACTCAGCCATTGAATTTAGCTGACCCTGTGAGATCCCAGAGGCTCAGAATTGCTTACAGTCCTCATGTTGAAATGCCCAGACATACCACTCTCTACCAGCATACATCAAATCAGTATGTAAAATGTACACTGCATGCTGCTGTCATTCCAGATCCACTTTAAAAGCAACAACAACTATGCCTCTAATATGTTCTAGGCATGTTATCAAGCATGTTTCAAGTTCTAAAGTTTTTTCAAGCTCATAAGCTAGTGTGTGTTTTGTACAGCACAGGCATATTTTTGGTAGCAAACATATATATTTATAAGCAATTGACTGTAAACCTTCAGAAAGAATGTTTCAAAGAGACAAGTAGGATTACAATGGTCCTTCCTCAAACAGTGACCTCAGATTGGTGGCAGAGGGGCATTCCAGAATTAGCGCTAAATGACTCTCTGGAATGCATGGAAATCGCAACTGAGATTTGTATCTTTTACCCCTTTTCGCTTTCCTTCAGATGCAAATCTCCTGAACCTGTACTTTAAAAACAGTATCTCTAGGTAATGTTAAACACTCAGTGGTGATTCTATAGGTCAACAGAGGACTTATAATTGAATGACCAAGGAAGCCCAGCACCATACAAGAAGGATTAGGTGCAATAACTGTTACATATTTACATATGTCCCAAAGGTGCTTTTTCAAGAGGCAACTGGACTTTCTGGTTTTTCTTTGAAGACTTTTTGCTTCTCATCCAAGAAGCTTCTTCAGCTCTCAATATATCATTTACATATGACATATTCTAATATGTGTTCTAAACTTTTTCCATTCAGTTTAGGATGACTTCCATTTTATCTTAGAGTGAACATCGGTAGAACTTTGAGCTGAATTAGTTTTCCCACAGCAGTGCAATTGACTTCACAGCTAAGGAAGCACCTATGCCAGTGATGGCTAACCTTTTTACCGTCGCACGCCAAAAGTGGGAGGGAGCGCGGGGGGTCGAGCGCGTGCGTGCCCACACCCATAATTCAATGTGCCCCACCCCCCATGCAGAGGCTTTCTAGGAGCCTAGGGAGGGTGAAAATGGTCTTCCCTACCCCCCTGGAGGGCAGAAACGGCCTGTTTCCTGATTTCCGGTGGGCCTGAAAGGCCCAAAAATCAGCTGGCTGGCGTATCGATGCATGCTGGAGCTGAGCTAGGGCAACGCTCGCGTGCCCACAGATATGGCTCTCCGTGCCACCTGTGCTATAGGTTCGCCATCATGGATCTATGCTAACATTTCCACTATCTGAGTCTAATATAATTGCACTCAGCACAAGCAGGGACCCTAAAGGTGTCTTTACTTTAAAGACCAGAGAAACAGTTCCATCTTTTGGGAATTTTGAAGGTCCGGAAACCTACCCATATTATTCTACAAAGTTTGTCACCTGTACTATATACAGGTAGTCCTTGACGTACAGCAGTTCGCTTAGTGACCGTTCGAACCTACAACGGCACTGAAAAAAGTAACTTATGACCATTTTTCACACTTATGACCGTTGCAGCAGTCCCATGTCCATGCGATATACATTCGGATGCTTGACAGCCGATTCACATTTATGACGGTTGCAGTGTCCAGGGAGGTCATGCGATCACCTTTTGCAACCTTCTGACGAACAAAGTCAATGGGGAAACCAGATTCACTTAACAACCGTGTTACTAACTTAAAAACTGCAGTGATTCACTTAACCAAGGTGGCAAGAAAAAAAATTGTAAAATGGGGCAAAACTCACTTAACCAATTTCTCAGCAACATCTTGGGCTCAATTCTACAGAGCCTGTAGTACAGTGGTTTAAAGCACCCTGTTATAAACATCTATTAACATCTGCTGCTTGCAATTACTGCAAGTTCAAATCCCACCAGGCTCAAGGTTGACTCAGCCTTCCATCCTTTCTAAGGTGGGTAAAATGAGGACCCAGATTGTGGGGGCAATAAGCTGACTTTGTATAAATATACAAAAGTATGAAGGCTATTGCTTAACGCACTGTAAGCCGCCCTGAGTCTCCGGAGAAGGGCGGCATATAAATCAAATAAAAATAAATAAATAAATAAATAAATTCTGGTTGTAAGTCAAGGACTACCTGTGTTTAAAAAAAGTTGTTCCTCTAAGCAGCGCTGGCTGGGGGATTCTGGGAGTTGAGGTCCACCCATCTTCAAGCTTCCAAGGTTGAGAAACACTGCTCTAAGTAAAGCATTGTTTATAGTTACGCTATTTACAGTTCAGTGAAAACTTCCATGTAATCATCACATTGCATGAGAACATTTTGGAAGAGACAGCTGCAGGATTAGGAGGACATGTTTGGACCACAGAAGCCAAAAACTTTCCCACACAAACTCAAACACACACACACACACACACACACACACACACACTGCAGCTGCAGTCATGCCGGACTGGTTTTCAGATGCTTGGCTGAGCGGCTGCTAATGAGTTCAGCAGCCTCTGGTTGAGGCAGACTGTTCCAGACATCGCCTGAGCCCACTTACATAACAGCGCAGCTGTTGCTGCTGCCACCACCCCAGGCACCTGTCTGAGCCAAACAACAGACAAGGCAGCCACAACACCCACAGGATGCTGTTTCATAACCGTGTGGCTTGTGTGCTAGTGGCAGTTTTGGGAGAAAAAGGCCTAAGCTGGCATTCTGCATAGAAGGGTAACAAGAAATGAAGTGGTAGCCAGACACTTAAACTACCCATGAAGGGAGGGAAGTTTCCCTCTTGACAGGAAGCCTGAAAAACAACCCTTAAAACCCGTTCACCAAGCAAGAATAAAAAATAAGCAGAGTTGGTTTAACAAATGCGAGGGAATAGTAAACAAAATCATTTGCCAAGGAATCAAGTTCTCATTAAACACCCTTCTCTTCCCAATTCTCTGCTTTTAAGATTCCTCTCTGTAAGTAGCAACATTTTTCAACATTAAGTAGAGGTGGTGGGGGGGGGGAATTCCTCTGTATAGTTTCAAAATTTGCTAGATGCCCTTTAGCTGATTTGAAGAGAATCTATCAGAATGGCATATACCAGTGATGGCTAACCTTTTCGCCATCACGTGCCAAAAGCGGGGGTCGCGGGGGGTCGCACGTGTGTGTGCCCACACCCATAATTCAATGCCGCCCTGCGCCTGTCCCCCGCGCCCCCACTGCTTTTGGCATGCAATGGCATGGTGGGTCCAATAGGCCCGTTTTTCACCCTCCTCAGAGTCCAGAGGCTTTTTTGGAGCCTGGGGAGGGCAAAAACAGCCTTTCCCACCACCCTGGAAGTCCTCCGGAGGCCGGAAACAGCCCATTTCCCGACTTCCAGTGGGCCCAGAAGGCCCAAAAATCAGCTGGCGCACTGGAGCTGAGCTAGGGCATTGCTCGTATGCCCACAGATATGGCTCCGTATGTCACCTGTGGCACGCGTGCCATAAGTTGGCCATCACGGGCATATACAGTCCATCTTAAGCTCTCATAGAGAAAAGATATATTTAATGATCTTACATTATGTCATTATGTGCTTGAGGTAGAACAATGGGTTTGTTTGTTTTTTATCAGCCCAACAGTGTCCGTACAAAAAATTTATAACGTGAAATTTTAGCATTGTTTGGAATGGGAAGGCAAATACTGTAGGTAGCACTTCTCTTCCTATGGAAAAGCAATGTCATTTTCTAGCTGCATTTTGGTCAATTTGTTTGTCTTTTGGAATGTGTTTTGAAGTTTACAAAAGAAGTTGCAGAATCTGGGGCTTTTCAGTCATTTCTCTAATCAGATACTAAAAACACAGCATTCAAGTAAAGGAAGAGCAGCACTGCATCTTCAAGCAAACTCCATCTGTAAACTTCAAAAAGACTCACCCTGTTTTTAAAGGTGACCCACAATCTGGGCTTCTCAGCCAATATTCTTCACTCCCATTCATCTAATCTTTCTTTAAAAAGGTAGAAAATGGTTGGTTAAACTTTTTGGATCATTTGGAACAAAAGTGATTAATCAGGATTGTTGATTCTCATTCACAATACTGTGATGAAAATAGGATGTGTCTGTTCATCAAAAGGATGCAGTGCTGGTATGGTCTTTCCAGAAAGCAAATGCCAAGGCAAAGAAAAAATTATCTAAAATCTAATGCAGAATATGGATCTAAGCCCCCAATACCATACCAAATCACATTTGTCCTTTAAACCATAACATTATGGTCATGGAAATTAAGTGGGTAATGATGCTCAGAGCAATAAAGAATAAAGAAGTGACAGTAACAAAGCACATCCACAAGTGAGTTAGAACTGGCCAACAAGTAGTATTCCACAGAGGAGGTTAATTTAAAAATCAAGATGGTGTCGGCAACCATATGAGACACAAAAACACAAAACAGGAAGGAGCTTCAGCTGCATGGTTGTGACCACCATGACCTTTTGCCTCCTCTGGAGACAACATTGCTAGCAAACCCAGAGAGTTGTCTACAGACACAGAAGTACTGGAAGATCTAATATCGGAGATCCTGGTATTAGCTTCTAACTCTTCCTCCTGCTGCTATTTCAACAGGAAAATAGATTCAACTATTAATATTGTGTGGAGAAACTATCTTGACAGGTGCTCTAAAATTCCCATAGATTCAAAACAGAAAGCCACAACAAAATACAAAAAAAAGAAGAAGTTGTGTTGCTTTAGATCAGTGTCATATAGCTTTTTCTGAGCCATTAATTACATTTGAGCTTTAAGTGGGGTGTTGGACTCTACATTCCAAGACATATTAAAGAAAATAACTAAAATGAGACTTCGGTGATAGATTTCATGATTTCTGATAGCCGTCACACTAAAAATTACAGAATTATTCACCCTGACACAACATAGCTTTTGCTTAAAGCACTAAACAGAAATCCAGCCAGGAATAACTAGTCACAACAACCAAAATTTTGATAAGCAAGTTACAGGCAGGGCATTCCAATTTTTTTGCTTAATATGTTGAAACTCACTAAGAATTTGAAGAGCTGTGGTTCTAAAGAATCTTAGCTGCAACTGAACAAGCTGGCTGGCCGTTCATATGTTTCAGGTGTCTTTACCATAAATTGGATCCTATTTTATTCTTTCCTGGTTAAAATGCACAGAATAGAAACCAATCAATAGCTATTTGATAACATTCTTAATGATTACTTAGGGATAAGCAAATCAAAGTAATTCAGTCAGAATACTTTAAAATGAAAATCAACTGAATTAGCTTCACATTCTGATATTTTTTATTGCTAAAACATTTAAAAACAAACTCATTTTCTGATATAAGTGAATTTGTACTGTTTAAATACCCTGCTATAAGAAATCCCAGCTGCAATGACATATTTTGCTATTAAGATATATTGCTTTGTTAAATAAGGAAAAATACAATGGAAGTTTATCGAAGTATCAGTAGTGAGAGAAAACCTGCACATCGTTTCATGATCCTATATACTATGACTTACATTATGATCACAGTTTCATCCAAAGAGATTTTTCTTAAACAAACATCATCCAAAACCTTTAATTGTTTCGTATCTTTATTCATTGAACTTAGATTCTGCAGTAATCTGCTGAGACAGCTAGTGGTTAACAAAATAACACACTCAATATCAAAGTATTCACAGTAACCATAGTTTGAATTAGGAAAAAGTAATGACAACATTAAATAACAACCAACTACTGGCAAACACAACCTTAAAACCCATTAACAACATTCAAAATTAGATGCAATTCTCAGTGAACTAATTATTTTTTTAGCAGCAACTGAAATGAAACCAAAGAAAGAAGAAGCAAGATCTCAACAGCACTTTGAATTGTACCTGAAAGTTTAGAGTTAGCCAATGAAATATTTGAGGCAAGAAGACTGAATCCAAAAGAATCCCCAAGTTGACCTCTTTTCCTCCTACAGAACTGACTGGGTTGCTATCTAAAGAAGTAATGAAATCATTGAACACTGATTCCAACCTCCAACCCTTGCAGATAGTCTAGAGTCCAGTCTAGAGACTCTAGACCAGTGATGGCTAACCTTTTTGCCGTCGCGTGCCAAAAGCGGCGGGAGTGGCGGGGGGTTGTGGGGGCATGTGCCCACATCCATAATTCAATGCGCCGTGCCCTCCCGCCCATGCACACGTGACCCCCCCACTTCCCCCTGGTTTTGGCACGTGATGGCACGGTGGGCCCAGTAGGCCCGTTTTCCCCCCTCTCCAGGCTCCAGAGGCTTTCTAGGAGCCTGGGGAGGGCAAAAACAGCCTTCCCCATTCTCTCAGAGGCCTTCCAGAGGCTGGAAACAGCCAGTTTCCCAACTTCCGGTGGGACTGGAAGGCCTGAAATCAGTTGGCCAGTGCACACATGTGCGCTGGAGCTGAGCTAGGGCAACACTCGCGTGCCCACCAATATGGCTCCGCGTGCCACCTGTGGCACCCGTGCCATAGGTTCGCCATCACGGCTCTAGACTATTGTGTTTGATGGTATCCACTGGGAGGTCTAAAAGGAGTACGAAGGGCTTACTTCCCCAACTGAAGACCTTACAAAGATAATCCACTAGAGCAGTGATGGCTAACCTTTTTGCCATTGTGTGCCAGGAAAGGGGTGGGTGAGGTTTGTGCGTGCGCGTGCCCAAACCCATAATTCTATGCATCCCCCCCTGCGCATGCACGTGCAACCCCCCTTCCCCTCCCCCTGCTCCTGGCATGTGATGGCCTGATAGGCCCATTTTTCTTTCTTACCTGGCTCCAGATCCCCTCTATGAGGGCTTCCGAGGGAGTGGGAAAGGCTGTTTTCACCCTCCACAGATGCATAGAGAGGATCTGGAGCCAGGTAAGAAAGAAAAATGGGCCTTCCCCCCCCCCCACCAGGCCCTCGGGAGGCAGGAAACAGCCTGTTTCCCTACTTCTGGTGGGCCCAGAAGGCCCAAAAATCAGCTGGCCGGTGTGCGCATGCGCACCAGAGCTGAGTGCCCACTGATATGGCTATGCGTGCCACCTGTGGCACGCGTGTCATAGGTTCGTCATCACGGCACTAGAGTAACCAGTTGTCACCTCTATCCCAAACTCAGGCCTGAACTCTGATGAAAATGGATTCAGATAATCTGCTTCTTCAGGGGAACAATGTACCATATTTTTCGGAGTATAAAACGCACCGGAATATAAGATACACCTTAGTTTTTGCAGAGGAAAATAAAAAAAAAGCTGATTGGCGGGTGGATCGGCGTCCGGATTACCCCCAATCAGCTGTTCCCAGAGATGAATTTTAGCAACAGGTTCCTTGGTTGTTAGCTCTGTGCCTTGCTTTTTTTCAGCTTTTGAAACTTCTAAAACTGCTTCAGAAAAAACTTTTTTTTCTGCCTCTGAAAGCCTCTGAAAGAGAGCTTCAGAGCTTTTTTTCTGAAGCTCTGTTTGGAGGCTTTTTTTCTGAAGTTTGTTTTTGAGGCCTTTTTTCTGAAGTTCTGTTTGGAGGCTTTTTTTTTGAACCTTCATTTCTGAGGCTTTTTTCAGCCTCTGAAATCTCTGTGTGAAGGCTGGGCGGGGCTACTTTCAGAGTATAAGACGCACCCAGATTTTCACCCTTTTTTGGGGGGGAAAGGTACGTCTTATACTCTGAAAAATATGGTCATTGTCTTCTGATAATTATGTCACAATAACCTTGTTCCAGAAGGGAAACAATATTATTGTCCAAAACAACTGGATTCATAGTGGGCTTCTTCATCCACAGGGGAAGGCCATCAGAACATATTTCAAGGCTGTAGTATCATACTCTCTCAAAGTGTGGTGCTGATGAATTCCCAGATTGCACTGAGCATATTCCCATCAAGTCCGCTAAAAGTACTAGGAAAGGCATGGATGAAGCCTGTGAAGGACAGAACTCATTCTAGAGAGCACCCTATTTCTATTTCACTGAGATTCATGGATCAAAAGACATCTCTGGATGATATACGCAGACATTACCACAGTCACATCACTCTGCCCATGACGTCATGTCTGGAAAACCTGAGTGATATGATCAGCAAAATCCTGGGCAAGGTGGTCACCATGGCCAAGCAGATCTACATGTTATTCCTTTGCTAAAATGGAATTTCCCATTCTTATTAAGAAAGCTGGAAAATATCCTGCTCATTCAATGAAAAGAATTGAAGGAACTTTGACCCCCTTGTTCCCACAGTGTAGGCCTGAATTTGGTTTGTACTTCTGTCTAGTCAGATTCATTTCATACCAGTGTTCCAGGGATTTTTATTGCCATTTTCTCCTAAAGCCCCTACGTAAAGGTGTCTTCCAAGATCAGTTAATTGAGAGCAATTAAAAGTGCCACGGAAACCTCTTACTGCTAGTGGGAAAACAAGATGCAATTGCTCAGCAGATGACCGAGAGGCTGTGCAAGCATCTGCTAAAAAAACATTTGGATCCATTAGACATCAGAGAATATCTGAATGGGATCTTTCATCTTAAAGAGTTGGGTTGCAATCAATTGGACCAGGAAGTAGTATGACTATGGAAAGGGCTGATACCCTCCATATGCCTTTCATGAAACTGCACCGAGGGAAATGCGAAGTCTAACATGTGTATCCTACGTGTGACAAACCTGAGATTGACCTATGGTCTTTATGTAAGTCATGAATTCCTGAGCTCTCCTAGCCAATAGTGCATGTAGACTGAAACCTCCCAGCACAAAAGGTGAATGAAACCCAACACCAAGTCAGACCCCCAAGCCCAGAAAGGCAGGTAGAAACTGTTGGGCAGGATGGTTACACCAGTAAGTTTCCTGCCTTGCCCTTATGGCCCAACCATTCGTACTCCATCATTTCAGAAGCAAAATCCCCACTCAAGCTGAGTATATTTTAAAGACAATAGCATTCCCACCCCTGCCCCACTTGATCTTTACTTTGAGGCTTTGAAACTAAGAAGGGCAAATCTCTGAGAATATTTCTACCTCTGCCCATCCAAGATTTGTCAATGGGTATCATGTCTGCCTATTTGTCCACGAAACGCTCAGAAAATGATCAAAATCTATAGCAGATGAATCTGTTTGTGATCGACAATTTGAGGCCAAGGTCACTAAAGTGAAAATGAGATTATCAATGAAATGGTTTCCTTTATTCTGAAATGGAGTATAGGGTGCTCCTCTCCTCTCAACTCTATCTCAATCTAACACAAACAAGAACTAACGGATTTCCCTTACATTCCTGTAGCTCCAGGCCTTTCCATTATTAACGTCCTCCCAACTTTCCACCAGTCAGCCAAATGGTCAGCTAGCAGAGTCATTCAAGCTAACTAACAGCACCCTCTATTACAATCAGCATCCCTCCTATACAACCCGTAAGACTTCCATAGCAATGGGCACCCTTCCTCGGTTGCCCTAAAACCAGCCCTCATCCCCAACTTTCTCACTGAAAATGGCACTCCCACTTTGCCTGACCCCCGAAGTGGTTGACCACAAATAGCCCTGCAGCTGGAATCTCTTCTGGACTTCCTGACCCCACTGAGTCAGTAACATTGGTGACCCCTAACATCACTGGAGCCTCTCAGTTTAACCTGTGACAGGATAAGTTGTAACTGGCTGGCTTTATACCTCAGCTGGGTATAAAAAGGAATAGGCTGTAAAAAGAAATAGGTTGAGCTACTGCCAAGCGGATATGCAGGACTGGTCAAAGGAACTCGAAACATTTATTCGAAGTTACTAATGGTAAATGAGATGCCATAAATTATTATATCTAAAGCTTCACATACAATCCCCAACAAAAAGTGAATGGTCCAAAAAGCATGACACGTGACAGAGATTTGTGTATTATTTTACTAGAACCTCTTTATCTACTAATAGAGATTAGATGAAGCTCAAATCACTAATAGGCCACAATATTGCAGGGTTATGGATACTTTCAAAGATTTCACAAACTTTCGACAGATTCACAAACTTTCATCACTGTATTCTGCCATTAATTGAGGGAATATAGAACCCTGAAATATCAAAAACAAGCACAAGTATGACTAAATCTCTTCAGTGGAACTCCTGGAAAGCTGCCATCTATGGCTTCCATCGGTAAGATTCATATAGCTATTTCAGACTATAGAACTGAGCACTGAATTGAGTTACTCCACATCTAGCAATGTGTGTAGCATTTAATATTAGACTTATTTGAATTTTAGATACCATTTTAAGAGGCTCAGCCTCACTTTTTGATATACCTGTACAATGTTTAGGAACTATATTGGCAAAAATATGTACTGTAGTTTGAAAAAAAAATTGTGGGAACCTATATCCATTAATTCCAAAATATCTGTATGTAGATGAAAAAATAAATGAGCTAAAAGTCTGGCTTGCCTTAGCCCAAGCCAGGCTTTCAGCTCGTTGGAGTGAAAACTATCAACTTCCATTTGACAAGGTCTCAAGAGGTCTTTCATTCACCATCTACTTAATTCTTCTAAATAGGAATGCCAGGGAGAGAATTTCGGCACTTCAAAGCCTTGGTCCCTCCACCCCACCCTAAAAAACCCTCTGAATTTTGGTCCATGAAAAAGCAATTATTTCCTCCCATCAGAAAAATGTTTATATACAACAAATTGCAGTTGACACACTTCTGGCAATGGTTTTCACAGCTGCATTAACTCTCAAAAACCTTTCTGATGCAGATTTGAGCACACACATTGCTCAAGGTTCATTTTTTTTTCAAAATAACATTATAAAACTGTTAAAGGAGAGAGAAAAGAAAGATTTATTAGGAAGGCTTTCAAAATTACAGTAGTTTGACCTGTCTCTATCTATTAACCGAAGTTAGTAATGTTATTCTACAGATATCTTCTCCTGAAGTACTACTTATCCGTCCATTTGTTGTACCGCGTTTTATATACATTTAAAGCCTGCAATTTAAAAATAAAAGTACCGTCACATTTGTTTCTGCCACAGAAAGAGAAGGGGATGCAGTCTTTTTCAGTGAGAAAATTCAGACTTTTGCCACACGCATTTTCACATTAATTCACCCATTCTTCTTTAAAAAGCCAGAAAAAGATTCCACAATTCCTTGCTTTCAAAAGATGAAGCCTATTATCAAAGAAAATTGCCACACACTTAAAAGATCTGATCTAAGTTCGTAAATTCCATGTCTTTTGAAAAGCAGCATACTGTGGGAGCAAACACACTGGCTCCTTTGTCTACAAATGAATGAAGTCTTCAAAAGAACCTACTTTATTTTACAAAAGGAAATTTCCGTAGGATTCAGAGTTGCAAAATACAGGTAGTCCTCAACTTATGACTACAATTGAGCCCAGAATTTATGTTGCTAATTCAGAAATTTGTTAAGAGAGTTTTGCCCCATTTTATGACTTTTCTTGCCCCATTTGTTAAGTGAATCACTGCAGTTGTTAAATTAGTAACACGGCTGTTAAGTGAATCTTGCTTCCCCATTGACTTTGTCAGAAAGTTGCAAACATGATCACATGACCCCGGGACACTGCAACTGTCATAAATATGAACCAGTTGTCAAGCATCCAAATGTAAATCACATGACAATGGGGATGCTGCAACGGTCATAAGTCTGAGAAAAGGTCATGTCACTTATCAGTGCCATTGTAACTTCGAATGGTAACTAAATGCACTGTTCTAAATTGAGGACTATCTATACTGGCAACTCATCATCAGTCATCAAGACCACATCCCTGATGTCCAAGTGAAGGGATATGCTTTCAAAGTATTAAAATAGCTGATTAAAGCCATTAACTACTAATATCTAGCCCTCCCTCCCTCCCCCATCCCAGTTTTACATTGTACCCAGTGAAAGATTCAAAGGTGACGTGGTAATTTCCCTTCTAATTTTCTTAGAATTAAATTACTCCATAAATACAATATTAGAACACTTCTGAACTCTGGAAGAGCTCAATTATAACTAATAGCAATAAGTCCAGCTCTATCATGAACTGCTTTGTTCCAATTTACACTCTTTCCTTTTATATTCCAACACACAAACACATATAAACTTCATAAATAGTGCATACAATGACATTTTAATACCAAGAGTTTCCTTTGTGTGAGGGAACTGGGGACTAGAAAATGACCTGTACATATACCCAAATATTTTAAACACCTATAATTTGTTAAACTCCAAACCTCTCTATTCCCTTCCCCATTTTTAAAACCATTTTCCACTCTTATGATTTCCAGCATCAGAAAGCCAATAAAACCACCTCATCGTTAATACTTCTGTTAACCTTAAGGAAACAAATAATTTAAGCTCAGTGGCTTTATACTCCCCTAAAGCAAGCATCCCCCTCAAATAACTTCCATGTTTTGCCTCTAGTTCTTCTGACACTACCCAATGAAAATCAGACAGTTTGAGTGACAAGAAGCATTGAAATTATTTCCCTTACGATTTATTTACAAACTTCCCATCAGCACTGGTGACCCTGATGTTGTAAATGAACTGACAACTTCTGTATCATCATCATAGCACCTGACTGGCACCTCAATCAGAATATAATTAATCCCAGGAGACATGATCCAAAGAGAAACCAAGTGACAGAGAAATAAACAAAAAACTGACAAACATTTAACTTAGGTAGTTGGTCCAGGAAGGGAATGGATTCAACATTGTAGTTGGCTTTGAGATGTCCCAAGGAGTTACATAATCAGTGTATTGGAACAGAAGTTACGTGAGAGTGCCAATTCTGCTTCTTCTAGCTTCACCACAAAACTGTCAGTCGTACAATTTCAACAGATGAGAAGTCAATGGAAAAGATGGAATTCCATCAGGAAAAGAATAGGGAAGAGCAGGCATGGAATGGTAGAGGGGGCAATTAGGGAGAGTCAGTCCATAGGGGTTCATTTTGCACTGGGTGGTTTATAGGGCTCCAGTAGAAGACTTGAAAAGGTATTGACTTTATCAGCTCCTCGCACTTCATGGGGTAAAAGTGGCAACTTTACAATATGAAAGTCTTCATAAAGGTCTTCCATCTGGATAAAAGAAAAAAAATGAAACGGTCAAACAATCCTAAAAACCTAAGAATCAGGATTAAGAATTACAGCGTTTCCTATTTCAATTTATCCTGTTAGGTTAGAAAGTTTTACTGTGTTTATTCTATATAATCCTTCTTCTACCATCTTAATTCAATGGTAGGTTTAAATTCTAAATATAATTTGCATTTCAATACATTAAGTATGCTACATTTTTTATAGCAGATCGAATTTTTTTGTGCAAGTTATTCTGTGGAACTAAAGTTGTATTTTAGTGCAATTTCACTTATACAACTAGCTCACCAGATGATCCTTTGTATTATTAATATCTGTTCACAATAATGTGAAGTCACAGCTGCCACTTGTTTGGTTGGTTAGGCCTTCATACACACTGAGTTCTTTCCAAGAACCTAGGATATCATAATTATCAGTGTAATATATATATGGATCCAAACAGTGTGGCCTTTTGGAATTGACATGGAAATTCTGCCAATGCACAACTTTCCCAAACATATCCCAATATGTTTTGGTATTTCATCCACTGGGGCTACCACAGCCATTTCATGCCATAATCTTTCAATTTTGATTTACAGATGTTGATACTTTGTGATTTTCCTCAATTCTTTCTGTTCTATTCTACTAACCCCAGGCATTGTCAAATCAGTTATTAGGTCGGCAAGCCGTTTAGATGACTATTATACCCTCCAGAGTAACACTGGGCTTTAAATGCTGGGCTCAAGGAAATTCTATCTGAGGTCAGTCATCCTCAGAGCAAGATTTAGTGAAATAAGAGTCATATGAAGTCATATAAAAGGGAGAGGGGAGGAAATTATGAGAGAAAATATTAAATTAGAGAAACACTTGAAAGGAAAGTGGTCTGGGACTAAAAAGAGATAGAAACCTATGAAGAAATTAAAGAAGAAAAGGGGAAAATTACAGAATCCTGATGCTAAGTTTAGAAAGACAGAAAGAAAGGTTGAGAACTTTAAAAGAAAAAAACAAAAGCGAAGGCAAGGAAAAGATTTTTAAAAAGGAAACAGCAGAAAAAAGAATAGAAATAGGTGAGCAGTTTGACAAATATAGGCAACTGGACCCCTAACTTATTTATATATGACAAAAAACTACCATCCAAATTAGTTATTATATACATCTTTTATATTATCTAAAATATTTATAATCATAAGGGGTTACAGAAAAGAAAAATCTGCACACCCCACAGGCATATAAAAACAAGACAAGAGCATGACAGCCTAAAAACAGCATATCCAGAAAAACAGCTGAAACATTTTCTGCCCTCTTCAGTCACCTGTGATCAGTCAAATTTTAAGTGCTAATGAGTAATGGATAACTGGATTTTATATACCTTCAGAAAGGCTAAACCTTCACTGTGAAACAAATGCTGAGAATATTCTAAAGCACGATACTTAAGCCTTAAAGGCTGAAATAGAATTGCTAACTTCTGGCTATTCAATCTTTCCTAATATAAAGCAAACTCCTGTTATACACATCAGGCCTGCGCAACCTGTAGTGGGGAAAAAGCTACACTGACATATTAAAAATCAGTTCAGGCCACACAAAGATACCTGGTGTTGCACAGCTGGCCAAGCAGCAGCAGCACTAGAACTAGTGCCGGCCTAGAAAAACGGAGGTGCTTGACAGTGTCTTTTGGCACAAAGACAGCAAATTTATTACCACATAAGGCTGCTTGGAAGACTATGCAGGCGTAATATGGATTAATATGTTCCCAGTTTATCAGGGAATCTGCAGTGCTTCTAATCATACCTGGTCAAGGTATTTAGACTGGATTTTATGCCGAGCTTCACACATCTTGCAAGGCTTGTCAGGGTCAGGAAAGACCAATTGATTGACTATGATATTATGGGTGTCAATTTTGCATTTGGCCAACTCCTGGATAAGCCGTTCTGTTTCATATAGTGATAGGAACTCCGCAATGCAAACACAGATGAAAGTGGTTTGTTCCTGTAACACAGACAAGATATAATTAGTTCAATGATGTGAACAGAAGTGCATAGTATAGTTTTGTTTCATTTGCTCTCCCCAGAACCCATCATCAATGCAGCTGCCTCTTTCTCCATTCCTTCTCATGTCTTATGTCATGTTTTAGAAAACAGGAATTAGTGCCAGAAATCAAATCTGAAGAACAGAAACAGAACAGAAACAACTTCCCCTAAGCAGCTTAAGGTTTATTTAATAATCATAGGAAAAAATAATGCAAAAGAAAAGAAAAAATAAAAATTCAGAAGGTGCAGAAGAAAAACAAAATTACAAATAAAATACGAATAAAAAGCTTCACGTAGCCTAATTGTCATCTTTTCAGTATTGTTTCAGCAAAAAGTCAATTAGGAGTTGTGAGAAATATTGAACAAGTAATTTATCCCTGATCAAATGGTCCAACTTTATAGTTCTTTTTGCTCTTCACAATCTTAACATTTAAGTCATTCCAATGGCATCATAAGAGTTGATCTTTCATCAATCTCCTGATATTTAAGAAGAGTCTTCAAAATCTTTCATCAGCTTTATTCAACTTTATAAATTCCATAGACACATCCAGAATTTGTCACAGCTATTTCATGTCTAGATCCTTTTCTTGATTTGTCTTCTGTATTTTCATGTTGGTTATCTGAATGTTGCCTTCAAACTCTATGATGTCTATTTTTTCTCATCTTCTTCTAAAAATTTATCCACTGACATCTGTATCCTTTTTGAGACATTACCTATTAATACTTGAATTTAAGTATTAAAAAACCCTTCAAGGTAAGATTATAGCTTGCTTAGCCATTTTAACTCTTTTCTGCCTAAGCCTTTACTTCCCTCTAGTGTCCATTTGCAACCTCAGTTGCAAGCCTCAGTTCTTAATATGAGTTCAGTTCCATTTCAGTCATTTTCTACTAGTATATTATTTAATCATATACTTGTTTTTCAAATCTTATAGCAAAATTAACCAATATGTCAAATATCTGGTCTTCCCTTCCAGATAAATAAACACTATTAGTACAGTAAGCGTGAAGCCAAGCCACAAAGTTTGTACAATGTACAATCTCAGAAAATGTCTGGAAAAGACAGCTTGTGGGTTCTTTTGTTAGTCATTTTTGACCTATCTCTAATAACCCATTTTTTAAAAAATCCTGCTTGAGGACTCTTGTTGGCAACACATCAAATTGATATTTTAATTGGAATATTCTGTTTTCAAGCTTATTCAGTTACAATCAGAAAGATCAAATAAATTACTCAAATAAATGTTACATGAAAAACAGATGAACTGCATTTACTTGTAACTGGCTAATTAATGTTTCTCCCCATTATTAGAGGGATGCGCAGGGAGCATGTATGACTTTTTTTAAAAAAGCAGAGTGGGACTGTAACCATATAAACTAGCCTTGATGGCCAAGAACCAGTATTTTTGCTCAATTTGTATGCGGTACAACCCAAAAGCATTCTATGCATGATTTTTTATAACTTTTATTATGTTTTTACATAGATAAAGGACAAATATATAAAGAGAAAATTTATTTATTTATTGGTTCGATTTATATGCCGCCCTTCTCCGGAGACTGGTATTCTGTATTCTCTATTTAACCTAGTGAAACATTTCTGAATAAAAATGGTCCTAGTTTAAATAAGAGTTATTCTTTGAGAATCTAGATGCGGGAGGAATGATCCACCTTCCCTCACTACTGCTAAAATGAATATGTTTCTCCAATTTCCAGGAAGAAGTGAATCTCTTTCAGATCTGCTTATGCTTAGAGATTATATCCTCACTAATCCCTTTGCTTTTGCCATATACTTACTGGATCTTTGAACTGTTCACTGACAGAACGGATGACAGGAAGTGTTTCTTCCAGTTTGGAAGCCAGCTGGTCAGCATTCATGTCTCCTAGGCCAAGCATGTTACACATCTAGTGAAAAACAAAAAGTTGCAATGATGGGCAACATCCAACAGAGGCAAATCATAATTGTAGTATAAGGCAAGTGAAAGAGAAACTGAAATAGGCTAACCAACTCAGGGCAGAATAATCAAGCACAGCAATATAATTTAGTGCTACTACATCTTGCTGGTTGTCGATGGAATAAACAATATTTTTATTTCTATTCCATCCTAGAAGCCATGTCACATACCAGAGCTGATAATTATACACTACTTCCTAAGGCTGTATTGGAAGAATAATACTAGAGTTCAAGCAGGAACAGACAACAGTTAGCATTCAAGTCAGATACTAGCGTAATATTTTTATATGTAACATATATGCTTTTGATGTTGCTGATGATTCTCCTCCTTTACCTGGGATATGAAGGGACTGATTTGGTTCTTTATTTGCATCAGTCGACCTAGTCCCCGCTCTACGATTGTGGGGAAATTGAGCAGCCGTAATGTGTGTCCCGTGGGTGCTGTGTCGAACACCACCACGGAAAAATTCATTCCTTTCACCAACCTGTTCAGGCCAGAGAGAGAACACTATCAGCATACTCCAAAACAGTATTATTCCCAGATTGCTAATTTCTATTGTTGTAGTCACCAATTAAAATATACTACAAATCTTTCTCCCACAAATCAAATGAAATCCATAAATATGAATTTTGGTTTTTCATCCCATCAATGGAAATGTGAAATGCAGAATCTCAGCAATTTGAATTCTGGTCACTAGACAAACACAAGATACATACAAGAATCTTATGAGAGAATTGTATATTCACAGCAGGCCGTGACTCTGTAACATAAATGAAATCAGCATCACAAATGAGAAGTCCACATCCACATCACATTGGACTTACTGCTAAAGAAAAACTGTATTACATGTTACATTGCTGAATGCAGGTAAAAAAGTTCAGCCTTTGCTTCCAAAGAGAAGTTTTAAATACATAGTAGGGTAAACGATGAGCCTGATACTTCAGTTCACAATTCTCACCTCATCACTTCAGCGTAACTCATTGCTTCATCGATACCAGGAAAGGCACTCATTGCCTCTTGCATCATCTTCTTGCCCATACTTAGCATATTATCTTCCTCAAAAAATTCATCGGGAAGTTCAGCCACACCCAAGCTAGGATCAATCTCCTAATAATAAATTATGGACAGAATAATTCAACACCACCATGTAGAAGCTGCATCATTAAGCCTCTCAATATGAATGCTTTGAATGAAACAACAGAATTTACGATATGAAAATAATCTACACGTAGTCCTCAAGTTGTTAAATTTTGCCCCATTTTACGACCTTTTTTGCCATAGTTGTTTTAGTGAATCACTGAAACTTACATTAGTAACATGCAGGGGTGAAATGCTCCCAGTTCAGACCGGATCACCCAATCCGGTAGCGATGATGGCGGGTGGTTCAGAGAACTGATAGCAAAAATCCCTGCCCCCCCCATGCCCAGCTGAGCCGCGCGATCATCACAGGCTGTTTTTTTAATTTTTAAAAGCATTTTTTCTACCACCTCTTCAGCCGAAAAAATGCTTTTAAAAGTTTTTTT
Source organism: Ptyas mucosa (assembly GCA_012654045.1). Lineage (NCBI taxonomy): Eukaryota > Metazoa > Chordata > Lepidosauria > Squamata > Colubridae > Ptyas > Ptyas mucosa. The sequence goes on along the minus strand of WNWU01000012.1, from coordinate 4,824,012 downwards.
TTAAAAAGCCTCTGATGATTGCACGGCTCAGCTGGGATCGTCAGAGGCTTTTCAAAGCATTTTTTTCTGCAACCCCTTCAGCCGAAGAGGTTGTAGGGAAAAAATGCCTTTAAAAACCTCTGGCGATCCCAGCTGACTTGCCTGATCGTCAGAAGCTTCTAAAAGCATTTTTTTCTGCAACCTCTTGATGTTGTAGAAAAAATGCTTTTAAAAGTTAAAAAAAAAAAGTTGGCCATGCCCACCATCACATTACCCCCACCACCAAGCCATGCCCACAGAACCGGTAGAAACAAATTTTAGATTTCACCCCGGTAACATGGTTGTTAGGTAAATCTGGCTTCCCTGTTGACTTTGCTTGTCAGAAGGTTGCAAAATCTGACCACATGACCCAGGGACTTTACAACCATCATGACTATATCCCTCAAGCACTCTCTGATACAATGAAGAATTCACACTGGATTCGATGATAGTGAAACTGTGATGCAGTAAAGCAGCCCCAAACCATAACATTTCCACCACAGTGCTTTACAGCTATCAGGTTATTCTGTTGAAATGCCGTCTTTGATTCTTGCCAAATATGTCCCTTGGTATTATGGACAAATAACTATCTTTGTCCTCTTTGTCCCGAGCACAATGTTGCAGAAGTCTTGGTCTTTGTCTACAGGGTCTGAAGTAAAGTTTAGTGTTGCCCTGATGTTCTTTCTAGAAAGCAAAGGTTTCCTCTTGGCACACCTGTCATGAAGATCTAATTTGTGCAGCTTCTTCCTAATGAGACACACTTTCACATATGTCATGGCAAAATCTACCTGTAGGTCATGTGACAAAACTTTGGGGTACTTAAGAGACTTTTTTCAACTACTTGCATTCTGCTCTCAGGCTGAATTTGTAGGCTGGCCTGGCCAAAACAAGCTGGCAATTATTTGAAATCTTCTCCACTTGGAAATTATCTTCTTGAACAGATGATTGATGGTTTAATCAGTTGCAGTGGATTCTCATTTTAGGTATTGAGGTGGCAATAAATGAAGATGTGCACTTACTTTCTCCACATGATAAATTTGCATATCTAAATTACAGAATGGACTACAAAATGTAAACAATGCATCACATGTGTTAGATTTCCTTTATCAATATTATTGAAAGATAAATATATGCTGAAATATATTGCAAAAGTCAAAAAAAATTTTTTAAATAAGTTTATTTCCATTTTTTAAAAACCAATTCTTTACATATATACATACAAAGTTATTGCAACAAACGTACAATAAATATAAATATATGCTGAAATATATTACAAAAGTCAAAAATTTCTTTTTTTTCTTTTCTTTTAAAAACGGTTAGACAGCGATGTGAGGAAATTTGTTTGGCAGAAGAAGCAGCCCCGGATAAAACTTAAAATGCTTCAAGAGGCACCATGTAGAGGGGGATTTGGTTTACCAAAATGGGAGTTTTACTACCAAGCGGCTAATTTAACTTGGATTAGAGATTGGATACTTTTAAATAGGAAGAGGATTCTTACATTGGAGGGTTATGATTTGTGTCAAGGTTGGCTCCATTTTCTATGGAGAGAGAGGGGTAAGAAATGTGGACATTTTAAGGGACACTACCTTCGGAGAATCTTATTAGAATCCTGGGAAAGGGTTAGGAATAGGTATTATTCAATGATCCTGATTTGGTTTGCCCCACTAGAGGCAGTAACACACTCCGCACTATATAATAAGGAAATATCATTGACATATCAGGACTTGCTTGATCCCCAAGGGGAGCTGAAGACCCGTGAGGAGCTTATGAACCAGGGCAAGAAGGTAGATTGGTGGGCTTATGCCCAAATACAGTCGAGAGTCAGAAGGGACAAAGAAAAGGAGCAAATCTATAGGTCATTACAGGAGTTAGATAAAATTTTACTGGGAATCGAAAAGAAATTATTTTCAAGGTGCTACCAATTCTTGGTATCACGATGGATTGGTGAGGAGATGATTAAAGACACCATGATTGCCTGCGGGAGGAACCTCGGATCTTTTCCAGATTTGGACAAATGGGAGGCGATATGAAACAGGAGTATGAAACTGACTTTGGCAACCCCCTACAAGGAAAATATTTATAAAATGGTCTATCATTGGCATATTCACCCGACAAGAATTGCAAGAATGTTCCTGGGAGCTTCTCCGGCATGTTGGAAGTGTGGGAACAGTAATGGGACATACTACCACCAATGGTGGATCTGCCCTAAAGCAGGCAAATATTGGTCCAAGGTCCGGAACTGGATAATGGAAATTACAAGTTATAATATAGAGCCGAAACCAGAAGTTTTCTTATTGGGAATGAAACCAGATAAAATAACTAAGGAAAAATGGTACTTGATCCTCCACATCACTACTGCAGCAAGGATATTATACGCGCAAGAGTGGAAAAGTGAATGAATACCCACAGAGAATAAATTGACTTGGAAAATTTCAGAGTGCGCAGAGGCTGATCGGTTAATGAAATTACTTAGGAACAAAAAAGATTCTGATTATTATGAATGTTCAAACCTATGGTATATTTGGGTGAAAGAAAAGAGAGGGAAATGAAATGGATCTTATCAGTGATCTAAATTGTATAGGCGCATATTTGTGCACGTTCGTTGCAAAAGTCAAAAATTTCAATGGGGTGCACTTACTGTTTCATATGACTGAATAGGAGTCATATATCCTCTCTTATTCTCTGAGATTTGTATATATTTCAGTTTTAATGTTTATTTTTAACATATTTATATTTTAAATGCATTTTATTGCTTATTGTATACCGTCTAGAGTAATGTTTTGATTAATAAAATAATTGCAATAAGGCAGTCCATTTTTTAAAAGAATGCCCAAATATTTACAAAATTTTTAGGAGGAAAAGCCTTTAATAATAAGGAGACAAAGTAACTGGAATATTTTCTTCAAATAATTTCTTAGTATTACTGTACTACTTAAGATAAAGCTAAAATAAATTTGGTCCATATATTTCTTTCTACACAACATGCACAATTTTAACACACAAAAACATGTTATTTATCTTCTCAGAAGTACACTCACCATGGCAAAAAGATTATCATAACCCTTTACTTTGGTGGGAACCTTGGAAAATTTCTGGTCAAACGCATCTGAGATGTTATGAGCAGGATCAGTAGAGATGATGAGGACACTCTCACGTACCTTGGAGAGCTGTACAGCTAAGCTACAACTGGACCACAAAAGAGAAGGAAGAAGCAGTTATTAATACAAGCACACAAACTACAAATAGGACAAGCTCCTAAAATTCAGATCTGCCTGTACTGAAGGACTATATGCAGAACTTTTAAGATTTATCCAAACTATTTAATAAATACAAACTAACAAATTGCAAGTGATTACTACATGCTTTTTTAAAATGAATAAACTACTCTGAAGGAAAAGATAATACTGTAATAGATATTACGCTTGTGAATTATTGTATTTAGGATTAAACAGTTGAGATTTTGAATGAGGCAATTTGTAAAAATAGGATTATATATTAGAAAAAATCTGAGACATTTTATTATGCTTCATATACGTTTGTATTTAAGCTTTTTTCTGCTACAAAAGACAACTGTGGATGTATCTATATAATACAATACTATAGTTCACAACATAAATACTAAGTGATACGGTCTCAAGCGGAGTTGTCATGCAACCAGACCTGATTTTATGACCATTTTACCCCAATCATTAAGCAAATCACATGGTCATCAAATAAATCCTACTTGCTCAGTTGATTTTCTTGTCAGAAGCCAGCTGAAAGGAAGGCGGCCCATTTCGGTAGTTAAGAAACATTCCATTTTGGACTCCACAGATTGGAGGAGGAAGCATATGAGGTCAGACACTAAGGTCTATTTCTGGCTTTTCCAGGGGAAAGCAGGCAGTCTGGCATGATTCTTACGTACAATTGAGTCAACAATAAAGAAAATTAAGCCTCAGAGCATTTTGGTTGTTTGCACCTGACAGTTAGAAAGGTCACAAATCCTGATCACATGACAACGCAACCATCATAAATGTGAAGCGGCTGCAAAGTGCCCAAATTATAATTGTGTGACTGTAGAGGTGATGCAATGGTCATAACTTCAAAAATGGGTCATAAGTCAGTTTCCAAGGGCATCGTAATTTCGAATCAACATTAAATCAAGGACTACCTGTACTATAATTGTGAAACATCTTTTTATTTACCTTTGGTGGCACTTTGACTTCAATAATAAATTATTATCCTATGGACACTTCTTTTATACTGTAAAATAATCTTACATTAAGTCAAAACAGTGCTTTGGCAAATTCATTGGAAAATTTTCAGTGTTGAAAGAATGCAACTTTAGTCATTTAAGATAAGAACAGCCCTCTTAATTTCACTTCAAAACATCACATATATAGCACTATAGCTTTCTCCTATCACATCCCTATCTCAGGATAAACTAATCATGAGAAACCATTTGATAATCGATTATGAGCCATACAGTACATAATTTTATTTATGTGCACCATATAATTATAAATTATCACTGTAAAGTTAGACTAAATCTAACACTACTGGTACATGCCAATGCCCTTCAATGTTTCTATCACAAATTCTGTTTTATGATTCCAAGACAACTTGGAACAGAAATATTCCACAATAGCAAATCTACCACAAATCACACCGCTTTTGTCCCTTGAAAGTACAAAAACTCTGTTGGTAGAGTTCAACAAATGGGATGGGGAATCAAAGAGAATGCCAGGTCTTAACTTCCTTAATCCGGATTTTTTTTTAAAAAATAGAGCATTTTCTAAATTACAGTTTGAAAACTTTTATATACATGTCAGGAAATATTTTCAACCCGCTGTATCAGGAGCCGCGAAACATTCAAGGCCACTGAGGAAGGAAACCCAGAGCTACAGAGACCTAAGCAAGAATAGTTTAAATCTTGACTTTAAAAAGAAATTTCAATCGCTAATTTTATTTCAGATTTCAAATGCAGCCAATGATGCTTTGGGAGGAAATGACGCCAACCCTGCGACCCGGCATACATTAGCAAGCCCCTTGTTTCCTTACCCCTCCGGTTTCTTCACAATAAATTTTACACTTTCATTTATTGCAAGGGTCCTACCACTCACCGCCGTCCGGCTTCCTCTGCCAGGAAATACGAGGCAGCAATTCCAGAGGTGGGATGTCACCAACAAGGAGCGCAGCAGCACTTTCCCCTCCCCCCACCTTGACCCTTCAACAACTCACGAAAGCAGAAAACAGCCGCCACCTTCCCGGTAAAAAGAGTAAAGCGGCGCCCGCCATCACAGTCCTCCTTGACGCCGTCCGACTCACCTGCAAGTGGTTTTGCCTACACCGCCCTTCCCGCCCACGAAAATCCACTTCAGGCTCCGTTGCTCGATAATGTTGCTCAGCGTCGGTTCCAGCGGCTCCACATCAGGTGCGTCCTCGAACTCGTCCGCTTCAGCCGACAGCCCAGATGCCACCGCTGCCATCTTGGAACAAAATCACGTGACAAGATGCTCGGCTATACCATTTTAATGCGGGGCATCTAATGTTAAAAACCGGCGCGCCAACATTTAACAGGGAGAGAAACGGCACGTCTCCCTCTCCTTGTGGGCCTCTTCTTGGCCTTAAATCCTTAACGTCATCACGTCAAATCACCGCGTAACAAACAGATCTGACGCCAGAACAAACTACACCCCCTTACCTCTGAATGGCTGGTATATTCCTGTCTAAAAAATTTAACCGGATTGGTCGCTTAGGTACCTTTCCCGATTGGCCTCGGCATAGCGGAAGAAGACTCAAATACCTGCCCCTCCTTTTCTCTGATTGGCAAATGTCGGTTCATCTTAAGCGGTGATTTACTGTGTTTTGATTGGCCGGAGGAGCTGTCGATTCTTGGGCCATCGGAGCGCCGTGCGCCTCAGTCCGTAAAAATTTTTCACTTCGACGTTCGCGTGGCCCGACCTTTAACGACAGAGGCTTTCCCGGGATGCTTTGCGGCGGGCAGGCTTCGTAATCGTTTCCCGTCATCCTCCGGGCGCGCGCAGAGTGGGCCAGAGAAGGGCTCGAGAGATGGCCGGGGCGCCAGCTGGGGAAGGTCCGGCTTCCGAGGCGGCAGGACCTGGCGGCGTCAACGTGTTCGCCAACGACGGTTCCTTTCTCGAGCTGTTCAAGCGGCGCATGGAGGAAGCCTCTGCGTCGGGTGGAAAGAGCGGGCGAGAAACGGCGATGGCCGGAGCAGAGAAGCGGAAAGAGACCGAACCGCGGCCAGAGCCGCCCGGGGACCAAGAACCACCGGGAAAGAAGCGGAGCGGGAACGCCCTCAGCTTCGTAAGGGATCTGGGCACTGACCTTTTCTCCTCTTTCCCCTTGTTTCTCCTTTTTTTTTTTTGTTCCCCTTGGCCTTCCCCGAAGGACCGAGGCTCAGAACCCTTTTTGGCAATTTGCTTTCTCTCAAAAGTAGGATCTCTTTAACTAAACACAGGCAGTAATTCTCCAGGTGCCGCCTCTCTAGACTATTCGCTTCTACCACCACCCCCCATAGTATTTGCATCCCTGCTCCCCTATAAAAGAGATTACTTTTTATTAAAGCAATATGATGTTAGCAGGAGCAATGTTACATTTTCTTCTTCCTTCTGAACTCTTCCTCCTCCCCTCCCATCTGTTTTGAAAGGCATCATATTGGACCCATCTTTCTAAGCATGTCTTGGGGTACTTGTGGCTATTTAGTACATTCCCCCCCCACTTCCCCACTGTATTAGCTCTTCCTGCCCCTCCTCCCCCACCCCAAATACGAGTAGAAAATGAACTGATCCACAGTTGTTCACAGGACTGTGATGCTCCATGCTCAATACCATTCATTCCTGGGCAGGTTTATATGGGCTTCATAATTGCTGGGCTTCATAATATTGGCTGAATAATATTAACTCTATGCCATAACCCTAAGCTTGATTTGATAAGGGTCTGTGGTGACAGATGTCCCAACTTCGAGTTTTCCTTTTGTGAATGTGAAGCTGCCATTCTTGACGTGCATATAATGTAGATATTTTTTTTTAAAAAATGGAAGCAATAGAGATGGAAACACTTTGATCTGTTAGTACGGAATGCAATGTGCTTTGCTTTTTAGTTGTCTTTGGGAAAACTTCATTTTAGGCTGATTCAGCCTTTATTAAAGCACAAGTAAATTAAGTGGAATGCATTAAAAATCTATCAAAATGTTTTTGAAATGAAATTGCTTCCCCCTCCTCATACACATTTGTTGCTAGTGAATAGTAACAAATGTTTCTTAGCACATTGTTTTTTTGTATTCACAGTTTTAAAGTCATCAGTGTGTCTCTTGGGACCCAAATGAAATATTTTTGTTCTTGTTAATGTGATACAATAAGTCTGAAATATACTGAACCATTTTTATTTGCACTGGCTAGGGAAAATTGGAAGTATGATTTTAGTCATCCTACATCAAGCATTAATTATAAATTTGAACATGAATAAAGTCTGTTCTGCATTAAAATGAAATATACTCCTGGCCATATTTATTGACCTGTAATTCTAATTGGGTTCAATGGAATTTACTCCTAAGTATCTGTAGGCATTGTAGCCTAAACATTACAAATAAAGATGTTTTATTTCCAGTCTAAAATGTTGGGTGGAAGTTTTTAATTATAAACTGTTTTCCAACATGTATGTTTCCATCACTATATATAAAACAATTTGTACTTGCAATGCATGTGGCATTGCTCCAGAAATGGATTGGGGAGGGAGTGCTGTATTATCTAAAAGTGATAATTGGAATCCCTGTTCTGTTTATTGCTAACTGAAATTGACATTTTCTATTTTAAACTGTCCTTTTCAACTGAAGATCAAAAATTCTGTTTTTCAACATAAAACTGAATCACATACATGCTTATATGGTATTGTAAATACCATTTTTAAATGTATGCAGAAGGCCTTTGCATTTGTATCTAAGATTATATTAGCATACACCACTTCCCAAGACCATAAAAAAGATGATTATTTTGAATTAATGTTGTATTGATTCTGCTAACTTTATTGCTTTCATGATTTTGAGCAAATAAAAGTTCTTCACATAATGTATTCCAGATTGTTATATTGTAGGGAAATAAAAGTAAAAAATAGAATGGTGTTCCTATTTCCCACCAGGCAGCAAACCTGAACAGAAATTGGAATACTTCCATTTCTTGTTACTTGTTAATGTCTTTTAATGTTTGGGCTTAACTGTACAGATGTATTGGTGAACACTGCTAAGGTGCCCTTTTACCCTCCTAGCACAGCGGTGTAGGTAACGCTCGGCAGCTCTGTACAGACTGACAGGTGTGATGGCGAGCTAAGATGATCTAATTGAAGGACTCCCTATACCGTTATATAGTGGGCAACATTCCCCTTGCAGCTCCCAGGCTCGTATAACGGTTGCAGTCTTCTATCCCTTCACCCAGGTGGGCAAGCGGAGAGGGGGCAGCAAGCTAGCCCTGAAGACAGGAGTGGTAGCCAAGAAACAAAAGACAGAGGAGGAGGTAAGCTAGGACACATCAGGAATAATAAATTGAGATATGTCCTTATGGGCTTGGAAAAATAGTGACTTGTTTCTTGTTCATTTGTAATAACATTTTTTATTCATTTCCTAAATCTGTTTTAAGTGAGATTTTGTGTCCATTTTTGGTGTATAAAATGAATTTAGCTCCAAAAAGATCAGAGCAGCAATGTATATCCTGTTGTCCTAACTGCACCTTATGTAGCAGATCAGAATGAGACAGGGTAGTCGGAAGTCCATGCAGTAAATATTGTGGCTGACTTCTCCAATAAAATTACAATCTGTGTTTCAATTGAATGGCTTCCCTAGATTTATATGTAGGCTGATGTTCATGAGAACTGGTACCCTGAGAATGTTTTTAAGTTCAGTTGTTAAATTTGTATTCCGTAACTGGCTCCCTTTTTTTTTCTGTTGTAGGTTTTGACAAATAAAGGAGATGCATGGGCGAAATATATGGCTGAAGTGAAAAAGTACAAAGCCCACCAGTGCAGTGATGATGATAAAACCCGGCCTTTAGTGAAATAACTTTTATCTCCAGCCTGGACTGTCTGTGATGTACATAATTATTTAAAATATCAAAGGAGTAGTGCTATCCCACAAGACTGAATGCTGCCATGGCAGCAGGAGACTTGCCATACTTTTATATTTGAAAATTTAGAGCCTCCTTCACTGATTCATTTATTATTTTCCCCTTCTTCTGAGAGCTAAGAACTTTGACTTAGTTGCCAGATTTTTAATTTGTAACACCCTCTCTCCAAATAGTGGAATTGGTCTGACATTTCTTTCCCAAAATCATCAGGCAAGATACCTTTGCTGATAAACCTTCAGCATTGACCCTTTGCTTAACATTTTCTGTACCCCTGAACTTTCTACTATAGGACATGCTAAGAAGCTCTCTTTATCAAATTCAGTACCTCTTACTGCTGAAGACAAATTTAAGATATGGTTGCAAATAGTCAGTACTGCAGACTGTAATAATTCCAGAGCTTGAAGTAATCCCTCTCTCTTCACTATGAAAGACAAATGAATCTGGATCTCTTGATACGTTTAATGTCTGACTGTTCTGTAGTTACATTTATGCTCATGTTGTTCTCTCCCTACTCCAATTTCACTGCATATTGCAGTGAATTATGGAGTTTTGTATTTAATTCCAACTGCTGCTTAAGCTTTTTCCTAGCCTTTTCCTATGCATGCTCCAATCTAATACTGGGGGATATCCTGTGCCTGTCTACTAAGAAGCAAAACACTTGGTCTGATTTTGTACCAAGTATTACATATTTGAGAAAATCACTAAAGTTACCTTAGGTGCTCTCTGCAATGAATTCTAGATACTATAATTTTAACCTTTGACTGCTCCTGTGCCCTCCTAGGTGTTTTGAGCAGAGGTCCTTGGCTCTGAAAGCAAGAACTTGGATCTATAGCCATTGTATTGATAATGGGTTTTTGCATGCATGGGACCTATGCTCTTTTATCACTTGTTTACATATACTGAGTTTGGTTTCTTATACTTTCCATAAAATACTGTTGAAATGGAAAGCACCTGACGTGCATTTGGACACTGAAACAGGGCATGACAATTTCATATAAGGGCTTCTGGTACAATTGCAGCAATCAATTTCAAGTCAGGAAACACTAATGAGATCATCTGTTTTCTGGCTGATATAGAGAAGCTGTTTTTTGTTGTGCTGGAATTGGGTTTCACTTCTAAATGTTATCCAGTTTGTGCCATTTTCTCTTAATAGATTGGGCTGTTTTTTGAGCTGCACTATTAATGCGATATTCACAAAGATGGATTTGTACCCGAAAAAAACAAACTGAGGTTTGATCTCACTGTTTAGGTCTATTTTTTTCTTCAATCATCACTGTTCATCACTGGACCAGATCTATTAAATAAATTTCTGCCATGAAAAGGCCATTGGTTTCCACATTCAGTATATCTTGGGCCTTTGTGTAATGCATTTGAAGAACAATGCTTTCTTTATATTAGGGTTCTTTAAGCATTTTTGCTGGAATATCACATAAAATATCTGAATGTTCTTTAGTGTAACTAAGAACTCATTACATAACAGGTTTTACATGCACAATGAGCATGTAGGAAGTATTTCTGAATATGGTAAGGGAGTGGTTAGACAAAACAAAAATTCTGTTTTTGCCTCTCATAATATCATGAGAGATTGCTGTTAAAACACCAGAAAAAAAAAAATAAAGGTTTGGTATTTTATTTCCAGCTTCCTGTAAAGTGATGCCAATTTTCTTCTTTGTTATACATTCGATCAGGCTTGCGACTCTATTGCTTTTGACCTCCACAGCCCAGATGAGAGTACTAATCATCCTTAATACAGTAATATTTTTAAATAATACAATTTTGTTGTGGATATTTGTTGGTATATGTTTTCCATATATATTTTTTCTAGATGGCATTATTTAAACATGCAAAGTCATTAAAACTGTTTACTGAAGGTATAACCATAGCATCCAGATTTTCCTTTGCTTATGTGGTAATAATAAGCCTTTAAATACAAGTGATACTGATCAATAGTTATCAGGTTGAAAGCTAAATGAAGAATTGTTCTGCATTTAAAATGATTAGAATTGCTTTCCATAAATATGCACTTTAAAGTTAGAGAAAATGGATTAATTTTCTTCTTATAATAGTGCAGCCAAAAAGTTTATTTCTAAACTCTCATGGTTTGCACATGCATAGACACTACTAAGTTCATGCATTGTGCTAAGCCCAAATGAGACAACTCATGTTAAAGCTTACCATATTGCATAAACATAGCTATAATTACATAATGGAAAAAACGCCACTTCTGTCTATAAATTAGTGAAATGTTGTATTTTGCTTTCAATGAAAAAAAATGCATTTGCCCTTTTCTGAGTTATATTTACCATGTTTTTGAAAAAAAAATAGTTAATGGAACAGGTAAAAACCATAGTAAGTGGAGCATGGAAACAATTCCTTTCACAGTAAACAAGCTGTTGCTCATATTTTCCAGACGTTCTTTGACTATTGCATGTTCTTTGTATTTTGAAATATATCTTTTACTAAACGATAATCACTGCATTTCCACTTCCCAAGCTATTTTCACATCAGTTACAATTTTGGGTTATATTACTAGATTTAATCAGTCATATTAGCCACATGGAATTGACCTTCTGTTCTGTGGATTTTATTTTTTTATGAATTAAATAGAGCAAGTACCTTACCAAGTGATTCTTTGGGATAGAAAAAAAGAAATAATTGGTACCACTTTTTCTTAAGTGATAGTCCCTTATAGTAGACCCCCCATCTTCCTATAAAGAAAAAAAATTCTTCTGTAAAGAAAAAAAATTCTGGGTTTTCTCCCCCTTTTTCTTTGATTTTCCAAACCAGTAAGGATAGGGGCTTTAAATATCCTTCCATACAGCATTGGAGATCGTGATCCCATTTCTTGAAAGGAGCTATGCCACTTTTAAGTCATTTATATATTACCCGCTTCAATGTTCTGAGTGGCTTAAGAGAATTCATAGATGAAGTGAAATGTTTGGCACAATATTGTACCCTCTAGGAGACCGTGCTTGGCCTGAAAGATATATGCCATGTTATTTTGATGGTCTGCATGAAGCAATCTTAATATTTCCCATATCTCTAAACAACGAGATACTAATATGCAACAGAACATGCTGGCTAGAGTATACTAGTAACTTACATACTGAGTTCCATCTTTACTTCTGCCACTTTTTTGTGGTGAACTTCAAAATGAAGATACAAGTGATACCAAGGGATGAGATAACATGGGACAAGGACTTTCGAAGAAATGTACTTTAAAATGGGTCCACCAACTCCAACGACCACTACCAATTCGTGGCTTATTGGCAATCGGACCATGCAAGCAGCGGGCAAGTGCGTGCGGAACCATTGCCCCCGCCCGCTGCTGGTCCACGGAACTGGAAAGGTTGGAGACCTTCACTGTTTGTTTCACCAGGGGTAGGTGGGTGTCATGGCTGTGTGAATGAGAAAACAGAATAAAAGGGAAGGGTAAGATAATGTTGACAAGAAGGCCCTTAGTACTGTCATCCAAAGGAATTAATATTTTTTTGCCTTAAACTGATTCCAGACTTGCTCCTATTTGTTCCTTAAATTTTCTGTATTGTCTTCTCGTGGCCAAATCATTTTTTGATGCATTGTGCTGTTTCTTCCCTGCCAGTTTTGGAATTACAAATAAAAGATTATTTGTTGTATGGCTTAGAAAACAGATATGATTTCATTCCCAAACCCAATGTAACTTTCTTGTTGCCAAATTGCAATTTCCAAGATTCCTTACAATACCGTAGGTCTGCTGGGAGTTCCATTCAGAAGGGCCGTACAATAGCAAGATCAGATCTACTACTGTATAGAATCATGCTTGATTGCAACAATGGCAACTAATTTCTAATTCTATTAAAGGTAAAAGAGAAAACACGTCAATGATAAATTAACCCAGAATACCTCATTCTCTATTTCTACTCACTTTCACTAATAGAAACATTTTCTACAGTCACCTTGGCCAATGTATGTACTTTAGAAGGCACTGCTGACAATGTTTATTTTCCATTTCAATGCAATGTACATCCGTTTTAAATCTTTCAAGCACTAGATCTTTGTTATGGACAATACATAATCAGAAAAGCACTTTCACATTTCTGTACTTGCAAGGCAATAAACAATATGATTTAAGGAAAGCCTTTTCACATGTTGGCTTTGCTGCATCCTAGTAACAGCCTGTCTTAACGGGTTCTTATGGGACAAAATCTTTTATGTAAGACAAATAGTAGATTGCCTACAAATAAACATTTCTTCACTCTTCAGAATATATGGATGTTTTAACTCACAACCAGCATTTAAAAGGATCTTACCAAACTGAATTGTAAACTTTCCATAAAAATATTTCTCACTTTAAACACTTTATATATCTCTAAATGTCAACACTTTTTTCATATAGTAGAAAGGCAGAAATTTCACATTGTGACAAATAATCTGCACTTAGCCCATCCCTGCTCCTTCCAGTGAACCTCACCCAAATGAAGATTTGAGTGAAACAAACTATTGCTTTCAAAATCTGTTACATCCATGTGACTTTCTCCTAATTTGGTGAATAAGTATTAGGTGGAGAATCTGCTTGCCCTTCAGGGGTTTGAGAAGAGGCACTATATACTTCTTCAAAATAGATAAAACTCTTTATTTGATGGAGAAAAAAAGAGCAAGGAAATGGTATCCTTTTCTCTTAACTAAAACAAAAATATTGTAAAAGAAGCACTTCCAAAAGCAACAAGAACAGGTTCAGTCTCCTTCCCTAGCAAATATTACAGCTTCAAACTACCCTAGGCAGGTAGCTAACTAACTTCTAAGGCTTGTTTTCTGCATTGTGTACTTGTACTGATAGATGAATTTTCAATAGTGGCCCAAACATAAAATGCCTGGGTTTTTTTCTACATTAAATTCTTTTCCCCCACGAACTGACTAGAGCTGGCATAATAGCCTTAGAATTTCTCATGAATTGACCAGAGCTGGTATAATAGCCTTAGAATTTCCCTTAATTTGTAAAATCTTAAGAGATCTTCAGCATCAGCTTTAAACAGCTTTTTCTTTCATTAACAAGTTAGAATTCCACTACAGTTTCCTACAACTGTACCCAGTAGTTTTAACAGGGACATACAAAGGTATGAGGGTAGATAATTGGGTCAAAGAAGAATCTTGATTTTCTACAAAACTAAATTGTGAGTAGAGTGGAAGGAAAGTTTTAGTTCTGCCATTTCCGTTTCCTTCCAACCCCCCCCCCCCCCCCAATACACTGGATGCAACACTCAAAATATGGCACAAATCATCCTTTAGTACAGCCAGCATGGCTGCATGTGTCCGTAGGGGCTGGGACCGGTTTCTTTGGTGTACCCCAGAATTGTGCAAATAATGTCCCACATCCCAGGCCCCCAATATATCCACAGCCTGGAAGCATGAACGAGAGCAGGGCTCAAAGCCACCTCAGTTAGTCTCATAGGAGGAGAGCAGAGCAGCATCAACTGGCTCCATGCAAGAAGGACATGTGAATGATCGCATCAGCCAGTCATCAATGCAGTTTACATGGTAGATGTGTAGACAAGGCAGGAATCGGATGGGATCTCCATATACAAAATCCAGCATACAGATTACACACCTGGAGAAGTAAAAAAAGAAACTGAATGCTAATACAAAGGTTGCAAGATGGTTACCAGGCCAACTTGCTTCTATTTCCTGCTCAATTTCCTGCTTGGTAAATTTCAATTCAACTGCAAAAGACTAGTTGCTATATTGTTTTACCATACACTCAGCTTTTAAAAGTATAATATCAGCCTCCTGTACTGAACTTAATTTATGATATTTGAAACTTCCCCCATGTTATTTTTTCCAAGTGGAAACTTGCAAGAATTGTTTTCTTCCATGTATAAGCCACATGTTCTAGACTCAAAAAAAAATTGCACACAAAGAATGAAGATTTTTAACATGTTATTAGGGTTCCTGATCTCTAGTTTATTCTGTTAATCAGGAGATCAGAATATCACTGGTTTAATCCACTCCCATCCCATTCTTGATATCAATTTCACAAGAACCACAAAGAACCACAAATGTCCTATCCAAAACAGCAATTAACACTGTTGATGTAAGTATTACCCAACAGATTGTGCTGTGGTGGTGGAATGGACTGAGTTCTTGCTGGCTATAATGCCAGAGCAATGTACTCTTAGCCTACTGGCTGATGGCTGATGATCAAATTTTTCTTCATGTTCTCAGTAATTCTGAAATAAATATTGTTCTGCTGGTCCAGTGCAAAGAAGCACAGTTCAAATTTCTGGATCATTTTGACTGTCCATGATGAGAATTATACTCCAACACATTTAACAGAGGAAGGTGCTCTGTGTCCTTTCCACAGAGAAAATTCAGAAACGTACAGCTCATTACAGGTAGTTCTTGCTTACTTTATCTGCCTTCTTTAGTCATCATTCAAAGTTATAGTGATGTAAAAAATAGCTTTTTGACCAATCCTTGTATTTATAACTCTCACATAACCATATCACCCCTATGGTGACCATAGTGACATGATCACCATTGGGGCACTTCCCTATCGGCATGCATTACTGACCATTACAATGTACAGCCATCATATGTTCACCATTCACTTGCTTCACAACTGACAACTGGCTTCTGACAAGTAGAGTTAATGGAGAATATGGAAGTAAAATTGAAGTTGTAGTCATGTGATGGCTTGCTTAACGACTGGGGTGATTTGTTCAATGACCAAATAAAAACTAATGTTAAATCCATCATAGTCACTTGTTTTTACACTTAGTGACCACATGCTTACTGATGGAGTTGCCACTCCCAATTGTGGTCACAAACTACCTGTAACTATTTTACTTAATAGTTTAGCATAAGAACCTATAATAAAGCCCTGCTGTGTTGATGACTTTGGGAATAGATTCAAGAGAATTAAGTACAATTTCTGCAAAGATGCACAATTCATCATATCCTGTGTTATCTAGCAGAATCCCTATATCATGTGCAGTTTTTCTTTAAGGCAGCAGTAATCTGTTTTTTTTTTAAACAAACAAACAAAGCAAGTAAAGTTTGAAAGCTTCCTGAAGTCACTTCTGGTGAGATGGACAGCTATACAAATATTATAAATAAATAAAAATAAAGCATAGCATATTCCTGTTGCTGTCATCTCCGTCCCACCGGGCTGCCATTCGGGGGGGACGGGAGCTCTCATTCATTTTGGAGGGCCATTTCTGCATACCGTCAATAACTTCTAAAAATATTTTTGTATTCATTAGCAATTAATCAATATAATACTTTCAAGGTTTGTTCTGACTTTACAAAATACATTTAAAGCATTGTGCTTTACATACTCTTTGATTTTCTTTTCTGATGGCTCTGAGCCGGGATCAAATATTCCTTTAGGAAGGTGCTGAATTAGTCCAATCCTTTGAGCTATCCGGATTTGCTCCTCTTCTGTTAGTTGTGTGGCAAGACGTGCCTGGCTAGGCGTTGGGTGATACACTGGAATTGGAGTGTGATCCTAGAAAGTCAGACAACAGTGTGGCTGAACATTTACTATTCTAATAAGTAGCTTGTTACACGGATTCATAATTACACATCATAATACAAGCAACAATTCCCTTTTCTCAGATTGCTAGAAAATTTAAAATATTCTCCCTTTTAAAATGCCCTCACTGTAACAAATGAAAACAATCCAGAGAAATCCTACACTGACACATATAGCTATTTATCATTTTGACACACAGAGGGTTGAACTGTAAGATAATATTGTGGTATGGCAGATGGACTAAAATAAGTATTCTAATGACCATCTGAAGCTTTTCTACAGGATCAGTCAGCTGTTAGTTTCACATGTCACAGGAGCCCCTTTTTTTTCTATACACACATCTGTTATGAACCATGCAGGCCATTAATTCACCACTAATGAGTGGATCCCCTACTTGTTTTCTAGCTAGTCTCACATTTAGAGCAAACATTTTGATTTGCAATGTTAGAATGCAAAGATAATTTCCCAATTTCTTTCAGGTATTTCAGGCATTTCTCCTGAATCATTTTATTTTGAACTAAGGAGGCAAATTAGGTAAAAAACATGCACAAAATTTTCTGTGTGTACACAGAAATCTTAAATAGCACTGCTCCATTCAGAATTTCAGGACTGTCTGAAGTCAACATTCAGCTTAATTTTGTAGTTTGTCCAATGATCACTAATTAAAATTTACACAGCAAGAGTATCAGAAACAATATACACTAGCAGTCAACATCTGGTACATGTATTATCCTTTTCCAATTTGATGCCTACTTGACATGTTGGAACACAGCTTCCACAAATACTAGCCAGCATGGCTTGAAGAATAATGGGAGACATAGCCTAATAATTATGGAAGGTAGCAAGCTGGAAATGACTGACATACACAACTGCTGCATTTGGATGCTTGGGATTATAAAAAGGATTTAACTTTTTAAAAAAGTAATCTATGTTTCACAATTATGCAGTAATGAATTCCATGGAGCTGGCTTGATTTTGGTCTTTTTAAACATCAGTCTTTATTCATATCTGCCTATTCATTACAGCTGAATGTTGAAGTGTCCTTGTAAATCCTTACTCGTACGTACAGTCTCTTTTCAAACATCCACTATGAACAATATAAAGGGAATTATTGCGTTAGTCCATTCCCTGCTACTTACTGCACAAATTGTTCATGCCTAGCTTAAAGTGGATGGTTAGTTTTGGGCATTGGATGTTATATGACCACAGCCCATAATTAAATGCACGGTACAGTGTATCGCATGAATCCAAGCAAATGAGCTAGCTGTGACTCAGGTAACCATGAATTAGCAGATCCGTAACTCAATGCTTCTAAACCTGTGGTCCGCAGTCCCCTGGGGGGCCACAATGTCATCACAGAGGAGGTCCACGAAAGTTTGAAAAAATGTTATGATTTAAATCTTGAGTTAAGTCTTGGTGGTCCGTGGCCACAAAAGGTATTTAAAGGGGGTCTGTGGTGAAGAAAAGTGGAGAACCACTGCTGTAACCAATTTCAGTCAGGTCTGTAGTAACATATAAAACTATTCTCTATTTCTCATTCTTCCTTGTCTCTTCTTCCTCTATAGAACAGCAACTTCACTTTGGGAAAAAAATAGCCTGCATGTGTGACGGCTTGTGAAAACATAAAAGAAAAATATAATTGCTCTCAAATCTCTTGTGCTCTCAGACACAAGTAATAGAAATCAGAGGCAGCTGAGACAACTATTCAAAGAATGACACCAAACAATGTGTGCTAGGTAATTTATCTCTAGAAAGAGATAGTGGCACATGAAATCAAAAGGATTTGTTTTCTAAACATTCACAAGGAACAAGGTATGCATATTTAACAAAAATAGTCTGGAAGCTTAACAGATGCATCAGATCTTTATTTGCTTTAGCAAACAATCGCTGATTGATAGCATTTTTGTAGCATGAGTTAAAATTCCAGTTTCCCTCTATCCAATTTCACTTGCAATTCAAACTTGATATAGATCTTTATCAAAAGTTCTTGGGTAAATTTAGCAATAATGAGATAAGACTTCCTAACAGTGAAGAACAATTAACAGTGGAACAGCTTGCCTTCAGAAGTTGTAGGTGCTTCATCACTGGAGGTTCTTAAGAAAAGACTGGACAGTTGACTGTCTCAAATGCTATAGGGCTCTTGCTTGAGCAGTGATTTGGACTAGAAGACCCCCAAGGTGCCTTCCAGCTTTATTCTGACTGAGTGACTTCCAAAGGACAGAAATAAAAAAAGTAGATCCCTCAAGGGCCTGGTAGTTTTAAACTTGTCCATAAATGATCATTACTTAGAGGATAGGAAATGATGCAGAAGTATTCAGGGCAGTAAAAACCAAAAGGGGTTATGAAGAAATCCAGAAGGCTCTT
This sequence comes from Ptyas mucosa, assembly GCA_012654045.1. Lineage (NCBI taxonomy): Eukaryota > Metazoa > Chordata > Lepidosauria > Squamata > Colubridae > Ptyas > Ptyas mucosa. Next base: position 4,805,004 of record WNWU01000012.1, on the reverse strand, counting down.
TTTAAACTGAGTGAATGGGCAGCAAAATGACTAATGTAGTTAACATTTATGTAAGTGTAAATTAATGAAGAATAGGGCAAAAAAATCTAGCTTGACATATATGCTGCTGAGGGTTGTGTTATCTATAATTAATCAGAAAGAAGTGAATAGTTGTTGACTAGTGTTGATTCAGGGTTTTAAGCTATGAAGAAGGTAAATTTAATGCTAGGGATCATTATGAAATGGACTGCAAATAAAACCGCCAACATTGTAATAACTTTATACAAATCTATTTCTGGCACCCCATGAACAGTTCTGGTCTGATATTTTGAGATATACATAATAAAACTAGAAAAAAATACAGAGTACAGGTAGTGCTTGACTTACAACTACAATTGAGACCAGAATGCCAGGCACAATTCATTTATGGTAGTAAGTTGAGGCACCCTCATAACTTAGATCTGATTTTACAACACTTTGTGTGGTGGCTGTTAAGTGAATACAGTGGCAGTAAGTGCAAACCCATTCTTCCAAATGGGTGTTTTTTACCAGAAATCTGCAAAAACTGCCAGAAACCAGGAATAATCATTGCAAATCAGTCATATGACCATGGGATGTTGCAAGCAATTGTAATGGCAAGCCAGCTGCCAAGCACCTGAAATGTGGTCATGGGACCATGGGGTTGTGGTGGGACGGCACATTTTACAATAGCCAGAACTGCTTCAAGGCACCCATCCCAGGCCCATCATAATTTCAAATGGCTGTTAAACAACTGGTTATAAGTTAAGAACTAAGTTCACTGGGTGACATTGGGACAGTCATTCTCAACTCACAGGATTGTGGTTGTATGGAATAATAGATTGGAGCCTTATGTATGCTGCCTATATGAAAGGCAATGTAGCAATGACATTAATTTTAAAAAATGAGGAGGCCCTCTAACATCTTCCTTGCAAAAAAAAAAAGGCTAGAACTTTAGGGAATAGAAAAAGAAGCAACTGAAGATATGACTGAAACAAATGAAACCACAAATGGTAAACAGAAAAACTAATGAGATTTTTCTGTTTTTCAAGGTAGTATCATTAGGTGTCATTCAATGCTGCCGACATGAAAGAGATTTAGACAAAAAAGTATTTTATACAATATATACTTTGTAGAAGGTGACACAACCACTAACTTGGGTACTTTTTAAGTGGGATTGGCTAAATTCATGGAGGACAGTTTTTATGAAAATTTAATATTACATCTGGGTCAGGAGCATCATGCCTGCAAGTACCATGTATAAGGGAATAATGGAAATAGAAAGGGGAATAGCAATAGCAATTAGACTTACATACTGCTTCATAGTGCTTTTACAACCCTTTCTAAGCGGTTTACAGAGTCAGCATGTTGCCCCCAACAATCTGGGTCCTCATTTTACCGACCTTGGAAGATGGAAGGCTGAGTCAACCTTGAGCCAGTGAGATTTGAAAGGCCAAACTGCAGCTAGCAGTAAGCTGAAGTAGCCTGCAGTACTGCACTCTAACCATTGCGCCACCTCGGCTCTATTGAGTATTTTAATTTGAATGAAATGCAGGACTAAAATGAACCTTGACCTAATCTAACAGGGTTACTATATTATCATTCTTTCTCATACCCTGGACACCTACTTATCTATATATAATTTTAAGTGAAAAGCTGCCCCTCCATAGATGGAAAACATTAAATACGTTTACTCAACAAGACAGTAAGAGTTAATGTAGCTGTTCCTTTACTTCCCTACCTCCTCCCAGGCAGAGTTTTTATGGTGTTTTGTACTTCGAGACTATCCCTTTTAGCCCATAATCAGATAGTATGTTGAGTATGTTATGCTGATTATGGGTTGTTTCAGTGCAGACCATGATATGTTAACCTAGGTTTGCTAGCAATGTTGATGCAGTTACAGTCAAGTCTGATTCTTTGATAAAGGCACATATATATGATGCATATATTAGTAAGCATCTGCCCTCACTTTTATACTTTACATTTTAAACTGTAAACAGCTTAGTTTTTAGAGTTCCCCAGCTCTAAAAAAACCTTTATGAACCAAACTTTTTATGTATTAAGAGGCATTTGACTTTTTGTTTTCTCCTACAGAATACTCCTAAAGGCACATTTGTTGTCTTTCTTCCTATCTCATTCATGATGTTACAGGAAATCCAATAACAGCTTCCTTTTGTAACTTTCTTGTGTTTTGTCTATGGAGATTCTCTGTCATCAAGGTCATGGTTGTCCCATAGGTGCTTTTTTTAAAAGGCAACAACTGGACTTTGTTTTTCTTGAAGACATTTCGCTTCTCTCCAAAGCTGAAAAGAACTGAAGAAGCTTCTTGGATGAGAAGGGAAACATCTTCGAGGAAAAACAAAGTTCAGTTGCCTTTTGAAAAAGCACCTTTGGGTTTTCTGTGTTTTCTACTTCCTTTTTTCCTACCACATACAATATATTAAAAAATAAAAGACAGAATGTTTGCACAATTTCTTTGCTTCATAGTACTAGGTCTTTGCCTGGAAGCCCTACCGCAAAAATCAAGTACATTCTCTAATAAATTACTTTAACAGCCTTCCATTTCCCATGTCTTGTAATAAGCTAGAATAGAATAGAATTCTTTATTGGCCAAGTGTGATTGGACACACAAGGAATTCATCTTGGTGCATATGCTCTCGGTGTACATAAAAGAAAAGATAGTTTCTAGTGTTTTTCCATAGCTGAATGGCAGTTCCTAGTTCTTTATTTAGAATATTGACCATGATTTAGCTTAATTCCATTAATTTATGTCTCATAGGATTTCTTTTTCTGATTGGGAAGAGTAATTACAGTAGTCCAAATGTAGACTAGCCTACACTCACAGCAGCCCAAGTAGTCTTCTCTTCAACCAAGGGAGCTTCCAGACTGATGGTTGGTAGCACAAAAACAGCATTGTGCAGCTGATATTTCATATTTTTCTCCTTAAAAGGTATTCGGTAATAAAGGGGGAAAAACAGGAAGTAATGAGAAAACACAGGAAGGTTACAACAAGCAGATGTCATTTTCTGGAGTCCAAATTTTCACAAACGAGTTAGAACAACAACAATAATAAAAGCCTCCTCTAAACCCACCCCAAGTTTAAAAACATGTTTCCAAACCATGGTCAATACTGTGCAAGTAGAGCCGCTAAATGGATCCATCCTTGTAGAAATCTGCGGAAGAGGTGGGGGGTCAACACTGCAGCAACATCTGCCCTTTATGTCCTAGGGTTCACGTGTGGACCGAGTCAAGTTCTCCATCATGGCTCCGGCCACCCAGGGTCCATCTCGCGTTACTTGCCCCCGAGTCGCGACATTCCCCAATGCCACCCGAATTCCTCCCCCTCGTCTGCACGCTAGCCCCTCGCGGGCTACTCAAAGCTGACCCCAACTGGCGAGAGCCTGGGAGCATCATCAGCCCCAGGGCTTCGGGACTCCCTTCCCCACCCCACGCGGTACCTGGTAGGGGGGCGGCGGGGCAGGGAGGGGAGGTGGGTCTCCAGGCCCAAGACTCGTCCCATCGCCGGTAGAATCGTTGAGTAGCGACAGGTCATCAGCTGCCTGCGAGGAGAGGCAGCCCCCCATGCCCGCCCGCTCCGGGCCGCTGCCGGGACCGGCCCGGCCAACCTCCGTCTACCAGCTCTAGAGGGAGGGGGGAGTGGCGGCTGGGAAAGGGGGGCCTCGCCTAGCATGACGGGAATTGTAGTTCTCTGCTCCGGGAGCCTTTTGCGCTTGCGCAATAAAGAACTCGTTCTCTTGTGGGTGGAGAGAAGACCGGTTAGGCGTACTGCATTTTCTGTACTTCGCTTTCAGCGGCCTCCTTTCCTTTCAAGCTGATGCAATAAACAATCTGCTTTCAAACAATTATGTAATTTTATGCGTAGTAGTGATACGGCTACTAAACAGCCCCCTTCCCCTTGATATTTGAGTTTTACAATACCAAATCAACAGTGTTGTTCTGGCGATTACTTGCATTACAAATTTTTGCTAGAAGCACTCCTGAGGTTTAAATAATGCTTCTAATGGTTAACATTTGATCTAGTGGCTAACTAAAAAAATGTAGAGCACCTTTATACATTCCTCACTTTTCATGAAACCACCAACTCAGGCAAATGTCTTGCATGAATTATTTTCCTGTTTTCTATAACTCTCCTCTCATCCAACAGACAACTACCTTGGGATATGTGTATTGGCTGAGCTTTGTTTTCTTGTTGTGAAAGGTTAATCTCTGTAACATTGTCAATGCTTTGACGCAAGAGGTTTTTGTCGGTATTTTGTGAGGGGAAGCTTTTTCTATCTGTCTATTTAAATAATTACATTATTGTAGGTTTTTACGTTAAGATTCTTTAAAAGGGAAGGCTATATCCCTCATTGTGCCTTTCTTGCCTGTAAATTTTGTGTTCTTCTCTTAGATTGGACAAGGCTTCTGCCTTAAAGAAGCATTATGGATTTGATGTTATTTCATATATATACCACAGAGAGAGGGGGAACAGTATGCATTCTACCTGTTTTGTTTAATATGACTTCGATGAACTTTGAAGAATTCTGGAGACATTTGCAGTGATTTTTGAACCAAAACTTTCTGGCCCAATTTGGTTTTATCTTACTGTTCTCATTTTGTAGAGGTTTGTCCTTTGAAAATAAAATATTATTTTAACTTTTATGAACAAGTTTATTTCCTAAGAAAGCAAGACCAAATAGTCACGATCACTAGGCATAATTAAAATGTTAACTGCTAAAACAGCCTATGCACTTTTGCTTTATAATTTTTAAAATTCCATGTTAATAACTGCAAAGGCAATACACTCCTAATGTAATAAGATGTAATTTAGGTTACATATGAATATTCTCCAAATTTTATAATTTCAAGTATTTGTCTCCTAGTCCTATAGGAAAACAGTACTTTTATCAGCATTTGTGCATTTCCTGAATTTGGGCAACAGGTTAGATTAAAATTAGGTTGCTTTGAATGTGTTGTGTGAACCCATGAAACTAAATTAATTCACCATAGTGTGATTACAGTCATTATTTATAAAGTGTTCTATCCCTGAGTAATTAACAGAATAAAGATATTTAAACATGAATCATTATCTGTTCACATAGTTTAAAACTGCAGGTGCAGCAAGTCACAATACAGTGTTTGGTTAAAACAAGGAGCTGTAGCAATTAAAATGCTGAACAAAAATATTTTCTTTGTAAAAGTTCTGCTCAGAAAATAGTTGTTGGATACTCACACCGAACTATTTCAAATGTGAGATAATTGTTGTCAGTACACAGAAAAGTAACAGATAACAGATGTAAGGATAACCTACTTGCAAAATGAGAGTTCAACTTCAGATAGATAATACTGTAGGTATTCTATCAACTAGAGGCATCCACATCCATTATGTCTCTCCAGATTATTCCCATTGATTTTTTTGTTCCCAATTCTTTAACCTTTTGATTATCAATATTAATTGCAGATGTTCCATAATATACATTAAACATTTCTTTTCCATAGAAATACACATGCTTTTAAATCAATACAGAATAATAAACATGAAAATAAACTGCTTTAATAGAAGACTGTCTCATTCCTCTGGTTTTCCCTATGGGACTGCAGATCTAAAGACTACAATATATAATAGTATTAATAGGAAGTACTTGGGTACAATCTTCCACAGCTTTGTAACATTTCTTATGATGAGATTCTGAAAGTCTTGTTATCATAACTTGCTATCAAGCACAGAGCATTTTGTGATGAAATGGTGCCCATGGCATGCTGAACCAAAAACTAAGTACTAAAGAACAGGAGATTAAATTCTCACAATATTCTAGATCAGAGGTCTCCAACCTTTATGGCTTGGTGGCCCACTTCCCCCCTCTCCCCTTGCTGGGCCACCAAGCCATTACCGGGCTGTGGCCTGTTTGGAACCGAGCCGCATGTCAGGCTGAGTACACAGCTCAACTAGCATGAGCAGTGGGCCAGCATGTGTGTGCAGCTCAAATAGTGCAAGTGGTGGACTGTTGAGCTGCTCATGTGCACACTAGTCAAACTGCGCAAATGCGCCAGCCTGCTACTCACACGGATTGGTTCCAAACAGGCCACAGACTGGTAGTTGGCCATGGCCTGGGGACCCCTATTCTAGATTGTTTTTGTGAGAATTCAGACTGCCATATTTGTCAGGCAGAATTCCTTCTGCTCCTTATATGAGGAGTCCTGACAAGCATAACGGTGGTGCTTGGTTTTTTTTTTTTTTTTTATTTATATGCCGCCCTTCTCCGGAGACTCAGGGCGGCTTACAATGTGTTAAGCAATAGCCTTCATACTTTTGTATATTTATACAAAGTCAGCTTATTGCCCCCATAATCTGGGTCCTCATTTTATCTACCTTAGAAAGGATGGAAGGCTGAGTCAACCTTGAGCCTGGTGGGATTTGTACTTGCAGTAATTACAGGCAGATGTAAGTGGATGTTAATAACTGCCTTAGTCCACTGAGCCACCAGAGCTCCTTCTCTTGTTTGAGAAGGACTGAATAAACAATAAACATGTGTTAACATGTGTGAACATAACCAAGGTTTTCTTGTTGCATTGACTTCAATATGCTATAGAACTGCCGGATTTTGTTTCCATCGAGTTAAACTATTTGCATGACAAATCCATTGTTACCCAATCCACCATTTCGTACCTTAATCAAATTGCTTCGTTTCACACCGCACACTGAATCTAAACAATTTTGGATTTGAAAAACCTTTTACCTAAAATGTGGTAAACTAATTTGCAAACCCAGTTTTTGCATCCGCAAACATACTTTTCGTAACCGATTCAATTCAGTTGCCTCGGTTTACCTTAACGATGAAGTAATAAGCGCGCACGAATATTGCTTAACGCATTGTAAGCCGCCCTGAGTCTCCGGAGAAGGGCGGCATATAAATAATTTTTTTAAAAAAATATGCGTTGTACAGTACTTCAGTCTATTTTTATTGGCTACTTGTGGATTAACGTGCTGTGCAGATGCAGGAAACTGGATTACGGTAATTCAATGAACCATGGTTCCGTTAATCATGGGTTACCATTCCACGTGAAGACAGGGCCTATCAACAACTGTACAAGGAAAACAAACTGCTTGCTCGTTATTAAACTAAATATTTTAGGAAGCCATTCGAAAACAGCATTCACTCCAGGTCTGGACACTCCATTCGCCGCAAGGCAAGGTTGTGCCACGTGACTGCTAGTACTCAGACTCCAGAAGAAGGGGCGTGGCTACCGCCCTTTCTTGAGCTGCTTACATGATGCACTTTCTTCCTCCGACGTGCGTAAGCGGTTCGGCTTCCTCTCGCGTTTGCGCCGGGACACGTGACAGGCAGAGACGGCGGCCGGCCCGGCTCACAGTCCGCGTGTAGCGTTCGCTTGTGGCTTGCCGCCCCCTTCCTTCCTTCCTTCCTTCCTTCCTTCTCTCCCTCCTTCGGAGCTGACGCCGCGGCCTCAGCCTGGGCACGCGGGGAGCGGACAGGTACCTCGCCGGGGGGGGGGGGGGGGGGGGGGGGGGGAAGTGGAGGGGGGTCGGTGGAGGGTCAGGAGCGCCGGTACGAGGCGGATGGCGCGAGTTTCGGCCTAGGCAGGAGGAGTTGGGTGAAGGAGAGCCTTCAGGAGTTCGGCCGAAGCTGACCCGAAGGTGCTGCGTTCGGATGGCGTGAGGAGGGCCGGTGGCGGAGCGGAGCCTCTTGATTGTCTGAGGAGACGCCAGCCATGCTTGAACGGGGTGGGTCGGTGGGCGCGACGTCGCCGGCTGAGCTCTTCGGCGCGGCTGGCGTGGGGAGCGACCCCGGAGCTTCCGTTGCGGCTAGCGGGGCCCTCCGGTCTCTGGAGGGACAAGTGGCTTTTCGTGGGGGGGGACGGGGAAGGAAGAAGGGGGCTCAGGTGCCCCGCGGTGGCGGCTGCTTACCGCGGTGCGCCTCTTGTGTAGGAGGTGATGCTGCGGAACCCGAGCGAGCGGGCGGGCGGAGACAGAAAAGCAAGCGCGTTGGGGACTTGCGCGGAAATGTGCTTCGAAAATGCAAAAGACAAAAGCCTTGGGCTGATCGAGAGCGCCCGCGGGTTCGCTTAGCCCGGTATCTGCTTTACCCCCCACCCACCGAACAACTGGCCAGACGCTTTCGGAAAGCTCAGAAAGAGGCAAGAAAGTGCTGCTTTCCTTTCTTAACGCGATTGTCTTCTGGGCCCTCCCTCCTCCCGGTACTTGGAAGATAATAACCTTTTAACATGGAGGCCCCGGTGAATGGTTGCCGATGGTTGCCTGGCGGGATCGTGGAATAAAAGGATTTCCTGGGTTCTGTCCGGGGTGCACTGAGTTTTTCAATGGATTTAGTCCGTGTCCTCTCTCCCCCCCCCCACCCCCATTAAAATAACTGCTACAGAATGGTAGATTGGCTTTATTTTTCTGTTTATGGTCTCCTTTCAAGCATTTATGCTTGATTTTATAAAATGCTTACATTAGAAGGAATACAACCTTTTTTTTTCTTCCTTACTGTTTAAAATTATTGGGATTTTATTTATTTATTTATTTGCCAATTGACGAGTACAAATGTCTGCTTATTAGCAACTCTTGATTCTTCTATATATTTCTTGAGAATTGAGGATTCAATATACCGATTTTTTTTTCATAGCAATGCTTGCCTTGTATTTTCTGTTCTTGGGGCGTTATAAATAGCTTATCCTTGAGTCCCTGTCTCCAATAATACCCTGGGTTTTATTGTAATTCTTTTAACACTCTTTTAGAACAGTATTGTGATGCTATTCAATCCAAAAGTAATAAAAAGTTTCCTTGCATTAGGTCATGGTAATATGATCTTTTTTAAAAAATGGGTGTTTTGGAACATATGGCATAAAAAGCTTACAAAACAATAGAAGAGGGGGTAGCTTTTAAAGGAGGAAGAGCAGGTCCCATGGATTAATTTTTATAATAAAATCATTCAGTCTTGATTGAAATGTAAAGAGAAATACAAACAGATCTAGAAGTTATAGTTTTGTTTGGTCCTCTATCATAGAATATTGGGTATATTTAAAAATCCCACAAATATGTATAACTAAACATCATGAAAGGTTCCCCCCCTCCCCATTCCTCCCCCAGATACAAAATATCACAGCTTGGAAATAATTGGACCACTTTATGAGAGATAACTGGATTGCCTGTAACAAATGAGCATTTGACATGTATGAGTTCATGTGCTCAAACAGACTGAAAGATTTGAAAAATCTGTTACATTTCATTGCAAAACTGGTCATATAAGTATATTGGGATGAGGAATCGGTTCTACCAAGAGTTTTAGCTAAAGGTCTGAAAGTGAAGCTGGAGGAGAGGGAGGAGTCAAATAAATTGCTGAGTTTGAAGAATGTACAGCTTTTTAATTTTTAATTTACTGTTTTTAAAAGATGGTAAATTAAGGCATCTGGCTTCTTCTCTTCATCCCATATCATCCTCTGCATTAATTTTCTTTGCTATCTTCATGTAATTTATTTTTCAATTTATTTCAGTATAAATCCTCCTTCCCTACCAGATCTCTCTATATGGGAAAACATGGAAGCAAATAGTTCCCTACCCCCTCTGCCCCACCATGACTAAATGTTGTGTGCTGAGTCATAAGTAGAGTTTCACTGTGGTGTCTCATATTTTTCTAGTAGCCTCTAATTGTTTTTCCTTTGAAAAAAATATTGTCTTAGATATTGCAGATAAAAGTTCCTACTAGATTTCATTTATTCTGTCTTGTATATTCTTCTGTTTTCATAGGAAATCATACCAATTTTATTTATAAAGTTCATGTAGAGTATTATATTGCATAAAAGTACGGTACTTTGTTGGTGAAATATGCCATCATTCCATCTGAGAAACTGGCTGATCTTCAACATATCCTACACCACAGAAATATGGAATTAAATTATCACCTTTCTTTATTAATACAATGTATTTTTAAGCCCTCATAAGCAAAATCTTTCATTCTTTCTTTCCCGAATATAAGTTAGGCTGGAATGAAGTAAAGTTTGTGTGGATTTCCTAAGTCTGGTTTATAAAGCAATGATATCAAATATACGTAGCCTATAATTTTGCATGTAGATTAATGTCCAGGTTACATTCTTAAGGAATCTTGCTGTTAGCTTTGCTTGTATGTGTATAACTACTTTTAATTTATGTTTTAATAATTTTTCTAACTACAGATAGGCAGTTTTCCATCATGGACTGGCAGCCAGATGAACAAGGCCTCCAACAAGTTCTTCAGTTACTCAAAGATTCCCAGTCTCCAAACACAGCAACCCAGCGTATTGTGCAAGATGTATCCTTGAAATAATTTGCATTGCTACAGCATTGTTTGAGATTTAAAAAGAGAACAAAATGCAGTTCTCATTTGCAATGAACCTAAAGAATAGAGGGAGAAAAGTGATATGTCACATTGGGGAATACAGGTAATCCTCGACTTATCACCATTCGTTTAGTGACTGTTCAAAGTTACAATGGCACTGAAAAAAGTTATCTATGACCATTTTTCACACGTACAACCCTTATAGCATCCCCATGATCATGTGATCAAAATTTGGGCACTTAGCAACTGGCATGTATTTATGACAGTTACACTATCCCGGGGTCATGTGATCACCATTTGTAACCTTCCCAATTGGCTTCTGACAAGCAAACTCAGCTGCATGATTCACTTAACTGCAGTGATTCCCTTAACAATTGTGGCAAAAAAGGTAATAAAATGGAGCAAAACTCACTTAATTACTGCTTTGATTAGCAATGGAGGTTGCTAACCTCCATTGGTTTGGGGCTCCGTTGTGGTTGTAAGTCGAGGACTACCTGTAATTACTAATAAACAGTTTATTAACAACTTTCTCAACTTACTACTTTACCAGATATTTGGGGGTGCAATTCCCATATTTCTGGACCAGCATTAATATTGATTGGATTTATAATCTAGATCACTGGAGGATATCACAAACGCCTACTCTAAAACAGTGCTAGCAGAAAACAAACCTGAAAGCAGTTCTTCTGGCAGTTTCATATTCTTGTTGTAGTCTTTTGTAATGGGCTGACTGGGGGATTATGGTTCTTGCATTCCAGCATATCTGGCAAACACCAGGTGGCAAAAAGCTGCTGTCATAGGGCAATATGGTCGTATTGTGGCTGGGAAAAAGAGGACTTTTGGAGACTTTTAGTTAGAACATATTAAGAATGAATTCTTAACTAATGCTACAGAAACTGAAACAGCTCAACCAGTTCCCTGATTTCAATAATTATTTGATATTTGTTCTGACACGACTGAAATCTGAGGGTATGTCTATTAAATCTATTACAACACAAATTTTAAAAAAGCTATGCATTATCTCTGTAATATTGGGACACAACATCTGATTTATAATGTCTGCTTAAATTAATTGGCCATTAGAATATTGGGAAAATTAGATTTTGACTTAAGTGACATGGCATGTTTAGCTTCTGAGTAATGTTGGAAAACTGCCTGATTTAACAGCTTAAAGGAGATTTCCCTTTTGATGTGTGACTGATAATTTGGTGCTCTAAATGTCTTAGAAAGCAAAGGAGGATTTCAGGAATCAAAAACTAGCTTCCTTTGTTTTGTTTAATGCTGCTCCATTGGAACTATACTTCCCCTTCAAAATGGTAGAGCAAGGGTTAATAGGCTGAGCTTTTGGAAGAGCTCCAATGAAAGAATAGGACAGGCCCATTGTAAACACATAAATTAACTCGCAAGAGATCCTATAGATAAAGGTGTTCTATGACTGATGACCAAAGGTCTGTAATGTCCTGATTTTTAGTATACCAAAAGGATTGAAGTTGTTTGGATCTTTACAATAATTTGTAATAAGCCAATGTTTGTACTAGAAACTAGCGAGACTCCTGAGTGAAATAACTGTAATAATTATATTTTAACCTTTTTTTTTCCCTTAAAGCTTTTGGAAGTTTTGTTGGATGACTTAGGAACAAAGAATCATTTAATTCTACACACTAGATTTATTGGTATATTAAAATGCTCTCTTTTATTTTGTGAAAGCTAGGGTTCACCCAACCTTACAATCTTTTTAAACAAAATTTAAATTACTAAAAGGCTAATATTATTAACTCTTTAAGTTTGTATTTTTGGTATCGAGGCAGTAGTGTTTACCCCATCAGTTATAATACTTTGGTACACTGAAACTAAAAAAAATACTGTTGAATAATCCATGCATCTTGATTTTTAAAATGTTAATTGAAATACTATGATCTTTAACACTGCTCTGAATTATAGGATAATAAATACAACATGAAAAACATGAATAAAAATTGATATAATCTAGCTGAGTACATCTACAATGGTACTGTCAAATTTCTTAAAATCTGGAAGTATATATATTACATAAGACTAAAGGAAGTACATGAATGCTAAGTTGCATTTATAGAGCCAAAATACAATCATGCTGATAAATTTGTTGGCTGAATGGGAGATCAGACTGTAACCTTTTTCAACATAGTTTGGTTTATGAACTTTCTCCAGTTATTAGCAGGATCAGATGTTAGAGTCTAAAGATAGTTTTGCAGTCCAAAGTATATGAGAAAATTATAGGTGCATAATCCTATGGATGTTTTTAAGACATTCACAATGAAGGTAATAAAATGCATATGCATACATAGGCTGCATTACTTTTTTGGTATACATAACTTCGTTGCATGGCAATCAGCCAATTGCTGAATCCAGTGTTTTGTGCCCTTATTCATACCACTTTTATTTCTGTTTTTTCACATGTTATTATATAAAATGCCTCAGTAATTTTATGTAATGTAATTTCATAAAATTTAATTCTAATCCAACTGATCTCTTTAAAACAGATGAACCTACCCGTTCTCTGAGTGGCTTGATCCTGAAGAACAATGTGAAAGCTCACTACCAGAGTTTTCCCCAGCCTGTTGCTGAATTTATTAAGCAAGAGTGTCTTAATAACATAGGGGATGCTTCTTCTCTTATAAGAGCTACAATTGGTGAGTAGCGGTAAAAAGCTGAGGATGAATTACTAACTACAATTAATCTGTGCAGTGTTTTGGATCTGAAATGAGCTCTGGAGCATATTGGAATGTGAAAATAGTATCTGTCTGCAACTCTGTGCAGCAGCAGTGGGTTTTTTTCCAGGATTGTATTGAAACTGCAAATAACAGCTATGCATACCAATACTGGTTAGAGAGACATAGGTACTTTGAAGAGTTTCAGATAGATGCTACTTTCTCTCTCCTGTATACTCCCAGCCTTCTTTTAAACATTATTTCTGAAGAGCTGCTTGTTATTAGGAAGGAAGGGTTATACAATGTCTTTTTCTAAATTAGTGCTGTGAAAGTGTTTTAATTAGAAGCAGAATTATTTAATAGGGTGCTGCTTTAACTTGTAATGGTCAGCTAACTGTGCAAATTGGAACTTGGTTTACCTCCCTCTGTGTATAGGAAGAGTTGTAAAGTAGGTGACAGGGCTTATCAGACATGAAGCAAGTGGACTGTAAACGGGATTTGTTGTATAAACCTTAGTCATAGTATAGAGCAGGGTCACCAACCTTTCAGACCTCAGGGATCACTAACTTCATAATTTTAAATCTCGCAGACCACTAATACGATCTGCCTAATGACCGGCTGGGTGGGCATGGCTAGGTGATCATGTGACTGGGTGGGTGTAGCTAACTCGATGTCACTCATGTTGAGGGGTGCCTTGCTAACCTTTACTCGCCCTTCCCCTCTCACCTACTCCTCGCCTGCCCGCCCAGGCTCCTTAGGGCCCCAACAGGAAGCAGTTGTTGTAGCTAAGCAGCCACCATGAGAAAGAGTTGGCAAAACAGTTGGCTCAGTTCAAATTGGATCTGACCGAGAAGGAGGCTCAGCAGAAGCACCTCATTGAGGACTACGAGCATAGGCTTTCCAAGCAAAGGGAAGACCTGCAGGAGTGCAAGGCCAAGTACCGGCAAATGGAGGCTCAGTGGTCTGAGATGGTCAGCCAGTTCCAGGCCATGATGCAGTCCCACTGGAACAAGGCCCTCTGGCTCTTCGCCACCAGCAGCACTTCCCTCCAGCCTTCACCAAAAGCCCCATACCAGGAGGCTGAAGCAGACCAAGTTGGAATTTCTATCCCTCTCTGACCTGCACAAAAAGACCCTAAAGGAGGAGACTCTCTGCAGCAACACAAACATTCATTGTATGTATCCGTCCCAGGGGCTGAAGTTTGAGGACCCCTGATTTAATGCAATATAAAAAACGCAAATAATTTTTCTGCGGACCACCAGTTGGTGACCACTGGTATAGAGTATCTCTTTAAGGGCAAATATATATATATATATATATAATTTAAACTGTAAAAGTTTCATTTACTCCAATTGTGGCTCTCCAAAAGTTAACGTAGCATAAAGGATTTGTGCACTTCGTTTTTGTTACCTATAAATAATAGTTCCTCCTAATATGTCTCAGTGGCTTTAAGAGTCTTAGCATGTTTTCTGTTAGATTAGCTGGGGAACCAACAGCTCTCAGCTCCAGTGAATAATAGGTAACAAACATGTTGGGTCTTAAGTAGAAAATTCATTTTTATAGCAAACATAAAATCAAAGTTCTTATATGAGAAATTGGCTTGTGAGGTGATCTTATAGTTTGTTGTTTCTTTTGGCAGGTATTCTTATAACAACAATTGCTTCCAAAGGAGAATTGCAGATGTGGCCAGAGCTTCTGCCCCAACTCTGCAATTTACTTAATTCTGAAGATTACAACACATGTGAAGTGAGTCTGGCAACTGCATAGAATTAATTGATGGCTTGAGCCAGCAAGATGGTCTTAACTGCGGCTATAGAGTGTATAGATTTGGCATTGAAATTTTCCTAAGAAAGCTAGTGTAAGTGATGCCAGAGGCCATATTTTATTTAGTGTGTTAAGGATTTTTCAGTTATTTCTAGGTATAGTATATTAATATATTGAACTTGTAATTTAGTCACTTCCTGTTCATTGGAATCCTATGTCTTCTCAGTAATCGGCTACTGTGAGTTTACTCTTTCTGATCAGTAAACATCAGAGTCCCTCTGTGAGGGAGATGACAGTTTTAAAATTAGACAAACTTTCCCCTCCCAGTCATGTCTGACTCTAGGGGGCGGTGCTCATCTCTGATTCACAGCCGAAGAGCCAATGTTGTCTGAAAACATTTCTATGGTCATGTGGCCAGCATAACTATATGCTCAAGGTGCACACAACACTGTTACTTTCCCACCAAAATGGTAACTATTTATCTACTTGCATTTGTATGCTTTCAAACTGTTAGGTTAGCAGGAGCTGGGGCCAGTAACAGAAGCTCATCCTGTTACATGGTACTTGCGTCTCGAATGCCAACCTTGCTCTCCACAAGCCCAGCATCTTAATTGCTTGGTGTTTGTGCCCCTCTAAGATAGATAACATAGGATAAGATAAAATATTGGTGTTTTCGGGATTTATGAAGTTAATTGAATATTTTAAAAAGCCTAGCTGGTATTAGATGGTATTTACAATTTTTTGAAGATGTAATGTCATATTTCATAAATGTGTTCTTGCTCTATACAGTGTGATGCAGGTAGCACAGGTAGTCCTTAACTTATAACCAGTTGGTCAATAATTGTTCAACCAACCCATCCTCAAAATTATGGCAGCTGCCTCACCCCATACCCCACATCACGTGATTGCATTGTGGGAGCTTGGCCACTGACCTGCATTTACAACTAGTTGCAGCACCCTGCAGTCACGTGACTGCACTTTTTTTGCTCTTTCTAGCAAAAACTTCACCCATTCAGAAGTATAGATTGGCTTAATGACAACACAGTTCACTTTATGACCACCCTAAAAAGAGTTGTAACAGTCACATCTGCCTTGGCTTACTGTCTGAATGATCTAGGACTGAAATTCAGAATTCCATTGTGGCTGTAATTTGAGGACTACCTGTATCTTGTTTTACTGTGCAATTTTTCATTATCCTAAAACTTCATAGTTAAAATGGGAGGTGTATAAAAAGAGAGAGTTGGGCAGTATCATGTCCAACTGGTACTCTAAAAAAATTTCAGGTTAAACATTTGCATTTTGGAAATATGGATATTCTAAGAATATATCCAAGTGCTCCCAGTTTTTAAAAAATAACAATCCAATTGGTACTCCTGCAATCTCTTTAGCTATTTAGCCACTAGAATGGCACATAATCAGGTTGTTGCGTAGGAAGTCTGGCTCTGAGTAAGAGGACAACACGTTCCTTCAAATTGGCAGCTTGTCTCTTTTCTCTGGCACAGAGTGAATACCGCTCATGTTAGAAAAGCAATTTGAGGAGCAGAGCCAAGATGCAGGCATTCAGATGAATTTTAGATGCTCTTTGCCTGTTTTTCCTCTCCATATATTTGTTACTAAATGTTACAATGCTCTATAGGGGGCATTTGGTGCCTTACAGAAGATCTGTGAAGATTCTGCTGAGCTCTTGGACAGCGATGCTCTCAACCGGCCTCTTAATGTCATGATCCCAAAGTTCCTTCAGTTCTTCAAGCATTGCAGCCCCAAAATTAGGCATGTATCTGTTCTAACATCTATGAAACATTTAGTGGAATGTGCCATTTTGGATTAAAATTAATGATAGTAATTAAAGCTTTTTGTAATATATTTACTGCTTTTTGATTGAATAAACCAAAATTGTATTGCTATCTAATTTCAAAATTATTAGTAGATTTGGCAAGTTGCCCGGGTATCTAAACTAGTCTTACTGATCTTTGGAATCTCTGATTGGGTTGATTTCCAATTCTCAGTTTTCTTAGCAATCTGGAGAGTGCTGACAGTCAAGGTCCACCCATTACAATAATTAACCATAGTACTTGTGGGTAATTCGACCACAATTGTTCACATGATGTTAATCCATTAATGAGTTTGCAAAGCACAGTGACCAAGTCATATTAAAAAGAAAAGACAAAACATCTGATAGTTTAGTGTAATAGGTAAATCTAGATAGAAGCTTCATAAACTCATGAAACTAAGCCAAAAATCCTAGTTGAAATAAATCAGGAAATAAATGTGTAGTATAAATGGCAGCAGTCCCCTCCTTCGTGATGGGATTTTTCTTTCTTTCTTTACAAGTAATGGAACTAACTAGAAACCACCATTAACTGTATGTGTCTAGTTTACACATAACAGGCGATAGAGTAAATTGTTAGTAAACAATAATAGATATGTGATCATTGAGTTTTGTGGGTTTTGTATCCTGAATTGCTTGGAATACAGTTTTCAATTTAAGAAAATGTTCATAATGCCAGTTTTCAGATTCTTCTCTGAATGTTCCCTACAGAGTGCCAAGTGTGAAGAAGAACATTTATTGTTATATAGTGACATATTTTAATCTTTGGAACTATCCTTGTAACATAGTTACCATTTTAGTAATGTAAAAATATATTTTCTATCATGTTAGGCTTAATAGAATCAATCAAATTACTGCTTTGGTAATCAGTTTTACTATTATTTTAATAGTATATTAAATTTACTATTATTAAAATAGTATATTTGGTATATATTAAAATAGTGTATTAATAAAATAATAAAATAAAAATACAATTACAAGCCGATCCTTAATTCTTAGGATTACATTACAAATGAGCACTGCATCTAAAATACTATAGTTTTCTTCCACCCACCTTGTTGTTTTTTCCCCCACGGAATGCAGTGGGCATTGACAAGCATGGTTCCTTCCTCTGAAGGTGACTGCTGGGAAACAAGCATCCATTGTTGTAAAATTATATGATCATAGTTTTGCACATCATGCTTCAAAATTGTTTAAACATATTTTACTGAATAAATCAAAACTAATGTTATATGCGAAGCAACAATTAAATTGTATGAGGACTTTGTGCAATAAGCAAACTCGTGTTCGGCTTCATTTGGAAATAGAAATTTAATACTTAGCGAAAGTTCAGATCTTAATAGAATTTTGCTAAGTTTCTTAAAGTTAGATCTATTTCTTATTTCACATGGTATGAGAGCGGCAAAGTATGGAAACCGTTTTATTTAAGATGGAATATTTTCGTTTAAAAACCTCCAACATTATGATTATACTGGTATTCAATGACTTGTAAAATTAATTAGAGTAATCTCTCCTGTCGTAGTATTAGAGTTGTACTTGAAGGAATATTCGTTTGTAGGTTTTAATTTTGAAGGCTTTGGGGAGGAAAGAAAACAAAGGTTGGAAGTAAATAATTTTATTTTTGAATAGAAAATACAGGTAGTCCTCAACTTGCAATATTTCATTTAGTGACTGGTGGAAGTTACAACAGCACTGAAAAAAGTGCCTTATGACTGTTTTTCACACTTACAACTTTGCAGCATCCCATAGTCATGTGATCAAAATTCAGATGCTTGGCAACTGATTCATATTTATGATGGTTTCAGTGTCCCAGGGTCACTTAATCACTTTTTGCAAACTTCTGACAAGCAAAGTCAATGGGGAAGCCAGATTCACTTAACAACCATGTTACCTAACAGTTGCAGTGATTCACTTAATAACTGTGACAAGAAAGGTGGTAAAATGGGGCAAAAGTCACTTAACAAATGTCTCATTTAGCAATGGAAAAATTGGGATCAATTTTGGCCATAAGTCGAGAACTACCTGTATAAATAAGCAAAGAAAATTGTTTTGTTAAGTCTGATCTATTGTTAGAACAAATTATTGGTTGTCCAGAACTTGAGATTATACCATGTTGTTAGTAAATTACTGAAGTCAATAGCAAAGGCTAAACCAAATATTTTTAAAGCTGTTGTTTTCTGTTCCTTAGGTCGCATGCTATTGCTTGTGTCAACCAGTTCATCATGGAGAGGGCCCAGGCCTTGATGGATAACATAGATACATTTATCGAGGTGAGAGGAATTAGCCTAGGTCAACGGTTGTTTTGAAGGTTCAGGTTTTATAGTCCACTTATATATTAGGTGTTCTATGGACTCATTAGTATTATAATTTTAAAGTACAGTTGGGTAATTTCCAAATCCCTTTTCTCCAGCTCCCAGATTCCTTCCAGCTTGCAGCACTTCCTGTGTAACTTTGGTGAGCGACTATAATAAACTGATAACTTTCTGATAGATTTTATAGACTTCTAAAAATTAAAAATGCATCCTTAAAATTAAGGCAAAAGTCTCCTTGTAATATCATTATAACATAACACTTTATAGATGGGAGGGGAAACTTGTAGCTCCTGACTTTGTGAGCTTTCCCACTTCCAGGTAAATTCTCTTCTTTAATTAAGGAGAAATCACTTCATCTTAAATAAAAAGAAGTCTGTGAACATCTTCCAGAGGTTTTCTTTCTGGAGAGAAAAATATTCTTTTTGGATCAAGTATCTTGAAACTGGAAACATACCAAATGTTTTCTGTATCTGAACAATGGTGGGGAGAAGCTGTGGAATTGTTTTTTGGAAATTTATTTACTGGCTTATGTGTAGATGAGAAGGCCTCAAAATTTTAAGAAATGCTAAGATTCTTCAGCCCACAGTTTCTCATTGAATTAACCGTTCTTTAACCTTGCAACATATGATCAGATTTTCTTCTGTGATTATTGTATTTGTCTACTACTGTAACTATAGGGAGTATCGGGTCTTTTTTTTGGTCTAGTGCTTAATATGGTTTCTTAAAGGAAGATAAGGATGTCAACATTTGCATCCTTAGCTTCCTACGTTTTAGTAATTTTTTTTTACTGCAGTTACATATCCATGGTCAGAGACAATCTTAGAAAACACAGTGTCCAGTACAGAGAGAAAGGTATTTGGTTCTTAATACCAACATATTCCTTTCCTAAATTTAAATAAAATATAATATGGCCTCAGCTATGTGTACTGAGGTCACTGTTTTGCTGTCTTGTGCCACCTCTGTACTTGAAAATATGCAGATAGTCTGAAAAAGTTGAATATTCATAGAGTGTACAACCAACAGTAAACTTGAAGCTTTTCTGTTTTCTTTCTGTATACACTTGTTTTTGCTTTACTAACTTCATTGTCACCATGTGTTCATTTGTTAGAAATACTACTTGCACTTGACTTGAGTTGCATGTGAAATAAATGCATTTCTGTCTTATTGACAAAGAACACAGATTGTAGTTTTTTTCTGCATTGGAAGGAAGGTTTTCTCTCTAGGCTGCAACTGTTCTCAAAAATCCAAGTATTTGTCCAGTTGTTGAAGATGGCATTGGATTCATGACTTAAAATAATTTTTCTCTATTCTTGGCAGCACTTATTTGCCTTGGCAGTAGATGAAGATCCTGAGGTTCGAAAGAACGTTTGTAGAGCATTAGTAATGCTGCTAGAAGTGCGAATTGACCGACTGATCCCTCACATGCATAGTATCATCCAAGTAAGTACTCTTGCTTTGAAAAGTTGGTCCCTCTAAACCAATGATAGCAAACCTACCACATGCATGTCAGAAGTGACATTCTACAAGATTTTGAATGTCATGCAACATTTATTGATACCCAACAACTATTCACCCTGTTGATGTTTATCAAATATAAAGTTTACGATGATTACCAAAGAAACTGAATGAACAAAAATACAAAAAACATGTGCACCATCCAGTCTAAAATTTTGTCTACACTGTGCAACATTCTGGAAGTTGATATTTGTTCACCAGTTTTTTGGGGAACAAAGACGAAAAAGGGATAATGTGTAATAGCCACTTGTATAGCTCTAGTGAAATGTTCGTTCTCACTTACTTATGCTACAAGTCACAAGCAAATACATATAAGGTCACTACCAAATACAGGTAGTCCTCAATTTACAATCATAATTGAGCCCAAAAGTTCTTCTGTTAAGTGAGCCATTTGTTAAGTGATTTTTTTCCCATTTTCGATCTTTCTTTCCACAGTTGTTAAGTGAACCGCTGCAACTGTTAAGTTAGTACACGGTTGTTAAGTGAATCTGGCTTCCCTATTTGACTTTGCATGTTTTGAAGGTTACAAAAGATTCTGACCCTAGAACACTCATAAATATGAGTCAGCTGCCAAGACTCTGAATTTTGGTCACGTGATCATGGAAATGCTGCAACAGTTGTAAGTGTGAAAAACAGTCATAAGGCAGTTTTTTTAGTGCGGTTATAACTTCAAACAGTCACTAAATGAAATGTTGCAAATTGAGGACTATCTATTCTCTATTCAAAAATGAAAATTATTTACTGCCAACCTTTGTTTTCTTTCCTCCCCAGAAGCCTTCAAAATTAAAACCCACAAAACTTCAAGTACAACTCTTAATTCTACAACAAGAGAAATTAATTAATTTTACAAGTCATTAAATAGTAGTATAATCATAATGAATGTTGGAGGGTTTTTAAAGAAAATATTTAAGAATGGTCACTAAACAAGGTGTTGTAAGTCAAGGAGTACATGTACTGCTTTTTGCAGCAAACACAAAGCAAAAAATGGTTTCTTGAATCAAAGCTTTTATGTCACATGGTTTTGTCTGTTACAGTATATGCTTGAGAGGACTCAGGACAGTGATGAAAATGTGGCATTGGAAGCATGTGAATTCTGGCTGACATTGGCTGAGCAACCCATCTGCAAAGAGGTGCTGTCTTCACCTCTAGTACAGTGAGTAATTTAATAGCGGCAGTAGTACCAGTCTACTTTTGATCCATGAACTTTGTTTTCATGTAGTAAGTGATTGATATTTACATTGTGAAAGCTTACAGATGATTCTGCTATTGTATCCTTTCTTAACAGAAGGTTTGTGCACCATAGACCATTAAAAGGGTCCATGGTGAAGAAATGGTTGAGAACCAGTGCTCTAGAATATTTATCACTTTTTTTTAATCACAACCCAAGTCTGAATGGACTTTATAATTTACTATTACATGCTATAGTTGCTTGCCTAACAACAGAAGCCATGATATCTTGCCTTTAAAAATAGTTCAAATGTTTTTGAACTCTCAAGATGGTATTGAAATGCAAATCATATATTTTCATTCCTATTTGTCAAAGCTGCTTTATCCGTATTGTTCTGAGTCAAATTTTCACCTGATAAACTAATATATCTTATTTTCTTTTAACAGATTGATTCCTATTTTGGTGAAGGGCATGAAATATTCAGAAATTGACATCATATTGTTGAAGGTATTATTTTGATCATCCAAACAATTTAGGAATACTATATTGCTTAGTTTCTTGATACTTTTTCTTTTCTGACTTTTTATCATCACTCATAGTTCTTTACTAAGCCATGTTAATTAAAATGATATTATTCTGTGTTGTATAGTAGCTTCAGTACTGCTTCATTGGTTTTTATGTCATTGTTACTGCTAAACATCCATCCTGGTATAGTGGAAAAAAGATAGTAGACATTTCTATGAAACTGAAAAAGTACATTATCTATTGAAAAAAATGTAATACACACATACACTGTATACACATACTAGTCCTTTCATGTCAGTTTTGACTCCTGGACTAGTCCTTGTAGTTTTCTTGGCAAGATTTTTCCAGAAGTGGTTACCCATTGCCTCCTTCCAAAGGCTGAAAAAGAATGATACCCAAGGTCACCTAGCTGGCTTTTTAACTAAGGCAGGATTAGAACTCTTGGTCCTCCCAGTTTCTAGCCTTGTTCCTTAACTACTACATCAAACTGGCACTCATAGCTTATATAACAGGTAACAAAAAAAAAGTTACCGTATTTTCTGGCATATAAGACTACTTTTTAACACAGGAAAATCCTCTCAAAAGTCGGGGGTCGTCTTATACGCCGGGTATAAGCCTACCGACGCTCCGACTTCCCCAGCTGACCCCCAGTGATGGCGAGCCCCAGCTGTCTGGGGAAGTCGGAGCGTCGGTAATATCCACCTGGATGCCTGGGACGGTGGGGGAAGCTCCGCGCAGCAACCAGCTGGGTTCAGCATTCAGCGGCATGCAGCCTTGACAAGATTGGCACAGCTTCCCGAATCTGAGTTGCCGGCGCTGACCGATGATGCTACGGGAGCGCCGACAACATTGAGGGGTAGTCTTATATGGCAAGTATAGCCCAAACCCTATATTTTAATAGGAAAAGTAGGGGGTCGTCTTATACACCAGTTGTCTTATACGCCGGAAAATACGGTATCAGCAATAAGTCAGATGGTATGGATTTTTGCCTCTTAAAGGAAGTTATAACATATTTGTAAATACAAGGAAAAGGCTGAGCAAATGCATTTATGGAAATGATGCATGATCTTCAACCTGACAGCAGTGATGGGTTGTTATATTCGTACTGTCTGATCCATAGAAGCATTGTCTGAAGCCTCTTGAGAAACTTGTAGCTCACTTCTTTCTATCAAATATTTCAGTCAGCATTTTAAAGTATTTTCATAAATTGATTTCTCACTAGTCAAATACAGATGGCTGCAAGTGAACATGATATCCATGGTCTTTGTTGGTTTCTATCTGAATCTATTCTATACAGAGAGTAACTCTGGGCTTCAGAGAATAATTCAGGTCTTTCATTGAAGAACCACTGTACTATACAGTGTTTTGTTTTCCTAGCAAGAGAGATTCCCTATCAAATGGGATTCCATAGGCTCTTTCCTTTCACTTACAGGGTGATGTGGAGGAGGATGAAGCTATCCCAGATAGTGAACAAGATATCAAACCTCGCTTTCATAAATCGCGCACAGTTACTCTGCAGCACGAAGAGGAGCGGTTGCAGGATGAGGAAGATGGAGAGGATGAGGACGATGACGATGACACACTGTCTGACTGGAATCTGCGTGCGTAGGGGAATTAGTATTAAACTATGCTCTAGGGATCGAGAGGAGTAAAATGCCAGGGATGTGGATTCTGGGAAATAGTGCACATGGGTCAAATGAAGAGAGTACTATACTACGACCATTTTTGAATTTGAAACTGTAGCCCTGTGTAGGTGAAATACTTTGATGTTATATGGAATTGGATGATAATTAGAGATAGAAAACAAGTTTTACTGGGAACCAGTTGTTACTCTTCTTTGTGGCTGCCCCTTTTTTATTCTAATTTTCATCATCTTGGCAGGGACTTGAGAGAAGAGCATATGCTTAATTTTCCAATACATACTGTTGAACTTATAAATGCGTTTCTGACCTAACAGGGTTTATTTAGCGCAGAAGCTCTTTGTACTTACTGATGTGAAAAGTTTTTCTCCTTTCAGAATTCGTGTCATTTCTGTCACATGGCCCATTTCTTTTGCAGGAAAGTGTTCGGCTGCTGCCCTTGATGTGTTGGCCAATGTCTTTCGAGATGAGCTTCTCCCGCATCTGCTCCCACTACTCAAGGGGCTGCTTTTCCATCCTGAGTGGGTCATCAAGGAGTCTGGAATCCTTGTCCTAGGGGCAATTGCTGAAGGTGAATCTTGAAGTTATTAACGTAAACCAGAATTTATTTCTACTGAGGGACATTAGTGATCACTTTTAAAAAAGCATGGAACTGACAGCTTTAATAAGTTTACCTGAGTACGTCTAGTCTAGATCATGTATTAAAAACATCTTTTGCCTTTCTAGGCTGCATGCAGGGCATGGTTCCTTATCTTCCTGAGCTGATTCCCCACTTGATCCAATGTCTGTCTGACAAGAAGGCCCTGGTGCGTTCCATTGCCTGCTGGACCCTGAGCCGCTATGCACATTGGGTTGTAAGCCAACCCCCAGACATGTATCTCAAGCCTCTGATGACAGAGTTGCTCAAAAGGATTCTTGACAGTAATAAAAGAGTGCAGGAGGCTGCTTGCAGGTAATCTGCTCCTGGAATGCGTCAGTTATCTGTGAAGGACAGCATTGGAGACTTAAGTTTTTTTCTTTATCGGCACAAATATGCTTTCTTATTTATTTACTTATCTATTTCTTGTGTTTCTTTTAATTTGTAATCAAAGTGGCTAATAATTAAAATACAAATAAAACACTGATGATCCTTTACCACCCACAGTTCTCTCTGCTTAAATGTAGAAATGTCTTTGTAGAGTCCCAGCTGATTATTGTTATGACCTGGGCTTGATAGGGAGCTTAAAAATGCTTAAGAAAGGTATCTGGAAACCTTGAGCTTCCATCTGTAGCCTTGAATAAAACTAGGATTTGTAGCATGAATAGATTTTTGGGAAACATAAATGCTGCATAGGGTATTGCATATTCTAATGCTCTTTATTCCTGGCAGTTTGGCTTGAGATCATGGCTTCTATGTTTCAATGTACAAGCAGCAGTTTGACACTGGGTTCTTGGAAGAGCAAAGCTTCATTTTGCCTGCCTATTACAATCCTGAGAAAGAAACACTGGGAGAACAATAATTATTACATTGCCAGCCTGCACCCAGAATATATGATTTGTGTGGGCTGGCCACCATATCCTGAAGCATGTCTTTGCTACAAAACTCCCCTTGTAAGGTTTTCTACTGTTACCTTAAGGTTTTCTTTGGATATGATGAAGAATTTGATGATTGAGCTCTATCACATGATGCGTCATTTATTCGTACTGTCTGATCCAGAGAAATACCCTTATATTTCAGATCAAAAAGAGTAATTAGGCTAGCACAATAAAACCAATTTTTTATCCAAACTGAAACAAGTATTGGATTGACTTTTCATTTCTATCTGTCCGCTTCCTGGTGCTGTTATTCTTTGGGTTTGTATTCACTTCTTATTGTCATTTTTTTTTTTTTAGTGCTTTTGCCACCCTTGAGGAAGAAGCTTGCACAGAATTGGTCCCGTATCTCAGTTTCATTCTGGATACTTTGGTTTTTGCTTTTGGAAAATACCAGCACAAGAATTTGCTGATCTTGTATGATGCAATTGGCACTCTGGCTGATTCTGTTGGACACCACCTCAACCAGCCGGTTAGTACATTTTTTTCCTATTGGCAGCAGTGTCAGCAGAAACTGCTAGCATTCAATGGCTGTGATTAGTTGAACTGTTTCCCTATTTCTTCCCACTTGGATAAAATGCTATTAGTGCCAGAATTTTTGAATATAGGCAAATCCAGATTTTGAATTTTTTGGGGTTTTCTACTCAATAGGATAAGATTAGGGGGAAAGGGATCTGCTATTTATATCTGTTTTCTTTAAAACAGAAATCCCTAAATTAAATGTTCTTCCA
The DNA here is from genome assembly GCA_012654045.1 of Ptyas mucosa. Lineage (NCBI taxonomy): Eukaryota > Metazoa > Chordata > Lepidosauria > Squamata > Colubridae > Ptyas > Ptyas mucosa. The sequence continues at coordinate 4,778,931 of WNWU01000012.1, read as the reverse complement.
TAATAAGATTTGATGGTAGCATAGGTAGGGCTCTGACTCCAACAAGAGTGTAACCATAGTGGGGTCCCTCTTTTACGGCTCTTGGATTTCCACCAAACCCGTTTCCTTAATGCTAATGTCCCACTTTCTGGAAAAGAAAAGCAGATAAATATTCAGTTCATGACTGTTGATGCTCTTGATACTAGGAGATTTCCTAGTGACTAGAAGAACTTGATGGAAAGGGTTAGCTCAATGGAAGAGATCTTACCCTTTGTGCAGAAAATCCCATACTCGGTCTTTGGCATCTTCAGTTAAAGAATCTCAAGGTGTAGTCCAGGTTCTAAGGTAGAATAAACCAGGATTATGCAGATTCTGAGGTAACAGTTAAATACTTAAGGGGGAAAAATCCCCCCTTGAATCGAAGAATCTTTTGGGGCACCAGGATAGAATGAATTTCAGAGTTCTTTCACATCAAAACAAAAACAGAAAACAACCTCCCCCTAATAATTAAGATTAGATTATTTATAGTTATGGGGAGTTTAGAGCAAGAAAAGAACAATGTTATTGCCAGTACTAAATAAGTGGAAGTTAGAAATCATTACTGTCTATTACAAATCATTCAGAGATCAAAGTTTACCTTTAGCCCATCCTGAAAAACAGGTAGCCCTCAGCTTAAAATTGGGACTGGAATTTCCATTGTTAACGATGAGATTGTAATACACGACTGCATCATTTAGGGATAGCACCCCTGCAGTCTCGGTTGGTGTCGTTAACTGAAGCCCATAGTCATTAGGTGAGGCACTTTCCTGCCAACTTTCCACAGTCAAACACAACAGAGAAGCTAGCAGGAAGTGGCAAGTCCCAGGCAGGCAGGTAAGTGGTTCCTAATGGATGAAGGAGGGACCCAGAATGTATGGAGGAGGGTCAGGGAGAATATGCAAGATTGCAGAGAGGGTTGGGGAGACAGTGCATGAGGGGCACAGGAAGGGGAAATTATATATGACTGTGAGAGGATGCATAAGCGGTGCAATGTGGGTTGAGGAAGGTGTGTGAGGGTACACAAAGTTGTGCAAGAAGTGTGGGTTGGAAGGTGTGGAGGAGTGCAAGTGTTGCAACAAGTTGGAGAGAGTGCACAAGGCGGTGCGTGAATGGTGCATGTCAGGAAGGTTACAAAGAGTATGTACAAAAGTCAAGGTGACAGTTGTTGAGGATGTACAAGTGACCAGCATGGCACAAGTACAGAGGGCTGAGGAAGGGTTTGCAGAAGACTTACCCCAGAGATCTATGACCTTCCCTCCTGACTTCCCCATTGACTTTTTGGGGAAGCAAGCAGGGAAGGTTGCGAATGATCACATGATTGCAGTGTGTTACAACTGGTTGTAAGTGCGAACTGGTTGCCAAGTGCTCAGGTTGCAATCATGTGACCATGGCAGTGCTAGGAATAGCCAGAACTCCAAGGACCAGTCATAGCCATCATTCATTTCATGCCATTGCAACTTCAAAAAGTAGCTGAATGAATTGTAGGTTGAGAACTACCTGCAGACTATATTGAACAGCTGGTGATCTGCCTCTGTATCAAGTGTATCAGAAATCTGGCCTTCCAGATGTTACTGAACTGCAGTTCAAAACAGCCTTCAATAGTGATGGGTGTATGTGTGGTTTACTATTATTAGAAACAACCAAGGTGCCACGGGTTCCTACTTCAAGTATACATAATGAAAGGTTAATGGCAATGTTCAGTTGCTTGGCTCCTTCCTAGTCAGCTGCTTAATCATTTCTCTTAATTTACTTATTATAATCAAAATCTTAAAAGTCAGATGTTTTGAATAAAAATTGAAATTTCTCTGGATCTTGTTTTCTCCATCTGTTACTTGTGTTTTTATGAATAGATGCCCCTATCAGTGCAATTTAGCATTTGCAAATCGGGTAAATATTACTCAATTAATTTGAGTTCTAGCTGAAATCTCAACACCAGAAACAAATATGACAAATTAAAATTGAGACTGTTTGAATCCATAATGTACTGAATGATTTTTAGTTCTAAAGATTCTGGACTGATGCTGGCAATGGTTCCAACTGAAATGTGGTTGTAAGTTGCCTTATTTTTCCCAGGAGTATATCCAAAAGTTAATGCCTCCACTGATCCAGAAATGGAATGAGCTGAAGGATGAGGATAAGGATCTGTTTCCCCTCCTAGAAGTAAGTAGCCAATCAGCTACTAATTATTTGGATGGGTTTTAGAACCTCAAATGATATGATTAATGTCCTTGTGCATGAAAATTTGACCAATCTGATGCTCTGTTTAAAGATAAATGTCTTATCCTTGTCTGTAGGTCCTGTTCTCTGTAAGGCTACATCTTGGTGTGTCATTTTAGCAACTTGAGAAAAAACTGATATTTATTTTTATGTTTGATCTCAAATTCCTGATGTCAGTATTTAAGTATAGAAATGTACGTGCAACATGATCTTTCATGCACTGTCCATTCATTTCTACAGTGTTTGTCATCTGTAGCGACTGCTCTGCAAAGTGGCTTCCTACCATACTGTGAACCGGTCTATCAGCGCTGTGTAACACTTGTGCAGAAAACCTTGGCTCAAGCAATGGTATGGCAGTATTTTCTCAGCAGTACCTAAGAAATTTGTTCTAAGTTCCCAAAACATATTTCTGTTTTGTCATCATGGCTTTCTAGTGGATAAGAAGTAATGGAGCAGATTAATTCATCAGAAAAAAATATTTGATCTATTAGTTGCCTGAATCTAAATTTGCCAGTCTATTGTTTTAATGTGTGGGTGTACAGTTTTTCAATCCAAGGGCTATATTTGGTTTAGAACTTGGCGGTGTGGGCTGCATTCTGTAGAACAATGTGGAACAATGTAAAAATTCAAATATGAATTCGTTTGGATTTAATCAAAATACACTGAATAATTATTGTCAAAAATTACAATTCAGTGAAAATTTCTGAACGACTCCTGGGAACTGCATAAGATTGCAAGTTGTCTATCTCTTATAGTAGCAGAATTACTCTTTTCAATCTGCTCAAGAAAACTTGAAATCTAATCACATTACTTTCTTTCTTTTTTTTTGCAATAAATTATTTCCCCCCCACCAACGCAGATGTACAGTCAACACCCTGATCAGTATGAAGCACCTGATAAAGACTTCATGATAGTTGCCCTTGATCTGCTAAGTGGTTTAGCTGAAGGTCTTGGATGTCATGTTGAGCAGCTTGTGGCCCGTAGCAATATAATGACTCTACTGTTCCAATGCATGCAAGTGAGTGAACGTTTTACATGTTTGGCTATTTAGCCCAGAAATAGTTCCTCAGGGCTCAAAAAAAAAAAATCACAAGGCTTGAATATTAGTCCAAGTATTGCAATAAAAATAGTTAGCTGTTATATAACATATTTGATATTGTTTCCTGATAGTTTCCAGCACTATCATTAAGTGTTGTACCTTATGATTCTTGATGAACGTATCTTTTCTTTTATGTACACTTAGAGCATATGCACCAAGACAAATTCCTTGTGTGTCCAATCACACTTGGCCAATAAAAAATTCTATTCCTGTTCTGTTCTGTTCTGTTCTGTTCTGTTCTGTTCTGTTCTGTTCTGTTCTGTTCTGTTCTGTTCTGTTCTACTCTACTCTACTCTACTCTACTCTACTCTACTCTACTCTACTCTACTCTATTACGATTGCAAGACTGGCATGTTGGTATTTCAGAGGAAATATTTTGCATTGCACGTTTTTAATTATTTGCTTTATAAAAACATTCTGAAAATGGAAGCTGTAAATACTTTGTAATAGTTACCACTTCAAGATATATTAAAGCTATGATGGGGGTGGAACTGAAGTAGATTAAATAAGTAATATACATAAGTTTTTATAATTAAGTGAATCCAAAAAAAGCTTAACAAAACTAGAAAATAAAAAAGAATCCAAACAGCTAGCTACAGGTTATTTGTCCTAATCTTAGTTGAGCTTACTTCAGCTTTTAATATAAACATATAAACATTTAATCTGAGAAAAATTAATCAGATGTATGGTAATACCTATAAGGCAAAGTGCCTGGAGCAAGAGGTTAAACAAAGCTGGCACAGGTGGTCCTATTTCTGTGTCTGAAATAAAATTTAACCATGTAGCTGATAAATTTACACATTCGGTTTATGCATCATGTTAGATCTTATACTTCTATAGTTTTATTCACTTTTTACACAATACTGTGATTAAAATAATAAATAGAACGAACTTTTCTCATACTTCTCCTTATAGGATACTATGCCAGAAGTTCGGCAAAGCTCCTTTGCACTCCTGGGAGATCTTACCAAAGCCTGTTTTATGCACGTCAAGCCATGCATAGGTAGGTATGCCTTTTCCCCTGAGGCCTGCAGGTATTTATTACGATGGTAGCGGTCTCGGTATTGATGCTTTTTAAAATCCCAGATAAGAAAAGCAAGAAATGTACGTTAGTGGGAGAGGTCAGAAGGACATCATGTTAATTGCTAACATTGACTTGTATCTGGTTTATGTTCCTATGCTCCTGATAAAAGATGATCTTTGGCATTGTCTTTGCCCATCCTAATTCATAGTTGTTGGGACATTTTGAAAAGTACAGATTCCAGATATTTTCCTTTCTATTCCACTTAAAAGAAGCTCCGATTAGATAAAAGAAAGTTCCATTGAATGCAGTATGTTAACAACTAGTTCTGTTTCCAGCTTTAGTGAGAAAAAAGATTAAAAAGAAAGTGATAACTGTCCCAGTCAGTTTTGTGTGGGCTGAGGACTCAAAGATGGCAGATACACAACTGATCTCTATTCTGGGTTTTGTGCTGCTAACACACAGAAGTAGATTAATAGATTAAGGAAAGGGATGATTTGATCAGCTCAGTCATTAGCTTTTAACAAGTATTGTAATACTAAAGGAAGGGGGGGGGGTCTGCCAAATCAGTGGCTAAAACTTTGATAAAGATGATGCTGAAGTTATTACACATTTGAGAATTTAAATGGAAATGTTAAACAGTTGTTGTTTAGGCTAAAATGAAGCCCTTTTTACCATCCCATTTATTGGAGTTTGACAAAAATAATTTAAAAAATTTACTGCTTCAGATGAGTGCTAGAAAATCAGTGATCCAAATATTATAAATGTTACTTCTAATGTTGTAGTTGAATACAGTAGGAGTTCAAATTTATGTGTTCTGTACTGATCTTTTAGAACTAAGGCTAGGTTTTCTTAAAATAAAAGACAAATTAATGAAACATCTGAATTTTGCCAGTCCAGATCCAGAGCTACCTTACTAAACTAAGATTGAAAGACCTAAAACAGTGATGAGATTGTCAATTCTTTCTGTACAGAATCTTTAATAATGGTTAATTGCAGTCTTGAGTATGCTTTATTGTGTTGATAATCAATGCTGAGTAAACATATTTTCTCTTTAGCTGAATTCATGCCTATCTTAGGGACCAACCTGAATCCAGAATTCATTTCTGTGTGCAACAATGCTACTTGGGCAATTGGAGAAATATGCATGCAAATGGGTAAGTGTAGAAAAGTGCCCACACAAATATGGGTGAATAGGCTACTATTGCAGTTTGGAGTTGTTTTCTTTTCTGGTTTTTATATGAGAACAATGTCTCTTTGGCATTTTAGGGTGATAGGCTTCTTGTTGCTTAGGTGATGTATTTCTTCATGAAAGCTATTGAAGTTGTGCTTTTTGATGTTTAATTCTGTTAGTCCCCCAATGACATTTTCACTCTCACAATCTTGAGCCATTGATGCAACTGTTGTTAATGATGGCTGTGATATATTTTGATAATTTGATAATATAATTTGTTGAGGTGCTGTTCCAGTGCATGGAGGCTGTGTGAGCCTCAGTGGGAAGAAACTAACACAAATTCAATGCCACAAAAACCATATGGCTGTATATGTTGGAACCATCTAGATATGGGGACCTTACATCTTTATTCATGGATGGAATTGCATTTGTCCATTCAAGAGTGATGAAGCTCTTCTTGGACTTAAGAAACCAAAACGGGCATTCTCTGGATCCCATTAATAAACAGTGCCATTTGTCAGGAAGCATGCATTTCTGTGTCTTGGTGCCTGACATCTGAAATGGCGGACTCCTGAGATCTGAGTGGCTCCCACCCTAATGGCATCCTGGAAGCCCTTAAATATTAGGGTGTTCTCCGATGCTTGGGCTAGCTTGGATTGAACCCCTTGCTAGATGTGCTTGCATGGTTTTTGATGGTGTACATACCAATCCCCCATGTTCATTTGTTTGAATTTAACATTGTGAATCAGCCTAGAGTTGGATGGTGCCAAAATCAAATAAATACATAAATAATAGCATCAATTTGTAGTTTATCTTTAGTTGTGACCCACACCTAATTGTAATAGGACTCTTCGTATATTTGATTTCTAGCCTTAAATGGTGTTCTTAAGACTAATACAAACTTTTCTGATCAACAAATCAAAATCATTTTATTTCATGCATGAAGAAGCAGCAAGATGTTAAATTGGAAGACATTCAAATATGGAATCTAGATTTCTACAGTTAGGCATGACTCAGTTCATTAATTTCTTTTTACCAGGGGCAGAAATGCAACCATATGTTCAGATGGTGCTGAATAATCTTGTGGAGATCATCAACAGACCAAATACTCCTAAAACTCTTCTGGAAAACACAGGCGAGTGGGCATTCTGATTCTTGTATTAAATTTATTTTCTGTCCTAGTGATAGCTATGATTGTTTACTAACTCATAAATACAAATGTATTATATTGATTAGACTTCATGGGCTTAATATGACTATCATTCAAGATTATGCTTTAACCACCAGTTGAGAAGAAAATGAAGTTGATAATCTTTATGATCAAATCCAATTTGGAAAAAGCAGAACTTAAAAGCAAGATCTGTTGCTTGTGATTGAAGACTGGAATGCCAGTGTTGGAAACACAAAGAAAATATTAAATAGTATGGCTTAGGAAGCTGAAATGAAGCAGGGGATCAACTTATCAGTATCTGCTATTCTAATTATTTCATGGCTATCTTCAAACAACAGAAATAATGCCTCTGTAGATGGATATTGGTGTGGGAGAAAACTCCTGAAAATACTACTCACAGCCAGTAAAATAAATTAATGGATCATTGAATGAATCAACTCAAATGTTATCACTCAGCCAGGCTCAAATTATCCTACTTCAGACACATTATGCAAAAATCTAGCTCTCTAATGCTGGGAAAGGTGGAAGGAAGGAGAAGAAGAGGATGACTAGCAGCAAGTGGGGGCGGGGAGTGAAATCAGTTATGGTGATAATGAGTTCACCATTGGGAGATTGAAAGAATAGGTTAGGGATAGATCATCATGAAGGGAATCTGTAAGAAAAACTTCAAAATGACTTGACACATAATCATAATCAAATACAGACTTTGTGTTTTCTTGCAGGTGTTTTGAAAATAGGATTGATTTAATTATAAAGGGAGCACATAATCATCGTGGAAATGTGTTTAAACCTTGGACTTCTATAGCTGTTTCTTCACTAAAATTTCACTAATTTAAAACGATTTATGACTTGCCAAAGGTTTAATGGAATTAAAAAGCTGTATGCATTTATCAAGACAGAGCCTGTAGTACAGTGGTTTAAAGCACCCTGTTATTAACATCTATTAACATCTGCTGCTTGCAATTACTGCAAGTTCGAATCCCACCAGGCTCAAGGTTGACTCAGCCTTCCATCCTTTCTAAGGTGGGTAAAATGAGAACCCAGATTGTGGGGGCAATAAGCTGACTTTGTATAAATATACAAAAGTATGAAGGCTATTGCTTAACGCACTGTAAGCCGCCCTGAGTCTCCGGAGAAGGGCGGCATATAAATCAAATCAAAAAAAAAAAAAAAAAGTAGTTATTTTTTTTTCTATGAATGGCAGGTAACTAATTTGATACCATGTACTAGTGTGGAACCATCTTTATATTATGTGCTGCAGTATAGTAAAGCTAAAGTGGTATACTACCATATACCTCCATTGATTCTGTCCACCCATATCTTATTACTACAAATTGATAGGACACCGTTTTACTTTTGTGACAGATTTGTTTTTTTGTCTTTTCTAGCCATCACAATTGGCCGCTTGGGCTATGTCTGTCCTCAGGAAGTGGCACCAATGTTGCAGCAGTTTATCAGACCCTGGTTAGTGTTTATGAAGAGGCATAAAACAGATATTGGGGCTTGCTTTTCAGGGGTTAAATCAGATTGAAGACATCTCAAATTGTCAATTCGATTGTCTAGAACCGTGATGGTGAACCAATGGCACGCATGCCCAAAGTGGCACGCAGAGCCATGTTGCCTGGCACGTGTGGTGTAGCCTGTTCCCCTTCTGGGTTTCTGGCGTGCATGTGCGCGCGACAATCAGCTGGCCTTTTTGCATGCGGCAGTACCAGAAACTAGAAGATCTTCTAGCTGGTCTTCCATTTTCCTGCGTGAGTATGCGCACTGGCCAGCTAATCATTGCATGTGCATGCGCACCAGAAACTCAGAAGAGTAGCTGGCTGAAACCGGACGTTCATGAGCTAAAACTGGAAGTTCATTTTCGGGGGGGGGGGGGGGGGGTGCATGCCCCTTGGCAGCTCCTTCCTGGTTGCGACCCAGAGGTGCGCACACTCCCTTTTCAGCACTTGGGGCAGAAAAGGTTCGCCATCACTACTCTAGAATTTCCATTCAGTTGTTTCTTCACCTTGATCACTGACTCTTTCAGTTGTGGTATTCCTACAAAAAAAATAAAAGCCTTTCTGAGCATTGCATACAATTCTTTATACATGAAAAATATCACATAGCTAACACATTCTTTGCCATTGTAATTGCACAAGGCAGATAGCTGTCCATGGAATCTCTGTCTGACGCAGCAGAACTTTTGCCATTCATCTTGCTATCTTTCCTCTTTTGCTCCTCTTCTGTGACTGGTATTTGGCAGTTTTTAAATGGCTAGATTCGCCATTATTTGGCAATATTTTTAAAGTCTACAGTTAAAATACATTTAATGTCACAGGTTTTTTTTACAGGATGTGTAAAGGAAAGATCCTAAAATTAGCAGTATTTATAATTTATTTTTTTTGCTTGTAGTCTCACTCTAAATAATGATCAGAGTTTAAACTGAACCATAAGCCCTGTATAAAGAAGGGTGCTAAGTGAATATTTATATGTAAATATATTAATGGAAGAATGTATACTTTGCAGAAACTGTAAGAAATCTGTACGTGACACTAATAAATCTGATACTGTATCTGCCAAAAATATCAAGGTTGATCTTCCATATGGGCGCAATCTTAGTGCATGGTTTGGGAAATGCATTGTTTTTGGTCTTCCCTGCTTTCTTAACATATGGAAGATGTTTTCTTGTTCATAGGTGTACATCTTTGAGGAACATTCGTGATAATGAAGAGAAGGACTCTGCTTTCCGTGGCATCTGTATGATGATTGGAGTAAACCCTGGTGGAGTTGTACAAGTAAATAAGCTTTAAAGATTAAATTATTGTGCATTATTATATATGCTATCCCAGGCTGAACAAGAAGATCTTGCTATATTGGTAAATCTACTGTTAAAATAATTAAGGATGTTTGACTTTCAAATGCTTAGCCATAGTAGTAATCAATTATGAAATAGATTTTTATATTAGGAGACAATTTTTAAATTTTACATATGTCTCCTTTGCTGGACTCCAAGTACAGATGTTTTTCTAAAAAGATTGATCCTGCTATCTTGAACTCTGCCAGCCTAATTTATAATAATCAGACATTTACTCAGTCCTGTGTAAGTTTCCATTTATTCTTCATTGCTCATTAATTAATGTTAGAGCTGGCTGTTCCATTTTCTATAGTATTTTCAGATGCTCATTAATATGTAGAAAACTAGTCAAAAACATCCAGTATATTACATATAGTAGTTCCACAAGATCTTTCTTAACTTGAGGCAGGATTGCCAGGCTTCTTAGCTTCATACTGGTTAGATTTTTTATTTCATGCCCTATACTTTTGTAGAATGATAAATTTGATTTTGTTGTCTTGAATTATAATCTATAGTGAATGTTTTCTTAAAAATTCTCATATTTTTATAGGATTTTATTTTCTTCTGTGATGCTGTTGCTTCATGGGTGAGTCCAAAGGATGACCTGAGAGATATGTTTTATAAGGTAGGTCATCATCATAGGAAGAGATTTGTTTGGTAGTATATTAAGAGTAGTATATTTTAGAATTTGCTTTACTTTGTAAGTTGATGTTATATACTCATGTCGTTTCCTAATTTATATCTCTGAATTTTCTATACGAGTTTTTTGGAAGTTGTAGATTTTAGTAGTTTTATGTGACAGATAGGGTTGTACTGATATGGTATGACTATAGTGGTGTGCCTTTTTCTTCTCCCCCAATGTGTGATAATGTATTTTTTTTTCAGATTCTCCATGGTTTCAAAGATCAAGTTGGGGAAGATAACTGGCAGCAGTTCTCAGAGCAGTTTCCTCCACTTCTGAAAGAGAGGCTTGCTGCATTCTATGGTGTTTAGGCGAAGCAGCAAAACCATACTTGGTGAGTTTCAAGAATGTTGAGAGAGATTATATCCCATATAATTGAAAGGAATATGGATAACTAAATTGAAAGGATAATGGGTGGAGGGGATGTAGCGTTTTTTAAACAAATCTTGTCTCAAGGATGAGAAATTGAGAAGAAAGGGATAGATATTCCAGCTCTAATCTCTAATCAATCCTGATTTTAAAGATCCAGCCTTTTCATTTTACCTTATGTACTAGGTTTAATAAATATACCAATAAGACTTTAATGCCCACCATAACTAACGGTAGTGATTTTTATTGCTCCTGAATTGTGGTCAGTTTCCACTTCTAATTGTGGCTGTATTAATTTAACTAATTATTCTGCATGATGAAAGTTAAGTAACTTTGATAAAACAAATTTGTAGAAAATGGTTCAGTCTTGTAAATTCTGTGTGTGTTATTGACTACTTTTTTTAATTCCGATAATCTTTTTCTTTCCTCAGGTTCCTGTGTGCGCTGGGAGGGATACTGGGAACTCGTCCATAACCCAGTGTTGCAGATCCCTGTTAATGGGGGGTTAGGGAGGACGGGAAGAGCATTGTGGGACATAAAATGACCGCTCCCCATCTCCTGAAATTTACAAAGTTGGGGGGGAGGGTGGGCCTCCATAACCAATTGAAACAAAAACCAGGGTATCTCAGTGGCAGAAGGAAAGGCCTCTTTATTCAGAGGCCATCATAGATGGAATGGGGTGGGGTGGGACTCGGCCCTGCGCTGAGAAAAGGGAGCAAACTTAAACTGCAACACTCTTGAGAAGGGGATCTAACTAGGGGCCATCATAAAGAACTAGCTAATAATAATAAAGGATAGGTTTAAGATGTTAAAAAGGATTTAAAAGCTACAGTGGTTTAAAACCAGCTGATGAAGAGGGATGGGTTAAAATGTAATCCAAGGGGGTTATACTACTGTATATTTCCAGTCACTGGGATTCAAGAGATCAGCTATTCTTCACCTTTTCAAGACTGCATGGTGACCAAGAAGTAGATTAGCAAATCTGTGAGTAGCCCATAATGACTAAGTGTAAGCATTTTCATCTAGGAACCTTAAAGAAACCTACAAAATCTTTTTGCCATAATAATTGCCATGGCACTGTGTGCTAGAAGTGATGCTCAGTGCAAAGGCAGCCTATGACCTTGCAGGGACCTGCTAGCCATCTAGGGAGCAGTCTTTTTCATAAGAAATACTGTTGGAGAAGCATGTCTTCATTTTTTTTAAGATGCCACAGTGCAATGAGTCTTTTACCCTGTTGTTCAGCTGTTACTTTGTGACACTGCTATTACATTGCTTCAGTTGCAGGAGGCAGGAAGGAGCAAGGAGGGAAATTTCACCTGGGAATGACTACACAGGACAAACATGGGTAGAAAACAATGCATTTTTAAATGGCTCATGGCATACAACATCCTGCACTCTTCTGATCAGAGTGGTATTTTACATGATGGTAATTTACATTTTCTGTCTTAAGGACTTCTTTACCACATTCACCATTCTGGCTTACAAAAGAAATAGTAAACATAACAAAGTACAGAAGAATGATTAAACAGGGAACCCTCCATTAATGATCAGGGAAAGCCTGTAGCTTTCGCTGCATACTTAATGGAGTTGCTGTCTTAAGAAATTCTTATCAGATCCAATTACATTATTCTCCGACAATGGGGGATTACTGAATGCTTTTAACATAGTTAAAGCCATAGATTTTTAATAAGAAATGAACATGTTGAAGTAGAAGCCCATTTTCCCAAAGGCAGCTAGGATGTGGGGGAAAGGGAATACTTAATGAAACACACTTTTTGGAAAAAATGAGGAATGCTTGAGGAGAGGTAATACTCAAAAGGAACATTCTGCAGAAGAAACAAGGACAAGATTTGTGCAAAGCAGTGTTTGGTCTACAGACAGCTTGGTAACAAGGAACAAGTGAGCTGAGCCACATCTCCAGCTTTCTTAGCAGATCCCAATGGAACTTCGGCAACATCAGGATTAATAGCCAGACAACTAGGTTGAACTGTGCCTTGTGTCCTGCATTGCTTCTGAGGGTGGTAAACAAAAGTGGTGAGACTACTTAGATGTTAAAGAAGATTTATGTGACAAAAAAGACATCTCTTTCGGGGGTTAAAGTTATACTTTCTGACAGTAACTGATAGTGACACTCGGTACTGTGTATGAATTTTTAAGTGTATTTGTGAGATTGCCCAGTAACTTAAGCTTCACTGATACACCTATCTACATTTTTCTTTATATCTCTGGCCTCTGTTTCCTATGTTAATAATGCTTGCAGTTCTTGGAATTTGACATAGAACTTGCTGGGGCATTACCATTAAGGCCTTTGTGCCAGAAAATCATTTCATTTTGGAGATGGCACATACCTAGGTGAAAGCTGCTATTCTCATTTCTGGATCTGATTGTTAGGAGGTGGGGCACACCCTTGCATCTCCGCATCTCCTCAAAAAGGTCAAAGAAACAATAGTAAAATTGCAGATAGCAAACTTCCTGAATTCATCTTTTTAATAGCATCAAACTTGAGCAGGTCTCTGAAAGCAATGGGCTAGTTCTTTGCATTTTAATTGTTTTATTACAAGTGTTCCTCCTTGTGCTGTATTCTCCTTGTCCTGGGGGGAGGGGGAGCAGAGATTCTATTGGTTTTTAAATGCATGGAAAAGAAATATGCATATGTGGAGGTGGAATCCTGGCTTGTGCTTTGAAACCAAGTTTCCAGGAATATGAAAAGAAGGCTGTGAACTCTACCATCCAGTGAAGTTTAAGCTACTTGGCCTGACTGCCTCTTGAAATGGAATTTGTCTTTTGTACAAGTGCTTCTAGTATTGCCTCCTGTTTGTTAATCCTGGATTTGTATATTTGTAAATGTGCCGTAATGTTTCCAATGGTGGAACTGCAGTGTACCTAGTGTTGAAGCAGCTGCTTGCACCTTGCTCAAATGAGATTTTTCTCATTTTTATGTATAATTTTTTGTCAACTAAAAAAAAATTCCTGTGACTCCAGTTTCCTTGTTTCTGACACTTTCTTTGTCTTAAATGTTTTTCATTGTATTTTCCAATGTAATGATTTGGTGCCCCCCCCCAAAATTCAACTGGGCAGAAGAATCCTGAATTCTGTATTTCCTAATGCTCAAGTTTTATTAATTTTTCCCTTGAACTGCCTTGCTGAAGCTAGTATTTCCCATCTGGAGGATGGGAAACTATTTTTTCAAGTAACTTTAGTTTGTTGGTAAAAAGATTTGCCTTTTCAAGTTATCGTAATACAATTCGTTGGTCGAATGAAACACTTTTTGAAAAGATGCACTTGAGTAATGTCGAATTAGAATTCTAAACTATTCACAAACTCAAGATTATTTCCTTTCTAATACAGCTGTGCTAGTGAAGCTGCTGGACCCTTTGATAACCATTATTTTGCAATGAGCTCAGAAGAGAACTAGATTTATGCAAATTGTCAGGCTTTCAGAAAAGAGGAAATTAGAGGTCACAATAACTGTCTTGTATCCTTAAAACCAGAGAGCTGTAAAAACTTTCCTGTTACCTGGACTTGAGGTTTTAAATGTATCTAGCTTGGGTAATACAATATACGTCAGAATTTTAGCCACTAGCCAATTTTCTGACAAGATTTTCATTATCTGTATTACAGATTTGTTACCCCACAAGTCAATGCAAGAATTTACCAACTCTATTTTATATATCTGGACACGGTTGTTCTGGAACTCCTTTAAACTAGATGGTAGTCATGCATGTGTAATATTTATTTACCAAAACACATTTCAGTTACATAATTCATTTAAACAAAAGTAAAATGATTGTATAGTTTATGCATGCATTTACAGAATATAACTTTATACTACATACTTGAACATGCACATAACTTCATACCTTATATATATATTTGTTCATACATATATAAGGCAATCCTGTCCTCCTGAATTCTTCAATTGTCTTAATCCTCGTTGAGATGTTAAACAGCAGTCCATTTTGTTAATATAAAATGTAAAATAATGTCTTTAATAAGCCAGGTAATAAACAGCCAGATTTCTCTTAAAAAGCATAGTTGAGGCTGCCGAAATGCAGCGGCTACCTAGAAGTTCTTGTGCGCATGCTCCGAGAAATCCCAGAAAATCGGAGACTTGTGGAAGCGCCTCTCCTAAAAGATTGCTTTGCGTCATTAATTGGCGCCGGAAGCGGTTGCTCCTTGGAGACGAGACGCGCGAAGGCGGGCCCGATCTGCCAAGACGAAGCTTTCTTAAACCGATGGTGCCGGTTCTTCCCTTCGACAAAGCGGCTGAGGCAGGTTGCCGTGAGGATTAGGATCCTGGCTCACTGCTGGGGCCGGGAAACAAGACCCGACGTCGAGATTAATCTTTTAACTCTGTGGAGCTCCGCATCTGCAGAACGGAGCTGTTCCAAGGGCTCTAAGGCGGGCGTGACCGCTCTTCGTATACCATGTCTGCCTGAACGGAAGAGTTGTCTTCGGCAACAAGAGCTGGATTTTGCACTTGCTGCACTGCCCGGATAGGTACATGATAAGCGTGCGTGGAGGAAGGAAGCGAGAGGAGGGAAAGAGCAGAAGAGCAGTCCTTTTTAGAATCGGCTCTGGGCTGTGCGCGCGGAGAAGACCAAAATAAGGAGGTTCGGTTCCAAAAATATGTTTGCTAAAATAACGATAAAAAGTGTGAGAGAACCAGTTGCTTTTGTGAGATTTGGACTCTGCCTCTCTGTGGTGTCAAAGGATAAGCTGTTTTTCCGGAATCTCTTTCTAGGAAGCTCTTGGCATATTTCTGGGTTTATTCATTAGGAAAAATGACAGCCGTTTCAGAACATAATTTCCTCCTCCTGAACTATGCTTTGCCCATAGGATGTGCGTGAATTGAACATTCCTGATGTAGCTGGGAAACAACAGTTTTATTTGTGTGGTCTCAGTTCTCATTTTCAGATGAAAGTTTGGAAGTCAGAATGAGAACAACTTTTCTAATCTTATTCTTTTCTCTTCCTATGAACATTATTATTTGAAGAGATAAAACCAAATAAGATGATTTCTACATTTATCATTCAGAAGCCGTCATCTTGCTAATTATCTAGGAAATTTTTAAAATGTCCAATAGATAATTTCTTTTTACATCTTGTACCTTGAGCATCATTTTAAATTTGTCAGGCTATAATTCATGCTCTCAAAACTTTCCTTTTGCTGCATAAAACTTTTGTATTATTAATTGAAATAGTGTATTAATTGAAATATCAATTTCTAATAAGGTATAATTTTGGTTTTTATCACTCCTTATCTGAATTGTTTGCTTCTTGCCTTCCTGCAGCAATGGAAACTGTCCCAGGTTCTTCTGTTGAGCAGCAAGGCTCTGACAATGACTCTGACACAGAGAGCAAAATAGATCCAGATACCCAGGCCCTGGAGTATGTGGAGCGTGTTCTTGGAACTTCAAATCAGTCCAGGCAAGCAACCCAGTGTCTACCTCCAGAGTGTCTCTCAGGTGGTAGAGTCCGAACATCAGACCTCAAATCACCTCTAGAACTGAAAAAATCTTCTATTGTTGAAGAAACTGTTTCAGGGCTGTTATCTCTTCCTCTAGAGTTGATTTTAGAAATCTGTTCCTACCTGCAAGCCAGATTTGTTTTGCATGTCCTTCCTTTAGTCTGCAAGACACTGAGGGACATTGTGCAAGATGAAGTCACTTGGAGAATTCGACTTTTAAAAAGAATTGGCAATTGCTATCCAGTTGTAGAAGGTAGGTGGGTTTTCTTTCTAGCTGTTGGTGACCTATATTTTAGCTTTTCACAAGCAGCTTCTTTCATGATTAACTTTTGATTTTAGGGGAACCTGGAACTGGTGTTTTAAATGTAGATGATGTTGGGAGGAAGAAGGAAGCTAAAAGGAGTTTTCCTTTTTTGTCTTAAAAGTAAGAGGGTTATCACTAAGAATGAATGGAAATTTCACTCTTGAGCTACTTTTCAAATGCTGTAATTTGTAAATATTGCTGTAACTATTCTGGATAGAATAACAATAAATATTTCCTAGCCTGCTTCTCTTTCATTTTTGGAATGTTGCAGGTAAGCACAATAATATTGTCTCTGAACTGATAGTACCAAGTCCTTTACGATTTAAAGATAATGTCTTTAACATGTTAGTTCCCAAAATGCAATATTAGAATTTGTCATAAGTCACTTTTGCAGTGTTGCAACTCTGGCTCCATTATGTAAAACTCCTGTGATTTAGTATTTATCCTTTTTTGGTGTCTAAATTCTGTAAACATGTTAACGCTTATATGTGAAACCACTATGTAAACATAAATAAGACACGTAAGCTTCTCTATATTGCTTAAATTTTTTTTACACCAAACAAAATCTATCTCTTTATATGTTTTTTTTTTATTTTTGGCAGGTAATGATTTTAACTGGCCAACAGCTTGCATTGAACTAGAGGAACATCTCCAACATTGGGCAGAGAGTGGCAAAAACACAGAGTATTTTTCCCTTACTGAAGGGCACTTTGCAGCTGTTGATTCTGTACTGCTCCTTCAGGTAAAAACCTGTCTCTCTTTGCTGATTTTAATGATGCAGCATTTTGATGTTCCAAAAAGTATATCCTTCAACATCTGAAGTTTAGTTAAAAGGAGTGTGTTGAAAAATGTTCTACATTTTCATTTTTCTGTCAAAAAATAACTAACAAAATTAATCTGGCCAAACATCTTTCCTCGATGTTATGCTCCATTATAAGCATAACTACCTCATAATAGAAGTTGTATATTTGTTAGCATTTTATATGAAATAATTCTTTAGACCTAAATACTGAGTAGAGGCAACTTCCTTAAAAAAAATTCAACCCTCATTTGTCTATCACTTAATCTAAAAAGTATTCCTTGTTTGCTACTATTGTTTTCTCATCAAACTTATTCTTGATTAATCACTGCTAAAGTATTGTATTTGTCAAACCATTCTGATTTTGTTTTTATAATGGGCTTTTAGTTTTATGTTTATTTCCATTTATATAGCCTCCTATCTTACTTATGGGTTGCATGTAAAAACAGCAGAAAAATAAAGGTGCATAAATTAAAACAATTAAAACAATAGATTACAAAAATAAAAATGCAGGAGAATATCAACCAACGCTCATAAGCAATGTAGCCATTTTGCAGGCTCCCCACATTCACTGAGGACTTGACTTCAGAGACTTCCTAAAGGCCAAGATTGGACACAATCTGACCTATGGGGACATAATCTTTCAGAGAGTGGATGATGCAGCAGAAAGGGCTCTCCTCCTCTTGGGTCCTGTTAATAGAACTCCTTCTATCTAACATGGGACCCACAATATGTCCTTTCTGCTGGATCTGCTGGAATGGATAAAGGTAATCGGGAGAAGGCAGTCCTTCAAACAACAAAGCCTCGTGCCTTATAGGGATTTGCAGGTCATTACCAGCACTTTGAATTGAACCTGGAAGCAAATTGGCAACCAATGTATCTCAGAGAATAGAGGTATAATGTGCATCAATCTTGGATGCACATAACTGCCCATATTTTATTTTATTTATCAAATTTAGAAACCACCCATTTCTCTCACAGATGGACTCTGGGCATGCATATAAAATATCGCCATGTTTTGCACCAGCTATAGCTTCTGAATCAGTGGTGAAATGTAAAATTTGTTACTACTGGGCTTGGTGGGGAGTAATGTGACTGGATGGGTGTGGCCAACCTTTTTTTTTTTTACTTTTAAAACCATTTTTTCTACAACTCTTCAGCCAAAGAGGTTGTTAAAAAATGCTTTTAAAAGCCTCTGACGATCCCAGCTGAGTTGCCTGATCAGCAGAGGCTTTTTTTTTCTTTTAAAAACATTTTTTCTACAACCTCTTCGGCCGAAAAAATGCTTTTATTTTTAAAAGCATTTTTTCAACCAAAGAGGTTGTAGAAAAAATGCTTTTGGAAATAAAAAAAAAGCCTCTGATGATTGCGCAGCTCAGCTGGGCATGGGGGGGACAGGGATTTTTGCTACTGGTTCTCCAAACCACCCGCCGCCATCGCTACCGGATTGGGTGATCCGGTCTAAACCAGGAGCATTTCACCCCTGTTCTGAATGCTCTTTAAGGACCGGCCTATGTAGAACATGTTACAGGAATCCACCCAGAAAGTGACCAGGGTGTGAGTGACAGAGACTATACATAATTTTGTTTTTTGTACTGAAAAAAAGTTGGAAGTCTGCTCACTGTCTTTGTGATACTACTCTGAAATATGAGGGACACTAACTTGTATCATTTGATTAGCATTTATTTTTATTACCTTATCCAGGGTGGGGATCTGTGTATTTCTGGCTCTCGAGACCGAAATGTCAACTTGTGGGATCTAAGGCAGCTGGGCAAAGCACCAGAAAAAGTTCTAGTGAAAGTGCTGGGGACAGAGCGCAGTGGAACACACAAGGTAACTGGAAATTCTGAAGCAGATCAATGCATTAAACATAAATATTAAGTATTATTACAGAAATTCTGTATCATCAACCCCCAAATTTCCATCTGATAGCCCCATTCCATTGTTTAAACCAGAAAAAAAAAGTGTAACGAGTTTCTGTGTGTGAGAGGTGTATACAGGTAGCCCTTAAGTTACTATTGTAACTGAGCCTTCAATTATAGTCATAAGTAATGATAGTGATATAGCAGGTCACCATATGACCAAAACCAATTTTATGACCCTGTTTTGCAGCGGTCGTTAAGCAAATGCAGCCATCACAAAGTGAACACTGTGGTCATTATGCAAACCCATTGTTTGCTATGAGGCAGTTTTGCCAGAAACCAGAAGTACAGAATGCTGGTTTCTGCAAAATTGTGATTCATGATTATGTGCCTGCAGGGTGTTGCAAATGACTGTAAATGTGGGCCGGTTGCTGAGAGCCCAAAATATGATCACATTGGGGGAGCAGACATCAGAATTTCAGAACCATGTCACAACTATGTTCTGGGGGACCCATCATAACTTCAAACAAGTTGTTAAGTGACTGGCCGTAAGGCAAGGACTACCTATATGTGTTCGACATCACTCATGATTTGGGAATTTTCTAACTAATGGCTGTATATCACTGGCTCCCTCTTTTGAACATTAAACCTTCCCCGTTTACAATCTTCCCTGGTACCTTCTTTGTCATTTACTGTAAAAAAAGAAATTAAAATGGCCCATGCTTTTTTATGGCTAGTTACAAAGAAAAGTGAAGGTATATACATGAGGTATATGCTATCCTGGCAGAAATATGGCCTGTTGCTTCCAGGAAACAACGGCATTTAGAAGACCTTTCAGTCCTCTCTAACCTCTGAGCAGGGAGTGACCATTCCCAGTGAAAAGGAAGGGAATGCTTCAGCACTTTACTATGATGATGCCTCAGTGCAATATCTTCTGCAGTGGATAGAGAAAGTCCACGTACCTGTTAAGATGCCAGCGTCAGGTTCCAATGTAAACGTGAGGGGAAAAACCCACAAAAACACAGTTCTGAAATGAGTATTTTTTATCTCCCTCACACACCAGCACGAACTGATATCCATCAACAGGAAATTCAAAGTCAGGACTAACCGTCCAGTAACTGTCCCACCGTTTTAAACTGTTCCCTAGTCCTGCCCAGCCACGCACACACTTGCTTCACCCTCTATTCTTCCCTTAGCCGACTCAGTAGACATTGAGTAGGGAGGCCAGCAGAGTTCCATCATCAGCCACACTCAGTGCGCATGCGTGCAAGTGTCCATTTTGGTTTCAGCCACTTGACCGCCCATCAGCTGTTCAGTGTTGATGTCAGCAGTGGTGACAGTCTGATGTGGGCTCTGCAGTTCGGTGGGTTTAGCGTCACGGTGACCGTGTTGTTTTCGGGTCCCTGTGTAAAAGGCAATCCTGGCTTCTCGGTTCCCTGCTGAAATGGCAGCTCTGGCCGCCAGGCACACCAGGGCTGACAGCCAGGTTTTTGAGATGTAAAAAAATCAGACCAAGACAAATCACTTCAAAATCCCCTCCACCTTTAACATATAAGCTCTATAATTCAATTGAAAAACAAATTGCCATCTTTTAGGGGGGGAAATAACAATAAAAAACTTACAATAATGTAGTTGCATAAAGATGCACACCCTTAAACTAATACTTTATTGAAGCACCTTCTGACAACATTCAGTCTTTCGGGGTAGGAGCTTCTCGCACGCCACATCTTGCCTTGGGAATCTTTGCCCACTCTCCCTTGCAAAAGCATTCCCAATCTGTCAGATTGCAAGGGCATTTCCTGTGCCCAACCCTCTTCAGGTCATCCCACAGATTCGCAGCTGGATTCAGGTCTAGGCTCTGACTGGGCCATTCCAAAACTTTGATCTTCTTCTGATGAAGCCATTATTTTATTGATTTGGAGGTATGCGTTGGGTCATTGTCATGTTAAAAGGGGAAAATCTTCAGGATTTTAGCAGAGGTTTTGTGCCCAAATAGGCTGGTATTTGGAACATTTCATAAATCCCTCCACCTTGAAGAAAAGTAACCACCATGCTTCACTCTGGGCGTGGTGTAACTTTTGAGGATGTGCAGTGTTGTTTTTGCACCAAACATACTTCTAGAAATCATGGCCAAAAATTTTCATCCTTGGTCTCATCAGACCATAATATATTTTCCCACATGCCTTTGTCAGTCTTGATGTAAGTTTTTGCAAAATGTAGCCAGGCTTGGATGTTTTTCTTTGTAAGAAAAGGCTTCCATCTTGCCACCCTACCCCGTAGCCCAGACATAAGAAGAATATGGGAGATTGTCATCACATGTAGTACAAAACCAGAACTTGCCAGACATTTCTGCGGATCCTTTAATGTTGCTATAGGCCTCTTGGCAGCTTCCAACCAGTTCTTGGTCATGTCACTATTGTACCATATTTTCTCCACTTGTTAATGACTCTTCACTGTGCTCCACGGTATATCCAAGGGAAATTTTTTAGTCTCCTGTCCTTCTTCTGACTGATAACTTCCAACTTTGATGCTTTGTGAACTGTTTGTGAACCATTATTTTTCCTGTAAGAGGCAATGGAGTAAATATCAGAAAAATCCTACTAGAACAGCTGAACTTTATATAAGCCTGATCAGGGTCACTCTAATTAATGGCAGATGTGTATTGAATACTATTTAATATAAGTATGAATGGTTAATTTTGAACACAACTTATTGAATACAACCCTACTTATAAGAGGGTATGAACATTTATGAAACCACATTATTCTAATCTTTTTTTTTTTTTGTAATTCCCCCACACCCAAAAAAAAAAGATTTCAGTTTGTTTTTCAATTGAATTGTACAGCTTAAGAATACTGAAGCAATTTATCTCGGTTTGATTTTTTTTTACACTTGAAAAAGCTAGCATTTTAACAAGGGTGTGTAGATCAAAAAATTGTGATACCAAATTGAAACTGAGTTTCTATTCTACAATGATGTATATTTATTAAGCTGCTGTATCTTATTTCATATATAAAAAGAGATTGGTTGTCTTCAGAGAATGAAAGCTCAGAGTTTTTCTCAGGTATCTGTTTTGCCATGTATAGCAATATGAGGAAAAAGTAGAAAGAGATAGAAAAGAAATATTTCTGTAATTGACCTGGAAAACTTAATTGACCTAACTGTAAGCATTTGTTGTACTTTTGTTCTTGTTCTTGCAATGTTTAATCATTGAAAAGATTAGCTGGAGTTGTCATATATATTTTGTCTCTACTTCCCCCCCCCCTTTTTTTTTTTCCTCCTCCCACTACCTAGGGGTGGGTTTGGTCTCTGGCTTCACGTGATAACTGTGTGTGTTCAGGCTCCTGGGACAGCAAAGTGAAGTTATGGGATATAGCTGCTGATGGAAAACAGTTTGGAGAAATCAGGTACTGTTGCTGCTTATACACTATATTTCTTTGGAAGAGTAAATGGCAAAAGGAAAACTAGATTCAAAGAAACAGTATTAATAATGACCAGAGAATAAAGATGTTGGCTTCAGTCCTTAATCAGGGCCCCAGAGAGATTTAACATCCTACTTCCCAAAATCAAATCATGACAAAAGGCCTAAAATAGTACAAGTATCCAGTCTTGATTTATAATAAATGTCAGATAATTTCATCTAATTTTTTCATGTAGTATTTCCCAAGGATTTGTTTAAAAAGACTAGATTAATGTACAATTACTATTATATCAACATAAAAAGGAAAAAGAAAAAAAGACTAGACAAAGGGTTGTGAAGGAACATTGGAGGGTGAATAAGGACAGGAACTGATGCAGACCTACCCAGAGCCAAAATATCAACTAAAATGTTATTTATTTCAGTTCATGTTTACTATAATGTAAATATTGTACAACAAGTCTTCTCATCTTTCATCTTGACCTTGTATGCCTTATCTCTGATATGCATATGTAGCAGCTTGCAGGTGCTTCTAGAAAGTTTAGAATTTTTTTTCTTCCTATCTTTGGGTTCATCCCCTTGTATTTGGCTGTGAGATATTTCAGGAAAAAATATTTAACTTGGGTAGGTACAAGCCCACAAAGAAAATTCTAGCTCACTTACATAGTAGCTCACTCTATCGCAGGGAGGGAGGTTATTCTACATAAATGTATTATAGCTGTAAGAATAGTGCAACCTTTTCTAGTCTTATATTTCTTGAATTTCCACACTGACATGCTGGTTTTAGATCTAGAGAGCTGGTGGTTACAAATTTAATGAAAACTAACATAGTGGACAATTGGAATACACTTCCAGATTTATCGGACCTTAGTGTATTGGATGTTTCATATAATAAACTAATTTCTGTAATGGCTTACTTCATGAAGTAGATGATGCAGATTGCAGCATCTGCCTTAATTTATGGTGTTGAGTTTAATTTATGGTGTTATGCAAATGCCAAAAATCACCAAGATGATATTCTTATCTATATTAAAAGTTCACATTTAATTATATGTATGTATGAATAAATTGCTTTCCTCAATTAATCCATTAAAATTAAAATGCTCTATAATTCAGCATGTAAATAAATCCTCTATTGATTCCTTTGATTTGCAGTCAAAGAGAATGAGTTAGGCAGAGAGAATTTTGTTAACTGATGCTGCAGCAGAGTGGGGGTTTTTTTCTATTGTTTTTCCACCTATCAGTTGTAGTCGATGATGCTAAATAGACATCCACTGCAAGCAGCAAAATGGGAACTTGCTCATTTATGTTGTAAATAGTGCTAGAAATAATGGAAAACCCAAGGCTGAGCAAGGATTTACTGACTTGAATGTGTGACCATAAAATATGCTTCTTGGCACATCGCCTGATCATTTCCTTTTGGATTCTAGTGAGAAAGCAGCCGTCTTGTGCCTTTCTTATTTGCCTGACATTCTGGTCACAGGAACATATGACAAGAAAGTGTCAGCCTATGATCCACGAGGTTAGTACCAGTTGTTTCTTTACATTCTGGAGATTTAACATGCCACTGCCTGCTTTCAAACAATCATTGTCACCACAGTTAAGGCATAGAGGTTGCACGATTGCATTTCAGGTGCTTGATAGCTGGCTGGCATTTATGAGTGGTTGCAGCATCCTCCAGTCGTGTGATTAAGTTTTGTTTTGGTTTTTTTGCCATTTTTCAGCAAATTGCCCATAGGATAAACTGGAATCAACCATGTGTTTCACTTAATGACTATGTGGTTTACTTGATGATTGCAGTGACGTACTTAACATCCATTGCAGACAATCATAAAATTGAGCCTGGTCACATAATGACTCAACTTACAACCTCAATAACATAATCAAACTTCTGAACTTGATTATGGTCGTAAGTCATAGATTACTATATATTAGGGTCTTATCTCAGTGGACCAAGAGCAGTCAGAAAAGAAAGGATTATTCCATCTATCTAGACATTATATGTCTTCTGTACCAGATCTAGGCATTTTATGGATGCTCCCAAATAATTACTACCATGTAGAAGGCTTGCCCATTCACAAGCTGTCTTATGAACCAATCACGAAACACTCAGTTATCAGAAAGCAAACTATTGAGGTTATTCCCATCATTCTCACTAGCCACTGAAGATGCTTTCTACTTCTGTACGGTTATCATTTTCTAGAAAAGAAGATCTATTTCTGAACATGGTTGCAGTCATCTACCATTTTTATTTTCCCTGTGGCCAATGCAAAGCCTGGAAGTACAATATTCTTGAAAATAACTGTTTTGCAGTATACCAGTTTCCCATTTATTTATGTTTAAATAAATATAATTTTGTTAAAAAAATTAAATTAGGTGGGGGTAGGGAATTAACTGGCATCAAGAGGCATGTTGATAGGTTAGAGTACATTGCCTCCCTACAGCTACAATTAATTTCTGAATACTGCCATGTCAAGCAGAAAGCTTGCTGCAAGAAAATTATAATTCCCCACTCTGATTGTTTGGGTATAAACTCTTATGATGGGTAATACATACTAATTTTCCGTATGCAATAGAAACACCCTCCCCCCACCCCAATTCATTAGGAGTCGTGAGACAGGGAGGAGCTGGCAAGAGGAAGGAAGCCTAAAGGAATCTCTGCTTTCTCTCCTGCTTGCAGTTATCTTGATAATTAAATGGCAAACCTCAATTGAAGAAAGAATTTGTATGTGATTATAGTTGAGCAAGCCACACATTTTATAAGATTTATCTTGTGCAGGTGACTGGGCTCTTGTGATGCATCTCTTGGCCCTCTCTCACAGCTGCTTATGCTCCAGTGATGAGCCGCAGACTTCACTCCAATGCAGTTCTATCCCTTGCAGCTGACGAACACATCATTGTCTCTGGCAGTGAGGATCGAACGCTGGTATGTTTTGACAGGCGGACCAATAGTGTGCTTCAAAGGCTTCAGGTGAGCTACTCAGCTTCAATCTCTTTTTCATGATAAAACTAGTCAATAGTTGTATAGGAAAAAGAAACCAGGAAAAATCTGATCCTTAACTATTCCATACAACTGTTCATATTTTCCCTTAGATTGTAAATTGAACAGATCTGAGAGAAGTTAGATACATAGAGTACAGGAATACAGTAAGAATACAGAAAGTTAGATAAGAATAAGCTAGTGTAAAGAGACAGGACTAGATTATATTAGTAAAATAATAGCTAATGCAAAGCTAGTAGAAGGAAGTAGAAGATGAGATTAAGTAGAAGATGGAATGGATTTCCAGTAAGCACCATGGTAAAGTTAGGCATCCTTGCTGAAGGGGAATAGTGTTTACAGTGATTGAATGTTAGCTGCAGACAAGCAAATTATCTCTGGAAAAAGAAAAGATCATGTGATTGCCATTCACACTTTGGACTGCCAGTCCACATAAGTAGACTACAAGAACTGAGGTTTTATGATTGGTTTATGAGTCAGATGGCTAGGAGTTCAGTGATATCATCTAAGCTCACAGTTGTAACATAGCCTGTTATGTACAAAACACTCTACCGAGTCTTATTTCTAAATCATCTTTGGAATTATTGTTTACTGCTTGGAAATATTAACAGCAAGTTTTTATGGTATTCATTGAGTGAGTCTCGTCCTCCTTGAGGAAAGAAGTTTTAAATGTAATTTTAGGGACTTGGAAAAATACTGGGGGGTTTTGAATAAAAAGCAAAAGGGAGTTGATTTTAGAAAATTAAAAAACAGCTTTTGGAATAAAAATTTAAAACTAATTATAAAAATCCTTTTTGCTTTGGTGCATTGGGGGAAAATGATATAATGGGACTTTGAAGATTGGACACTAGAGGGAACTAAAAGAAAAGTATTACAGCTAAAGGAGAAATATACTTAAATTTGATCTGTTAACAAAAAATGGAACAAAATAATGTAACTGTATATTTTGTAGGACAATTTGAACAATAGACACAAAAATTGTGTCTTAATTTTAAGAATGTTTGATACCATAGATAGATTATATCTATGTCATAGAAGAAGAACAAGCTACACTAAATAAGACTGAAACTGATTTAATTGGGGATTTAAATATGAGAAGTTACAAGAACAACATGGAACAAGATAATACAGTGGACATAAAAATGAAACTTGTTAATGTCTTAATATTTAAAGCGGACATATAAGTATTGAATCATAAGAGTGAATTGGATAATATTTTCTTACTGGATGTACAAAAGAGATCTGTTAAAGGCTTGAAGGACTTTCTGAGACAGGATAAAAAAATGAAAAAAATATCAAATTCTAGGACATTATTTGAAGGGAACCAAAAACTAAGATTATTAAAGTATGGGGAAGGAGTCTATAGCTGGTTTATTTGATCAAGGTTAAAGTAGGTATTTATTTCTGGTAACACTTAATGGACTTTTGCTGATAAGAAATAAATTATGAGGATGATGAAATATAGGGGTTAAACAATAAGAATAGGATAGAATTAAATGTATCACATATATTTTTCTAATAACAATAAGAAGAAAACAGTGGAATTTAATATTTACCTGAGACAAAATGTATATATGACCTTACTTTTGTATATAAGTTTTATAATAAACCTACTGACCATGGGACTAGTGTTATTTCATACTTACGCCTGGTGTCATGCAGAACTGAGCCTATGGCAATGATATTTATCTTTTCCCACAGCTGGATACATACCTATTTTCCATGTCATACCAGGGTTCTCAGCTGTGGGCTGGAGACAATTATGGAATGCTATATGTCTTTGAGAACAATGGAGGGCATTTCCAGCAAATACGGGTATGGTACTGATGATGGTACAGAGAGAAACAGAGAAATATGGTTCTTCTCTAATTTCCACACATACAACAATTTTCTGTCATTTGACGTCTCACTGCTTTTTCTTTTGTCAGTATTTTGATGTAGGTCATCGCTCTCAGATCACTGGAGTCCAACACTCATTGGGTGCACTGTATACAACTTCCACTGACAAGACGCTCCGTGTAAGAATTGTGGTGGTATCTAAGAATTTATTAGGAATGAACAGTAATAGCAAAATCACTTAGATTTATATGCCACTTTATAGTATTTTACAGAAGTCTGAGTGGTTTACAATGTTAGCATATTACCCCCAACAATCTGGGTCCTCATTTTATCAGCCTCAGAAGGATGGATGGCTCAGTCAACCTTGAGCTTCTCAGGGTTGAATTCCTGGCAGTGGAATGCAGAATTAGCCTGCAATACTGCATTCTAACCACTGCTCCACCACGGCTCATAGATTTCCAATCTATGTCTGTTTCATATGGGTTCATCAAAAAGTAAATTCTCTTCTGTTTCTGCATTGGTTTATTTTTAAATCTGCACAAGAAGTTGCATGAATTATGTGTATTTTCTTACAAAATATGCATTTCCAAACAATTAGTCCTTAACATGCTTTATATATTTGGTGGGTGCTCTCTTTGGACTGAAAAATCAAATCAAATTTAAAAAATAACTGAATTATTTGTGGCCTGAAAAAATAGTTCTGGTAGTGTTGTGACTGAGGAGCAAAACAAAACAGAACAAAAAAATAATCACATCACTGTAGATTCGATCAGTGGAAGCAAAATTAATTTTGTCCACCATCATTTTTAAATATTTTACTGAAAAATAAAGCAAGAATGAGACCCTAGTTGCCGTAAAGTTTTCGCTATAAACCAAAACATTGGATTATTTCACCAACTCTAGGGTAGCTTCAGATAAAGATGATGAAATATGGTGAAGGCCATCTTATAGTTTTTTCACATATTGCTTCCATATCACTGTGTATAGATAAGCTTCTTCACTGCATACTGCCTGGCTTTATCAGATTCATAGACCATAGACTTTTGGAGAGTTGCTTATACCAAATAATTGCATTGGCACAAATGTTTTGGGACTCTAGGCTTTACAAATAGCAAAGTAAAATAAGGGTTTTTTTTCCAATTTGTTATATTCTCGTATCATTTTTAGACTTAAACCTCTTGGATTTTTCTTTCAGATCCATGTTCCTACAGATCCACCAAAGGTCATCTGTTCACAGACCCACAACTATGTGCTAAACGGGGTAAGGACAACAGGATGGAGATGCTGGTAGATATTATTCTAGGAAAGGGGTGCTGCAGCTATGAAAGGGAGGGATCTATTCACTATCGTCATCACTGCTTTGGGTCAAATGAAATTTTATTGTGGTCCTATTGGAGTTAGCTCTGCTTATCACCAATTTTTATTTATTTATTTTTTTGCAGATCTGTGCTGAAGGAAATATGGCAGTAGCTGCCTCAGGTGGTTTGTCCTTGGAGGTTTGGAAACTCAGTATTTGATGACAAGCCACAAGCCATGCTCTCAAGTTCAGGATCATCAAGTACAGTGTATTGGATTATTTCCTCATAGGTTCCAGATTCCTGGTGTCTGCTGAATTGTTGTTGCTGTTGTTGTTGTTTTTTTAATATGTTCTTTGGGGCTGAATAATCAAATGTTGAAACCTCAGCCTTGCTTGTCCCAGTGGGGGTAACACAGAGGCTTGTATGGATACTATCTGATTCACACTTGAACCTTAACCTTAACCTAACCCTTTCTTGCTGGCCGTCTCTTTCATTTCACCTTGTTTGGCTGAAACACATATTTGTGTGTACTCTTTCCATCCTCTGGCCCCTTCAAAGTCTGCCCCACTCAACATATAGGAGCAGAATATTCTCTATGGCTTGATGGCCAAGAACTTATTGGCTTACCAGGTAAATAAGCACAGGTCTACGCATGAAAGGGTGAATTATGGGCAGAGGGGAAGGTGATGATTAGAGAGACTACCCAGCTACCCGGGCCTGGTGAATGTTTACATTTAATTAAAATATTCTGCCATAATGGCAGATCAAGAGTTATGTTGCCTTTTTCCTCCCTCGTGATAAGCAAAGCATGTCTTAAAGCATGATTTTTAAGGGATTTGGTTTAGAATTAAGAAATGGAACCTACTAAATAAGATTATAGCAAATTTTGACTGTACAACGATTTTCTCAATTTTGTCGTTATTAAATTATAACAAAAACAAGTTTTGAACAAGATGAACTATTTCTTCAATGACATATGGCAAGGTTCATGTCTTGTGCTCAGCCACATGGTTTGGTTGGTTTTGTTTTAATATTATGTATGAACCATATCACAGTATTTTATAAAGCATGATTTGTAGTCTAGCATTATTGAATTAGCCTTGAGGCTTGTTTAGTATATCATGATTAAAGTAAACCATGGGTTAACTTGTGAAAATCTAGAATATAGACTGGAGTGTAACACAAAATGTCAATTGTTGTATTATCATTTATAGTTTTTTTAATTTATTTATCAGTCCTTTGTCATTTTATAAGCAAGAATCTAAGGACTGATTAAATTTGAATGCATTTGGATATGTGTACATAAACTTGCTTTTGAATTATCCAACAAAAGCAAATTGATAAGCTAAAATCCTTCCATCTTCTTGTTATCTCTGAGAATTAGAAATGTTACTAACTCTGAGCAGGACAGTATCATTCTTTTCCTTCTATTTATTTTATTTATTTATTGTAATTTGTCAAACAGAAACAAAAACAAGAATAAAATAATACAATGACAGGGATGATAGGAACATTAGCGCACTTATGCACGCCCCCTCTGTGGATTTCTATGCACGCCGCCTCTATGAATCTCTATGAAGTAAGGTCCACGGAGGTCAATTTGTGACTAAAACTGTGAAAATTTGTAGCTGAGATATAAATGCCGAAATCACGTCTGATTTACTTTGACCATGTCATGCATGCAAATTCACTGGAGAAGGCAATGAAGCTAGGAATGGTGGAACAAGAAGGGCAAGCAAAGAACACGCTGACTTGATAACATTAAATCTGATACAAAGTTGAATATCCAACAATTGAAAGAAGCTGTGCTTGACAGGATAGCAATGGTTAAAGCAACAATAAAGGCCAAAAAGGGCAAGAAACATTTGGAACTATAGGACTTTTGCTAAAAGATTTTGGGAAAATTAAATTAATAAATAATTCCTTCATGGGGATACTATTTTATTTAGTCTATCCAAATAACAGAGAAATAAGTTTATATGATGTCAGAAAATTCACACTGGAAGGCAGGAAAATAAAAAAAGGCTACTTCTAATTTTTAAATTGGAGAGTAAGTATTGGATTGGAGAAAATGACAGATAATGCTGTGAAGTGTGAATCATTTCAAGATACTTGAAGTATGGGGCCTATTGCAGCTGCAATGTCAGAAATGTTTGCTTATGTGAATGTATAATTTAGAAAAGAAGAAAGAAAGATGTAAAGAAAATGCTTTGAAAGACCTACATGATGAAGACCTGAAAAAGTGTAGGCAGATTTACTAGAAAATAAAGAAAAACAAGATAGAGACATCAGTTAATATGGAAATACAAATGACAAGCCAAGACAATGTTCTGGATAACAACTTCTTGATGAATTAACAAAAGAGGCTTGTTAAAGCCTTGAAGCAACTTTAGAGATGGAAAAAAGAAAAAAGAAAGGAAGATCAAAATCTAAAACAGCATTTGAACTAATCAAAATCTACCATTGTTAGAATTTAAAACCAATTTATTTTACCAGGGTTAAGTCAAAATAATTTGTTAAATTTCTGTAGCCCTTTATGGACTTTTTTTTATTAAAAAGTTTTACAAATTACAAAAATGATTATCCCCCCCCCCCCCC